>CM043698.1:32455000-32937500 GCA_023935145.1 Bretschneidera sinensis | reverse complement strand
ATTAGTCTACTACTTGATTACTAGTGAGTATCACCGGGGTAAATTGAAATTAGTAATTTAGAAACGCTATGTAAGAACTATTTTTTAGAAGTATTAATAGTTTTTGTTCTATTTTATTTTTTGTTATTATATAATGTCTAAGGGGAGATTTTTTCTGCCACTTTAGTTAAACTTTGTTGTTGTAGTTAGTAAATTGTAATATTTTTCATACAAAATTTTATTCTCTTTAGGTTGCAAGACGATTGTTTTATTAGTTTCAGAACTCATGCAATTGTTGTCCACCCACCTCCTCCCCCCCCCCCTCCTCTTTCTGGCCTCGTCTCTTCTCCCCTCGTTAAGCTGGTTGAAAGCACATTCTTGTGGAAGCTGCATGATGTATATAATAATGAAGCAAAAGTATCAGACAACATTCATCTTGTTCCCGTCGTCTTGAATACTATTTTAAGTGTCAAATCTCAGCAATACGCAATGCACTCTGATGCAATTGCGAAAGAGATAAAACCGGTAATGGCTTCAATGAATCTTTTACAGATTTCTTAGAAAGTACAAGCAGTTTAATTTCTACTCAATTTAAGATTCATCCAGCTGTCAGAACCCTTCAAAATATTTGAATTTGACTTTTGGAAACGGCCAGAGAGTCACGGAGAAATTGACCTGCACATAAAGGCGACTGCCGAGGGTAGAGTTCATGCTATAGTTTCATTGTAATTATTTGTTCTCTGCATCGTAATTATCATTTTTAGTGAGTCAAAACAACTTGTCTTTATATGTGTGTTTTCAGATGGGTACTTCAGCTTGATCGTGAAGGGACAATCTTCTACTCAACTGCCCCTAGATGGATAAGTTCAGTGATTGACGCAAGTGAGCCACCAGCATCATTCCCTTCTAGTGCAGGTGATTTATTTTATTTTGTGTGGCAATATTGTGCTTTACAATGTTCTTTGAAGCAAGTTAAATAACTTGATAAAGGTTGTATTGCGTGACTGGCTGATTCAATTTCACTGAACAAAAATGAATTTTATTCCAGTTCAATCTTAGGGAGTTACTCCAATATTTTTCCATTGATGCATGACCTTTGAAAATTTTGTGATTTTCATGTAGTACTTTTTTTATTTATTTATAAGAACTGGGTTCCTATGGTATTAAAGCCTCGCATTTTTTTAGAGGGAGAGAAACTGTTGTTAGGGACTTCGGGTTGTCTTAGATGGCTAAATCTGAAATGTCTTATGTTAGTACTTAACTGAAAGGCACCTTGCTATTCATGGACCTTGAAATTAATAGGATTAGTCAATTCAAGTTCGAGTTTACAACTTCAAAATATTAATGGTTGGAATGTCTCCTATCCAAATTGTTCCAAACTTAAAGATGATCCCAAAAGGCTTAATTGCATGAGAATAAAGATAGATCAACAAGATTCTCAAACTTTTGTACATGTCTGTGGACTAGAGATTAAAGATCATTATTCCAACCATTAATATAGAAGAGTTGTAATCATCAAATTTGTCTTATATTGGGTAGGTCTGTTATGACATTTAGTTTTTCAAAAAGAAGCTGTTTGGTGTTTGATGGTTGTTAGTTTTAAAGAATGAAAGAACAAGAGTTTACTTAGGACAAGGAGAGAAATAGGAGGAAGAGACTGGAACTCAAACTCACTGAATTCAATTATCATAATGCGTCAAGCTTACATTATATAACAAACTGAAAAGTAAAGTGCAGAAAAAGTAAACAAAAACAAATAACACATGGTACAGCACAATGGGGTAGAGAACATGAGGTAGTAACCAACAAACATGGAGTAGTGGTACAACTGATTCTGATGCAAATATCCAACACTCATCCTTGCATTAGGAGCTGCAAACTCCAAGTCTCTACCTAAGAAGCTCAAATTTGTTTGCTGGTAGAGGTTTTGTGAAAATTTTCGTTATACCATAGTCATAATGCCACTGCTGCCATAGGTTAGAATGAATTCCACATAATCTAACTTCAGAACCATTTGCATCAAAGTTATGGCTTTTTGATGGGTTTTGCTCACTCTTTAAGGAGTGTTCCTGGTCTCCTTTGTTATTGGTCATTCTTTTAGCAGCTTGCTTTCTTCTCACAGCTTCTTTCAAAGAATGTGGCCAGCATGGTGAAAGTGCAACAACCTTCCCTATGACAATCAGTGTTGGTGATACTAACTCTGCCAAAGCAATCTTGTTGGCAAGATCCTTCAGTTCTACAAAGACCGTACGCTGTTGAGGTATGGTTCATCGCTCAACCGCAGTAGCTGGAGTATCTGGTGGCAAACCATGGTGCATCAATTTTTTATGCCAGAGAAGGGAGAGTTGACAATCCCATATAAACCATTAGGGTTGAATCAGGGTCAGCTGCATTCTCTACTACAAACAGAGGATCTATTCCCCCTTTCCTTGATTGTCCCGTGAGAAATCTAACACTATTTGCAATGCCTCGATGAGTTAATGGAATCCCCAGCTCTGCCGCTATCCCTGAAGCAGCGATAATACCTGGGATAACTTTAACTTGAATTCCTTGCTTCTGTAGAAAGTCCATCTCTTGGAGCATTGCAGGTTTTGCAGGAGCAACATGATCTTAGACCTCCACTGGAACATTACCAGATCTTTTCTCCTCTGCATATGTACCATTCACATCTTCTACCGCCTTCATCAAGTCTTCACCCACATGAACAAGTTCATCTACCATGACATGGGTTGAATCTTTTGCATCTAAGACTTTCTCATCTGCAAATGCACCATGCACATCTGCTGCCTTCTCCAGCCTTTCTTCCTCTTCTGGTGAATATGATGATCCACTTGAAGACGATAAGAGCATGAGATTTGAGTAACTGAGTTCGTATAGCTCTAGGATCTCTGCTTCTTCCATGTTTCTGGCCCTTTCTTGGTCACTGTCTGACTCCTCCTTAAGTGGGTTAAGTGTGAAGCTCTTTCCTCTCATCTTGACGTTGAACATTTCTTGACTAGATGCATCTTTTATCAGGCAGTAATTGTCTTCAAAATGTACTTTGAAGCCTTTCTCTATCAATTGACCAACACTTAACAGATTTTGGTCAATTTCTGGAACATAGAGAACATCAGAGATAAGTTTTGTACCTGAACAACTTGTAATCGCAATGGTGCCTTTTCCCTTGACTGCTATATGCTGTCCATTGCCAATGCTGACTTTTGAAGTCTCCATGCTGCTTAAGTCCTTGAACAGCTCCTTGTCATGTGTCATATGGTTAGTGCAACCACTATTAATTAACCAGCTCTCACTTGATTCATTTCCTGTGAAACAAGTAGCAACAAAGAGCTGATCCTCCTCCTCTTGATCAGCAACTTAAGCATCTACTTCTTGTTACTGATTTTTGCTTTTGCAAATCACAGCTTCATGACCTTGTTGGTTACACCTGCTGCATTTTGCATCAGGTCTCCTCCAGCATTTGAAAGGAGGATGACCCTTTCTGCCACACTGTTGGCATGGAGGATGACTTCCCTTCGTATCTCCAGTCTTGTTCTTGTTGCTGTTTGTTGTAGCATCGCCACTTGCAGCAAAAATCTTTTTGTTCTTCTTTCTCATTTTCCAGCCTTCTTGATGTTTGACCGGCAGTGCTCCTTCAATGACTCCTTCTTGCCTCATGACCCTTCTTTGCTCTTGTGTCTGTAAAGCATTTACGAGCTCTGCCAAGGTAATCTTGGACAGATCCTTGGTGTTCTCCAAGTTTGTAATGGTGGCCTCAAATTTTTCAGGTACAGTTACTAGGATTTTTTCAACAATCCTCGAGTCGGGTAGATTAGAACCAAGCAGTCTTACCTTATTGGCAAAGCTTAGAAGTTTTTCAGAATACTCTTTAATGGTTTCTGATTCCTTCATTTTCTGCAGTTCAAAATCTCTGATCAAATTCAGCACTTGCATCCCTCTGATCCTCTCATTTCCTTCATACTCTTTTTTGAGATAATCCCAAATTGCTTTTGCTGATTTGAGTGATATGACTCGGGTGAAGATAGTCGATGAGACACCAGCAAACAAACAGGCTTTTGCTTTTGACTTCCTCGTTTTTCTGTCCTTGTGATTCTTGATCTGTGCCATTGTGGGGTTGTTTGGCAGGGGAGGAACTTTGTAATCCTTTTCTACAGCTTCCCAAAGATCCATTGCATCTAGATAGGTCTCCATTCTCACAGCCCAAATCTGATAGCTATCTCCATCAAAACTGGTAGAGCCATTGATGAAAAACTGGATTCTCCTTCCATTAGAACACTCAAATGAACTCACAGATCCCTCAAGACTATAGCTCTGATACCAATTGTTAGTTTTAAAGAATGAAAGAACAAGAGTTTACTTAGGACAAGGAGAGAAATAGGAGGAAGATGAACTGGAACTCAAACTCATTGAATTCAATTATCATAATGCATCAAGCTTACATTATATAACAAACTGAAAAGTAAAGTGCAGAAAAAGTAAACAAAAACAAATAACACATGGTACAGCACACATGGGGTAGAGAACATGGGGTTGTAACCAGCAAACATGGAGTAGTGGTACAGCTGATCCTGATGCAAATATGGTACAGCTGATTCTGATGCAAATATCCAACAATGGTTGTCCTCTCTCAGTTTTTATTATACTGGAAAATGTCAAACTTATATTGATTGTTATCTTCTCTTTAGAAACTCCATGATCTCATGTCCATGAAACAACTGAAGTTGGTCTCATTCTTGTATAGGTGCTGGGGACTGGCGTGACCACTGGAAACAGTGTGTTTGGTTCATTCCAGGGAGATGCGCCTCCATATCCAAAGGTGAAGAGCTGCTTGTGCATGCTGTTCATACTGATACTAATGTCTCGTATAATCTTAAGATCGAAATCCAGAGACCTGAAGTGACACAGTTTGACTTCAGTGCTGGGGATCTGCAACTCACATTATCGCCAGAAAGAATTGCAATATATGGGGACAGTAAATGGAGGCTTTCTATGTTAACAGCTTTGAGAAATGCTGTACTGTCTCTGTCTCTGTCACTCTCTTTCTCTAAGCATGCTTGCACAATGCTTGAGACCATTTATCAATGAATGTCCTGGCACCTGATAAATTATTAAGCACTAACAACTGAATTTGCAATCTTGCAGATTTTTTTTTGATAAAGGTGAAGAAATTTTAATTATCTGAAAACAACAGTACACAGCAGAAAATTTCTGCTACAAAGAATATTACAACAGAAACTACTAATCAGAAACTGAATTATTTGGAAGTGGTATTTCCCCCCTGATGTCTTTATTATTCAGATCCTTTGTTATTTGATTTTGCTGTCCAGTGTAAACTTTTACTTGCAAAACTGTGTCCCCGCTTGCTAATTTGATGATCAGTATCGTTTCTACTGGTCAGTGTCTTCGACTGATTATATTGTGATATGGTCACCTGAATTTTCATCATAACAAAGAGTCCCCTTTTTGGTATGGTCAGTGCCTAACTATAATATCCTTAGAGTAGTTTAACAAAGTAACTTGATTTGTGGAAAACTAGTGCCTTTTTGTGAAGTTTACTGAGTTGGTTGATTACAGTCGATTCACATAATGATCTATCTACCCTCCTTTTTTTTTTTTTTTTGTGGTGGTGGTGATGGTGGTGTACGTGATTGTCTGTTTTCTCATTGTTTGAGGTCCTTTCATAATTATTTTCCCCTCCCGACATCTCTTTTGCCATTTTGGGTTGGCATCACCTTTTAATGGTGCTGTACTCTTTTTCGTTTGCAGGGAAAATTTCAGCCATTATGCGTTGTTGCAGATGATAGTGTTTTCTTAACACTTGTTGCACATTCTTCAAAAACATCCCATGTAATATCTTTGTTCCCGGGGCTGCAATAGAAGGTGCCAAATATTTGGAAGCCATTGCTGATTCAAATGGTTTCTCAAAGGATGCTTGACTATGAATGGTACTCATCAAAAGAAGGTATTTCCTTCTGATTCATCTTGTATACCCATATTAATACTTTTCAGATTTCATCTTGCTTTACGTGTGTATAAACTTTGAAGTTGTTTAGAAAAGTTTTGCAGCAATCATAGTCTTGTTAAACTCGTCTTTTTATTTAGATAAGATATTATTTTATTTATTTATATAATTTGGATAAGATAGTGTTGGGAATTCTAAAATGCCAAAATTGTATTGACCGAATCCTGTGGAGATACGAAGTCTCACATATTGCTTAGAAATTGGTTTCCCTTTGATTAAGCCTTGTGAATATATCTTTGCTCCTCAAATTACTTTAATCTGCTTTTCAGTATTGACCAATTATGAACTGAATGTAAAAGAAATTGTGTTTATGTATTCTGCAGGTTGACCTGCTGATTGGAGAACCCTACTACTATGGAAACGATGGTGCACTTCCATGGCAAAATCTGCGGTTTTGGTAAATATTATTATTGCTTTTGGTGGTTTATATATGGGAGCTTTTATATACGGTCATCATTTTTTTTCGTGGCACAAATTTGAATCTTGTGAACATGCCTACTTCTTCAACCCTTTGCCCTTTTATAATGGGGTGTAAGCATCATTTATTTTATTTTACAGTATGAAAATTTAAGTCTCTTTACAGATTGACAAATTATCCTCTCTCTCTTGGTTCCCCCACTCTGTCTCTCCCTCTCCTTCTCCTTTACTATTTAAATTTAATTAAAATATACATTTGCTTTGTGGAGTATACTCATTGTTGCTTGCCAGCACCAGTTCATTCTTCATTCCTATTTCCACGCCCTCTTGCACTCTCCTCAATTTAATCAAGTGAAAAAAGGTGAGGCAAAGTGAGTATCCGACAATTGTCACAACTGGAACCAACCAGTCCAGTTTTAGTATATTTCTGTCTGTGTACTTATGAAAAAAATAATGTCCCCATGCATGTTCGTGCATGAGTCCCCATTCTCTCTCTCTCTCTCTCTCAATATTATTACAGTTAAATGGAAATATTTTCACTCCACTAAACACACTTAACTTAAATGCTTTTACTGCAAATGATTTCACTCTACCGCAGTTAAAATTTCCTTGCTAAGAACATGACAGTGTCACACTGGAAACGCAACGTGTTTCACGAGGGGAAGGCACTGGGTTCAATTTTTAATCTTTTTGTTTCGATTGGTGCTTCATGATTCACCATCGCATGTTGTTACCTAGTTGCTCTCATCTTTAGATTTTGGTATCGGTAAAACAATGTATATTACCAGACTACCAGTAAAAGAAAGAAGATAACATTTCTCTAGTGTGATAAAAGGTTTGGAAGTCTAAGATACTGTGTTTTACCCTCATTTGATACTTTAGAGATTGTACTCCTCATCTCTGATCTCTTCTTTGTCCATTAATGTGGAGAACCAATCATGTGCCAAACTTTAACATTAAGATATTTTCTGGGTATCTAGCATACCCTTTTTTTAGTGTAACAATGGTAATTGAGACTGAACCCAGGACTTGCCCCCTTAAGGAGGGAGATGTAACCATTGAGCTAAGCTCACACTCACTAACTTACCCACTTTTGGATCCTGACTTTACCCTTTCCAAAAGTTTCTGTGGTCTAACTGTTATCAAAGTGAAGTAATTTATTTGACTCTTTTCTCCTTGTTTTTTAGGAAGGAAAGGACTACGCTTGATTCTTTCCTTTCAAAAGATGTATTGATAATGCCTTGTAAAGGAATACTGAAGGGTTGTGCCATGTATCTTCCTGTAAGTTGGTATTGTTTAGACACCCTTGCACGCAAGAAGAGTGTTAAATTCTGTATTTTTTTTTACCCGGTATGTAATTATTTTTATGCATTATGGGGTTGTTAACTTTTTGTACAGGATCTTTGGAAGACTCGTTGCTGCCTAAGTAAGATTGAAGGCTTTGACCATTCGATTGTAAATATGATCTTAGGGGCATGTGGTGGATTACCAGCTCCTAAAGAGGGGCCTTGTCTGCCCTTTTTTACCTGGTAATGTGGAGAGATTAAGGTAGTTGATGTTCCTAGATTTATGTTTTACGCAGATACGATGCTCTTTGCAGTGAAAAATATAGTTTCGTTCTAGAATGACATCACTGACACAGATGGAACAGTATTTGATACTTTTTCAGGAACTCAATAATATATGTAAACAAGCATGGAGTTTGATTGTTCAAAGCCGATACGTCCATGTTCTGGAAAATCCCAGGTATTGCAAGCTGTACTTTGTAAGCATTGTGCTATTTAGTTTGGGCATGCTTGTTGGAATTTGGTTATCCGCTTGTGCTGACTTCATTTTGTACATTTATTATATCTTCCTTCTATGGGCTGCAAATTTAATTAATGAAGGTCATCAGTCTAGTTTAGGAACACTTACAAATTTGTTAATCGCATGTCATGCCATGCCAGATGTGAAGCATGAAGAACCATCAGCTTGCAGATGGTCACTGATAATGTAACCTACCTATAATACATTACATGTTCAGCTATATGTACAAGGTATCCATATCTACAATTTACTCAGACGGAGTAATAAGGATCACACAATTACGATAATTTATGATCAGTCATGGTCAATTCCATCAATCTTCAATTGATTAACACTAAAGAGTGCCTTCTGCAGGTTGAATTTACTGACTCTGGGATATGCCATGGATTTGTACTATGGATTGATTGGGAGATGGATGCAGAGAATTCCATTGTGTTGTCAACAGGGCCAGGTATACTCGTATTCTATAGGGATGCATCCACTGAAAGTTTCCTTGCTTTTTTAACAAGTAACAACAACAAATAATAATTGTAAGTAACATTAGATCTTTCTCATCTTGCTTTTATTCATTATTCATTTTACATGTGGGCTCAGATCAGAGATATTGGAAGCAAGGAGTGAAGCTTCTGTCCAAGCCTGCTGCAATTAAAGTCCATGGATCAGGAAGTGCAGGTGAATGTCATTCTGCAGTAATTGAAGCATCCTTTGACCCATCATCGAATGGTGACCTCATCATCAACCACACTTTCTCATGACGTCTGCATCTTTGTATCCTGATATGCAAGAATTTTGCAGTTCATGTCTACTTATTGATGATGTGCATTAATGTGCATGCAAATTTCGTTGTCAATGTGATCATCCTTGTATACCAGTCCCCCAACAAACTGACGAAATGGGAGCAGCAATTAGACAATGTAACTTTTTAAGGATACACACTTATATTAATATGCTACTCAAAAACTGTTTTGCTCCTATTGAGTCTACTTTGTCTTTTGGTGCGAAGAGAAGTGAATAATGTTGTCAATCAAAATTTGGCTTCGATTTTTGCCCACCCCATGTTTGATGCTGACGCGAAACTAAACAGTTGAATGTGTGCAGGACATGTAGATGTAGGCATTGCATATTTACCGTTCAGATCCAGCTGAGACCTTGATTAAACATCAGAATTTGAAGGTTCTTGTTTCATTTTTGGCTATTTTAGGTCTTAAATTGAACCATGCTCACAGAACCTACCTTGAGACTTGTCATGTGCATGCCACAAGCAACGGAAAGCTGACATAAATTGCCTTGGATAAAATCTTACAAAATGGCATGGGGCTGATCCATAACTATCGCAAGATAGTAGTAGTAAGATCTGATCAATATGAACAAGTTATCAATATCTAAAATCTACTAACGATAATTATCTCAGAATAGTGGAGTAATAAACTATGATCCATCGAGATCAGTTTCACCAGTCTTTGATTGAATTTACTATTGTAGTATTTACAAGCCCCCACAACAATTCAGTCAAATTTTCGGGAATCTTTTTTTTTCCTGCTAAAAATGGACATCTTTAAGAACAAAATCCGAAATTAATTTGGGTCTACAACCTGTTTTGCTCGAGAAACCGCATGCTTAGTGATCAAAAAAAGAAAACGCATATACTTGCTCCACCGAGTGTTCTTTTTTTATCGTTTGATGCAAAGAAAAGCATCATCCTTATTAAGCTCCAACCATCCTTTTGGTGGAGGAAAGGAAGAGGGAAAAATGTTTTCATTTTTTTCACAAAAATTAAACTGCACAATGGAAGGTAATTTTTTCACAAACTTTTTTTTTCATTTCTTATCTCTTTTATCTCTGATGTGATTAAAGTTTAATCTCATATCTGTTGTGCAAAAACAAACGACTCTAAGTAATTAGCACCCACAATATTTGTCGTATTTCATTGTTTAGTAGACTTTCAGAAAAACAGAGGCGAGCCGCTACAACGATCAACTAGGGACGAGCCCTTTTTAATCCAGCATTACCTGTAGGGAATTTACAGGCAAGTAGTTGTCCCACAGCAAAGAAAAGGGTTAAAAGTGGTCAAGGGTTCGATTTTATTTTATTTTGAGGGGAGTGGGAATGGGGTTAAAGTTAGAGGTGACAATTTTGGATACAACACGATACGAAATAAAGCGTGTTAGTATTGAGTATAATCGGGTTCATATCGACACGATTATGACATGAAAAAATCGTATCGTGTCGCTGATTGATCCGCCAATCTTAAATGACAAAATTAAATTCATGGGTCTGATGAGTCGTGTTAACACGATTATGACCCATGACCTGTTATAACCAATTTAAAAAATTTCTCTATTACATTAAAAAAAAAATTCTTAGTGTTTATAAAATAAACTTTAATTCCTATTTTCACCACATCACAAATACAACACTCTTTCACAGACTCACTCGATAGCGATGCATAACAGAGTCTACTGACTCTCTCCTCTCTCCCAATATAGATGATAGTTAATAAAATAATATTTATGTTATTAATTAGACTTTTTTATGTGTATTTGGATCATGAATATATTGAAATTTGGATTATAATTGATTAGATTGATGGTTATGTAATATAACTTATATTTGTTTATGTAATAAACATGTCGTATTTGGTTAATCGTGTCGGATTGTCGTGTCTAACATGTTAGTCGTGTCGAGTTGTTGTGTCTAATCTGTTAGTCGTGTCGTGTCTAACACGATCCGTTTATTAAACGGGTTAAACATGTCGTGTCGTGTTAGCTATTTAATAAACAGGTTGTGTTAGTGTTGGCTTTTCTCGTGTCAACCTATTTAGTGTTATACCCAATTTCGACACGACCCGTCAATCCGAATTACCACCCATAGTTAAGGTAGACTATACAGTATACCACAATTAAACATTAGAAAATGAAATGTTTTCAGGGTATTTCATTTTTAGCTATTTTGTTTCCTCTTTAATAGGATTCAAGGTGCATAACGCAGACAAACAGAAGAGTATACAAAAAAGGTACAGGACTGCTTATAGATAATTAGACAATTGGCTTTTATTTGACAACCAGAATATTTTTTTTATTGTTAAAACCAACCCTGCCCACAAAGTGGGTAAGCAAATGTCCTTAACTAGGCTCCAAAGTGGGCAAGACAATAAAATTACACCAAAAGCGTATTGCCCTTATTGTCTCTCAAAAGGAAAACATAACGGGTACAATGGGAATAGGATCTACTGGGGTACCTCAAAAGGCATGTCAAACATGCAAAATTGCAAGAGGTAACCAAGGGCTTAAATATCGTTAAAAGCATTCACACTCTGTGAGCTTCTCGGGGTATCACCAGCTCCTTGTAATCATCAACAACCACCTGTGATTCAAAGATTTCAAATTGGACAATACAAAAATTAACCATTCATCAAAATAATTCTGTTTAGGAAAAAAAAAAAAAAAAAAATCATAGTACCTCAAATCTCTGACCACCACAAGTGTACTCCACGTACAACTGCTTAGGTTCTCCAGGGCAAGGATCACAGAAGCCCATAATCCCTGATTTCTTTACACCCTCGTGAAGCTGTTCATCAACAGAATGAAGAACAAAATATAAGTGAATATAAAAACCATGGAATTTATAGGGAAATTTCTCAGATTGATATATAATGCCAATTCCGGAGGAAAAGCATCCCGGAACTTCCTTTAGAACAAGTGGCAAAGAGAGATAACATCTTTAAGAAGCCAGCAAAAGCATACTCTATTACTTCTTGATTACTAAAACAGTAGGCATGGTTACTTCACAACTTGAAATAGACCATGGATTCTCACTCCATATTATATTGAGAAATAGTAATTGGAGGAAGCTCTGAATGAGAAAGTTCAGTAATAAAAGCAAGCATTACGTAACTATTAATGATTAACCAGTCAAGACCGAAGAAGTAATATCAAAGTCATAAACTATATTTTTCATATAATAATTTAACTTCTAAGGATGGAGGAGGGTTAAGCAAGTAACTCCTAATTCAATTTGTCTATATTATCGAAGTTTCATAGAATGTTCATCGGTAGATCTTGCATTACTACCTCCATGCAAAATTCTAAAGCATCATAGGTAGCAGAGATTCATGCCTGGATGCACAAATAAGGAATCACTCAATTAAATGGAAATTGAGATGCAGTGATGCAGAATAGAAAATAAAATATTTATTATTTTGGGATTATCTTGTAATTACAATATTCTCGGAAATCAAGCGGTAGTATTTAAAGAAACTTAGATTTAGGTAATTAGATATTTATTAGGATTTTATTTACTTTCTTATTTAAATTATGTTTGGTGCCTATAAGAGCATTCTACTAGGGGTTTAGATTTAGACATTGATTATGAAATTTTGAGACTTAACCTATCTCTTTGTTTCTCTCCTCGTTCTGTTCTCTCCTCTTCCATCTATTGCTTCTCTGCTCTCTTTCTTTGCTTATTTTCTGTCTAATTGTCCCTTATTTCTACTGTCTCTCTCCTTTCTTAATCTATTTCTTACCTAAACTATCTGTCCAACATCATATAGCCTATACGAAAAGCATTAAAATCGATACTGCCTCATTAGAACGTCTAAGGAATCAGCCACATCAGTCGTTTGCCATTCAGACAACCTTTTTTAAGTTGGAATTTTGCCTTGGGAGTTGTTCCCTACAATAATCACATAAATTTAATAGCAAGCATCTTCTCGTCAGTGATGATTTTCATCGTACTTCTCATCAGTGTGACCTCAATGTATAATATCCTTAATATCCCAATTCTTACCGAAAATCATCCATCAATATTTAATGATCACCCTAGTTGTTTTCACGACCATGCAAATATTTCCTTCTGGATCACTTTAATTATTATTGCACCCAACAAGATCTAAGCCCTCTAAAATTTAATTTCCAAATTACAGAAACTTTTTCACAGCCTTTTTTCTCTCTTCTTTTTTCTGGCACCAATTTACTGAGTTTTGGACACTAGGTGTTGAAGAGTTTCAGTGCCAGTCCTTCATGCCCTGAAATTACTGGAGAGTATGAAATGACCCCCTTACCTCACTTAGGCCTCCAAAGACATCCATTAATTATTAAACTTCAGAGCAGTTTTTGTGGAGAAATGGATGAGTATGCAATCCATCCCATGAAGGTCAGTAAGTTGGCAGAGTCAAAATGATATGAAACTGGAATCTGCGACTGAAAACTATCTAGAGGGCTAATTCTGGAAATTGTGCAAGCAATCCTCATCCCATCATTGCTGATGTTGGGAGTGTTTTGTGGGGTCCTACTCCATTTCACTTCGAGAATATGGCTCAATGTTGATGGGTTTGGTGATCTTGTTAAAAATTGGTGGGAGGGGGTTCATGCTAGTGGTTTTGCTTGTGGTGGCTAGAAAGCTTAAGGCTCTTAAATTTTAATTGCGGAAGTAGAATAAAGAAACCTTTGGGGATGTTAATTCTCATATCAATTCCTTATTGGGAGAGATATTAGTACAATTGATGAGAAGGACGTTTGGTATGGTATTTCTAGTGAGGAAAAAGAGAGCAGGATTGTGGTGAAGAGGGAACTATCAAAATCCATCTCTATGAAAGAAACTAGCTGGCGTCAAAATCTAGAGCTTTGTGGCTCAAGGAAGGGGATGAGAATACCAAGTTTTTTCATAGAATTGCTAACGCTCACATAGATTCAATTTCATGAGTAAGATTGAGGTCGATGGATCCGTTTCTTAAGAGAAAGTTGAGATGCAAGAACCTATTTGTGGTTTTTTTGAGAAACTATATAAAGAGCCAAGTGATTGGCGTCCTAATCTTAATGATATGGATTTCAACTCCATTGGGAGAGAGTCGGCTAGGTGGCTTGAAAGACCTTTTGGCGAGGAGATCCTTTGTGCTGTTAATAGTTGTAATGAGGACAAAGCCCCGATCTGCTTCTCTATGGCTTTATCATTGGGAAACCGTAAAAGGCGACATATTAAAACTTTTTTGAGGAATTCCATGCTTCCAGTGACTCTGAGAGTAGTCTCAATGCTACCTTTGTTGTTCTTATCCCAAAAAAAGTTGGTGCTACAAATATATCAGACTTTTGCCCCATAAGTCTTAGTAGCATCTATAAGTTACTTTCCAAGGTGATTACTATTAGGCTAAAGAATGTGATGGGAGAAGTGGTGGGTCCTCATCAAAATGCTTTTGTTGAAGGTCGTCAAATTATTGATGTCGCTTTGATTGCTAATGAAGTAGTGGATGACCATTTGAAGAAGAGAGGTGGAGGAGTTATTTGCAAACTTGATATGGAGAAAGTTTATGACCATCTTTGTTGAAGAACATGGGCTTCGGTGAGAAAAGGTGTAGATGGATTAAGAAGTGCAACACCTCCGTGACCTTTTCAGTTATGGTTAATGGCTGCCCATCCAGGTTTTTTCATGCTTTTAGAGGATTGCGTCAAGGAAACCCCTTATCTTCTTTTTTGGTTCATTTTGGTCATGGAAGCATTTAGCAAGATGGTTACTACTCTTGAGTGGCTTCAAAGTGGGGAGAAATGGATGTCTCCCATCTTCTCTTTGCCAACGATACAATCATCTTTTGTGGGGCGGATGTGCATCAAATTCTCTACCTTCAATGTGACTTACTTTGGTTTGAGGCGGTGTCCGCGCTAAAGATTAACCTTATCGAGAGTGACTTGATTCCTTTGGGTGACAAAATCAATGGGCAATTTCTTGCTAATGTGTTGGGTTGCAACTTGCTGTCTTTCCCTATATTACTTATTTGGGACTTCCTTTGGGTGCTAAATTCAAGGAGAAAAGTATGTGAAATCCGATTATTGAAAGATTTAAAAAAAGGTTAGCCGAGTGAAAGAAAAACTATTTATCAAAGGGGGAGGTTGACCCTTGTTAAAAGCACTCTTGCTAGTCTTCTCATCCATTTTATGTCTCTTTTTCCTATTCCAAATTCGGTTGCTAGTAGATTGGAGAGCAATAACATAACTTTCTTTGGGGGCATATGGGAGATGAGTATAAATACCATTTGGTTAAATGGGTGTGGTCAAGTAACCTTTGGTGTACGGGGGTTAGGGCTTAAGTCTATAGCTTTGCTGGGACAGTGGCTTTGGAGATGTACAAGGAAAAGGGATCAATTGTGGTGAGAAATAATTTGTGCGAAATATGGGGTTGATCTTAATGGGTGGGTTTCCAAAGAGGTTAGGGGGGCTTATGGAGTGTGGGTATAGAAGTGGATTTGGAAAGGTTGGTATTCTTTCATTCCTTTCGTGACATTTGAGATGTGCAATGGCCGTTCTATTCGATTTTTGCAAAATATTTGGTGTGGGGATGTTGCTTTGAGAGAGCACGCTTCCCGAAGGTTTATGCGATATTGCTGCAGAAAGATGCTTTGGTTAGTTCGTGTGCTTCTTTCACCAACGGTGCCATCACTTGGGATATTCCTTTTATTTGAAATGTACATGATTGGAAGCTTGAAAGTGTAGGGGTTTTCTTTGATTGCATCTACCAAGTAGCTTTTGACTTGCATCGCAAGGATAGGCCTAATTGGGTTTTGAATGAAGGAAGAGATTTTGATGTTAAGTCTTTTTACAAGGATTTTTATGGTGAGCTTCCCATGGAATGTAGGTTAGACTTTCCTTGGAAAGCAATTTGGAGATCGCGTGCTCCTAAGAAAGATCGTTTCTTTGCTTGGGAGGCTTCTTGGTAACGGATTTTGACCAGAGGCAAAGTGTTTGTTAACAAGTGCTATCTTTGTAAACATGAGGTAGAGAATGTTAATCACCTTTCATTGGGATGTTCTTTCTCCCAGCAACTTTGGGAGATGGTGTTGTGTGTGGTGGGGTTAACTTGGGTTATGGCCTGCTCCATTGAAAAGGAGATTTGAGATTGAAGCATAAGCTTCTAAGGAGATGAGGAAGGTTTTTTCTAGTGTGAAAAGAGAGAAATAGTAAGGCTTTGAGAGTGTAGAGAGCTCAATAGACACCATTAAAAGTAAATGGTTATATACCATTTGTTTTTGGTTTAAGGAGAATTTTTTTGTACATAAGGAAGTGTTCCTTATTTCATAGACTTGCTATCTTGTAGATAGTCTTCTATAAATGGGTTGACTATACTTTTTACCATAAAAAAATAAAAATAAAAATTGTGCAAGCAGTCATGAAATACCTTCTGGCTATGTTATAAATGTATACATCTGGTTTTCGCTAAGTGATCCAATAGGTTAAATAAGAGTATCAAGTTCACATATGATAACATAAAAAATAATCCATGGTGGTGGAAAACATACAAACAGTATACTCAAGCTTGGATTTGAAGGAAGCATACCTTGAGTTGTCCAGAATCATTAACCAGGAAGTTAAGAGGTAGTGTAACATCCATAATTTGTGAAACTGATTTGTCACTCATATCTCTTGATTCATCTCCTTTCTTCAAAGTTTTACAATTTCCATACACTGCTTTAGTAATGACCAATCCACCTGTTTCCATTTGCCTATTTCTTTTCCTGTCAGCCACATTTTGTAATAATTGCTGAGCTTTCTCTGCTGCAGCCCTTGCTTCCCGAACCTATAGAGGAAACCATCGAAACTTTTTTTAAAAAGGCCAAGTAGAAAAGCATGTATAAACACTGTCCAATACCAACACCAGCACATTAAATTGTAAAATATCGAAGTAAACATGCACATATGCACACAGCAGTTCATGCACATTAACATATTCCAATCTGACACAGATAATACCAATATACAGTTTATCATGATAAAATTTGTAGATGCATTATTATCGTTTAGATTACACGCATTTTCTTGAAGTGTACGTGTAAATATAGAGCTCATACAAGAAAAAAACTGATCATTCTAAAATATCTTACCATGGCAGATTATTGACTTCCTAGTACAGTGGAGAGAGAGGGAGTGTAAGGTGTGCCCAAAGCAAAACTACTGTACATGCATGGGTAATTCATACCTGGGTAGAAGTTTTCTCTATATTCTCTAAAGCCTTCTGCTTTTCCCTCTTAAGATAATAAGGCTTGACAACGAATTTCTGCAAGATTACACAGTTAAAAAATAATAAGCAGACGAGAATGCTTTGGTCAACGAATTTAACCCGCTTAAAGTAAATATCCCAGGAAATCCGTAGACCAAAACAAGTAGCAATGAAGAAGAATCAAAAGCTTTGAAAATTGGACTACAAGAAATCTGTAACATGGATGCCTAAAACGCTGTTATTGGCAAATATAAGAAAAGTTGTGCCCAATAACCATTAATAGCCAAAGCTAGCACAACAGTAGCAAACTAAAGATTAGAGCTGATGGAAATTTAATCATACACAAAATATCAATGGCTTAAGCAAAGATAGCTTAACATTGTCCATCATTGTTTCTCACTGCTACAGGAAGTACCTAGACTCTCAACAAGCCCCAATATTTCATTGCATAATATGGACACAGGGCTATCAAGGACCAATGTCAAACACTAGATCAGCCCATCGTAGGATCCATATGAAATCACACATACAACCAAAAAGATGTGACCCATACTGAAACAGCTTACCTTAAAAATCTACAAAAAAAGGAAGAAGAAGAAGCAATACACTAGCAACCTGAAGACCACCAATTCCACTGATTTCTTTGACCAAAAATATCTTTCACAGAATTACAAGAAAATTTCCAATAAACAGATTATCAAAAACCACTTGATTTTGGTAATTAGGCAAGAGGTTTAAGGGTGAAGTTCATTACAGATGAGACCAAAAATACTTTACATAAAGTCTTAATCCAAATGTTATGTTCTATAAATGGAAAAACACAAGATGCTTTACATAAAGTCTTAATCCACATAAAGCCATACACAGGTGCTCTGCCCACTAAATCCATTTCTTTATGGTAAAGATGCTTCATTGTTTCACAAAGCATGCAACAGGAACAAAATTTCTAAGAAGAACGACGAAATCAAACTGTTTAACAAATTGGTAAAACATAAGAGTGATATCGAGAATAACCTTTAGCAAAAAGTAAATTGATGTAGGAATTATGAATGCTCCTGTTGCAAACATAAAATTCAAATGCCTGGAAAGCAAAATCTGCACATAATAATCAGCAGCGTATCAAAACCCGAGAAGCATAGCAAATATTGATATTTACAGAAATAATCACCAAAACACATAAATGCATCCAACTTTATAAGGAAAATAATGACATGCCAAAATTCCCTTTATAGAATGCAACTAATGAACTATGAGTTCAGAAAAAATTCATTATACTTCTTTCTTCAACATTTCCAGGGCAAGGGCCAGATATCCTTCACGTGTACACCAGTCTGAATCTGCTTATATAAAAGATTCCTTCAATAGCTTAGACTTTGTCACCAACTAAAAATACATAATTGTTCCGATGGCTACAAATGTTTGCTGGTACTTTTTTTTGTGTATTTAGTTTTGCTTTGCAGACACACAAGTATAGGATCTTTAGTGCATATTTAGATCTTAACTATAACTTTCACCCCTTATTTGAATCTTAACACGAATAATTTCTTTCAAGAAGAGACACATCAGCTGACTGTAAAACATGCTATCCAGTCAAAAGATCTTGACATAATATATTATTTTTGGTCCTGCAAGATCATCTACAATATACAGGCCCAGGCTGAGCAGAAACAAAATATTTATGATTTAGTTCAAGTGATTTGCATCTACGATAATAAGGCTGCTGAGAATGGCCATTTGAATATAACCTATTACAGAATGAAAGGAATATGTGTCCATTTTGAAAAGCAAAGAGCAATATCACAGAGTGATACTCCATGGTTCCCATCAAATTATGTGTTCATCTTGATTTATGTAATTCCATTCAAAATTCGAATAGCCAAGAGAAAATAGATTCACAGAGTGGTCAATGAGTATGCAAATCCAAACAAGAGAGGCATTCAACAGTAACTCTGAAGATTATCACTTAATTCTCTTCGCACTTAGTCCACATAAATTAATAGCTTAAATTATTCACAGATGTCATATGCGGTGCAAATCAATATTATTAAAATTCTAATGATAGATCTAAACCAAATATGGTTTTGATAATGATATCGACGGCCTATTTGAATGTCTATGATGTTACCATGCTATATTAGGGACTATGATATTCTGCTCAGATATAGTCTGTAGATGATGATAAGGACCGTTTCATGTCTATATATATCTCATCATGACATAAATAATCATCATCAGTCACGACTGAATTTTTTTTGATACTAAACTATATCATTGATACCTGTTCTACTCTCTAAAAGTATTGAACATATTTTGTACAAGCTTTGATCCATGATAGCATATTGTCTCTAGTTTCCTAAGGTTTTCTAATGAAAGTAGGTGCAAACTTTATCCATCAGGCTCACTTTTGCGTCTAAACAAATCAAGTCTGAATTTCTGTATAACAGTTTCTGAACCATATCCATTTTTTGTTACAGAAACAATGCATCAAAAAAATTGTCCAGAAAAGTATCCAAACAGCAATATGAACTTCTGTTGAAACAGGAACTTTTTACCGTCCCCACACACACACAAAGAAAGCGGCAACACCATATATGAAAAGGTCAAAATGAAAATCACATAAAAAAATAGCAAGAAAATTTGGGATTATACTTACAGGAATAATCAACTTTTGGCCCCCACGATTCAATTCAAATTTCCAAAAAATCCCCTGCCAAAAAAAGGGAATATGAAAGACTTTCAGATATACAGGAAACAAGCAAATCAGCATATAAATTTCAAAAATATTCCTATGAACTTCAAAACATTGCAACTTAGAGAGTTAAGACTTAAGAGGATGTCAATTCTCACAAAATAAACATAAAAAGCTGAAAATGAAATATTAATCTGAAATTCTTAATCACAAACTGGATTTCTTTCATTTGAACATTAAGGCTTCCAAATCAATAAATTTTCAAGAAACAATTGGTAGTTACAACTAGCCATGCCAAAAAGCCTAAACACCCCCCACCCCCATAAAAAAGAGGAAGAAAGGAAAAGGTGACTCAGAGCATCAACTTTCAGGACCATTCACAAAATAGTCACCTAGACGCATAGAAACATCTGGTCTTTGTTAGTTATATTGTCTCACTCATTGAAGCATTTTTTTTCGATAAGTAAAAGAATTATATAGATATCAAAAGGGCACCAAGGGGGTGCCTCTTATGTACAAGTTGAGCTATCTAATAGATATAGTATCTATGAAATCTAAAAGGTGTATCTCACTTACAAAAACATTCCCCTCTAGCCAAAAAACAAGGGTATTAAGCCACCCACCTTTGAGACTCGATCGACCTTTCCACCCCATCAAAAGTTCCCCTAATCCTTTTCTTCCAAACTAACCACCAAATGGATTTAGGAATCGAGGTAATAATCTTCTTCTTTTGTCTAGAAGCTCGAATGCCATTCGATGCCCAAACCTCCTCCAAAACAACACCGCTACTCACCCAACAAAGACCCATAACCCGAAGAGCCATATTCCATAATTGTCTCGTCCAAGAACAAGTTATCAATAAATGATGCACAGGCTCACTCTCCTCTTTGCATGGATAACACCGATTCACAAGCACTTTTCCTCTCCTTTGAAGGTTAACAATGGTCGAAATCCTAGCCCAAGTAGCTTCACAAACAAAAAAGGCCACTTTAGTAGGAGTACGAGACCTCCAAATGGGTTTCCAAGGAAAATTGGAGCTCCCCTCCACAAGAGGAAGACAAGCCTTATAATAAGAGCTGACTTCAAATTTGCCATTACGATTAAGAATCCACTTCATTCTATCATCCCTATGTAAGTCAATCTTCACCTTGTAAATTTGATCAAAAAAATCTCTAATGCATTGAAGTTCCCAATCATGAGCATTGTGTACAAGAGGAATATCCCAAAATATCATGCCAAAAGCGAATATTCTCCCCTCTCCCAACCTCAAAGGATACCAAGGGCAAAAACTCATCCCATTCTTTTCTATTGTTTTCCCTTCCCCAACTCCATAATCCCCTCTCACTCATTGAGGCATTATATAGATGTTAACCTAAGGCATGATATTTAGAAAGAAATTCAAATCTTTCGTAAATCTTTTTATAGGGTTATGTTACCTCTATTTAACACCAACTAGGACAGTCATTAAGTTTCCAAGCAAAAAGTTCCATTGGATTTCTTGTAGAATTTCATTAGAAATCAACAAATTGATAGTAGAAGTGTGTTTTGTTATAACTAAAGGAATTTTATTAATGAATGAGCACCAAGAAAGTGCACAAAACAAAGCCAAAGGCTAATTACAAGATAGAAAATCCACAAGATCCAAAAGATCAAAAAGATCAAAAATATTTACAAAGAAAATCCCTTTAACCCAAAAATTAGGTATATTTAACCATCTATCTCTAATAGTATCAAAATTTCTCTCACTACCATCGAAGGCCCCATGATTTCTTTCATTTCATTCTCTCCAAAAAATCGAGTGAGGAAACCCTCACAAAACCCACTACTACCCAATAAATCCCCAAAATCTTATAGGCCAACTCCCACAAACTTCTAGCCAACGGACAATCCACTAAAAGATGAAAAACGGACTCATTGCATTTCTTGCAAATAAAGCACCTATTCACAATTACCCTCCCCTTCTTTGCAAGTTATCACTGGTGAGATTTTTCTCCCAAAAAGCCTCCCATACAAAGAAAAAAAACTTGCTTTCCTAGGGGCTCGGGAACACCAAATTGTTTTCCACGGAAAGTCAGAGTCCTATCAAATGATCCCCGCTTGCCAAAATCTTATAGAAACAATTCACCTCAAAACCCTTATCCATATTAGGACCCATCTAGCCATATCTTCTCTATTCCCATCCAGCTTCACATTGTATAAAGTCTCAAAGAATCTAACAAGTCCTCCCACTTCCCAATCATGGATATTACACGTGAACGAAACATCCAAAAGAATGAAGGAGACACAAGATCTAATAAGGGCATCCTTATTCCTCATAATGTTAAAAATTTCCAAAAATTGATTTTTAGAGGGATGTTCCCAAACCAAATATCATACCAATGATAAGTTCTCTCTCCATTTCCAACCAAAACCGAAACATGAGGAAGAAACTCCTTATTCCTCACAATGTTAAAAATTTCCAAAAACTGATTTTTAGAGGGGTATTCCCAAACCAAATATCATACCAATGATAAGTTCTCTCTCCATTTCCCACCAAAACTGAAACATGAGGAAGAAAATCCTCCCACCCTTTCCGAATCCATTTCCACACTCCCAACCATAAGCCCCTCTCACCTCCTTCGTCATCCAACCATTAGGATCTAGCCCAACCTTAGCAACCACCAATTTCCTCCAAAGATGATCCATTTCCACTAGAAATCTCCATAACCATTTTCCAAGAAGAGCTTTATTAAAACATGAAAGAGATTTGATCCCCAACCCCCCTTTTTTCCAAAGGTTGTTTGTCCACACCGCATCTCACTAAATGACACTTAAAATCCTCTCCCGTATTACTCCAAATGAAACTTCTTTAATCCTCTCCAACCGATTAGCCACCGAAAAGGTATTAGGGAATAGAGACATAAAGTAGATAGGGATACTAGAAAGGTTGCTTTAATAAGAGTAAGCCTCCCCCTTTTGAAAGGTAACGATTCTTCCATCCGACCAATCGTTTCTCAAACTTTTCCACAATCGGGTTCCAAACACTTGTCTTTAAATTTAGCCCTGAGAGGGAGGCCAAGGTAAGTGATAGGAAATGACCCCACTTTGCATCCTCGTAAGTTTGAAAGAAAATGACCATTAATATTCTATCCAAGCAGGATAAGGTCACTCTTGCTAAGATTGATCTTGAGACCAGAAACAGCTTCAAAGCAAAGGAGCACACAGCGAAAGTGCAACATTTGTGTAGCCTACTAGAGTTTCATTAGCAAATAACAAATGAGAGACATTCAAACTAGCTTTGATGCCTCCTAAAATCACTCAACAATCCCCTCTCCACTGCTTTCGTTAACATTTTACTAAAAGCTTACATAACCAAAGTGAATAAGAAAGGAGACAATGGATCCCATTGTCTAAGGCCCCTTGAAGCTTTGAAAAAACCGGTCAGGCTTCCATTAATGAGGATAGAGAAAGATGCCGAAGTTATGCATTTAAAGATGTACTTGCACCATTTTTCCCCGAAACCCATCCTTCTCAATAAGTAGGTGACAAAACTCCAACACACATGATCATGAGCCTTTTCCATATCAAGCTTACAAAACACCCCTCTCTCCCTTTCCTTTAAATGGGCATCGACCACTTCATTGGCTATCAACACGGCATCCAAAATTTGCCTCCCATCAACAAAGGCGTTTTGATGAGAGCTTACCACTTTATGCAGAACAGTCTTCAATCTAGCAGATAACACCTTGGACAAAAGAATGCACCAACGTAGGATGCATGTTGAACTTCAAGTTTTTAGCATGCATGTATATGTATAAATATTCTTACCTTTGTACATTGATCATCAATTGAGATTTACATCAAACAGACCATTTCCCTTCGTAGACAAATAAATAGAAGATAAACAATATAATCGGTGGCATTCTCATTCACCCTTATTGAGAACCATGGGTAAAGTTGTACCTATAAAGACTAGGAAGAATTATTAACTTCTACATCAATTCTAACGAAACTAGGACTATCGAGGTGAACACATGGACTCGATATCAGGACAAACTGAAGTAAAGAACATGTGGAAAGCCCAAGAATGGCAGAAAGATGAAAGAGGGCCATACAAGTAAATTTTGTTTAAAACTTTGAGGCCAAACATATGAAATACAATTCATTCATGCAAATGTAGAGTTACCAAAACAATTAACCACTTTAAGCTTGAACTGAATTTTAATTTGTCTTCCCACCCACTCCTCAAGGTGGAACTATGGTGGATACCATGGTGCCAAAATATGCTGGTGCAAAAGACTTTCTATTGCTACTATATTAATAGTGCAACATAAATTCTATGTAATTTGCATGTCTAAGTATTGATTTGAAGGAAACCTCTTGTTTGTGTTCATTTTCTTTCAGCGGCATAAAATGAGGCAGTGATATGAGGACAATTATGATACCTTTGGAATCAAGGGTAACAATATTTCCTGATACAGCTCAAGGCACCAAGAAACCGTATATATAATCCACTTTGGTTTCTAAAAAGTAGCAATTTTCACCAGAATAGCATTACAATATAAAAGCATGCAACACCAGAGTATAATCAATGCATTGTTGGTTAAGATAACTCCAATAACCTGAATTCCTATCGTATACAACATTCGAACAGAACTGAAATTGGACAATTTCCTTCCACCACCAACTTCAATCTTGAGAGTAGTGCTGCAACAATAGTATCCAAAGTCACAAGAGAAAAGTTTAATGTTCTCAACCAGTTCTGCAAGAAATTTTTGGAAAAAGTATTCAAAAATAATAATCAGAAGGCATGAGATGATAGAAGCTCTATCATCAATTCTGCCTCAAATTAATGACCGCATAAAGTATTTGAATTGTAGTGTTGAATCAAGGAATGGTTAGTTTAAACAACATATCTGCAAAAAAATTCATTTGTAGCTTCAAGAAATTCCACTCTAATTGAAAAGATTCATAGTTATTTTCAGTATTCAATTAGGGTGTGTTCTTTTCCTAGGATTTTAAATTCTTAGACTTCATAAATTAAGGATTCCGGATATTTTAAATTTAGAGATTTTAAAATTCCCTTAGGTACCTGCCTGCTGGATATTATTAACAGGGGAAGAAGAATTAGAATATGAATAGCTAACATCATGTATAAATAATTTTTTTATAAGTAAAAGTATAAACTGATATATTTATCCATATCATTCATAAGCACATACCTTCCTATTCTCCCTGCAATACGGCCATGAGACTTTGAGGAAAAGCGATAAGTATAATGAGCTGATGCCCTAAGAGAACTCGTGCCAATCTGCAACAATTAAACATGAATGAAAGAAGAGAGAGAGATGTCTACAAAAGCTTTGAAGGAAATAACACAAACTGGACCATGTTGAGGGAAAAAATTGAAGTGGAAAGTCCAAACAGAAGAATCAGGAGATGACAGTAGAACAAGGGTGAGTAGGATCAAAAATTATTTTATTTAAAAAAACAATTATATGTTACATTTCATATAGTTCAGCATTCACCTGCCCTTTCTCATTCAGTTTACCAGAATAGTATCAGGCCCCATAATGATAAATTGACGATAATCTAAAAATCCAACATATAATTATCAAACAAAGAACACCATTCTCCTATCAGCATTCATTGACAGCTATGATTGCCATGGCCCTCCATTTAGTCACAATATTTGAGATAAAGCTATTTTTTCCTGGTCCTTAACTACTATTCTTGTTCAGGACAAGCACCAGTTGTCTACAATTAGTCTGAAAAGTTCTATGACCACTGTTGCATTCCCCTTCTTGAACTACATTTGATTTTTATATAACCTCCTCCTTCATGCCTAAAAAGGAGAAAAACCAATACCCCATACAAAACCCAAAACCCAACACCCACCAACCCCACCAATTTTCAAACACAGACCAGTTTTCTCACTGCCCTATAAACTCCAGATAGGGTTTAGAGTTCCTCAGTCCTCACCAATCCCATCCTGGTGCATGTCTCGTCTTCTCTAATTTACATGATGAAGACAGCATTTTAGATATTCTGAAAGCCAATAATGGCTCCATATGAATCTCAGCATAGATACTACAAACTAAAGGAGTGCTTTTTACATGGTTTGACTGAATTGTCTTATGTAAATTTAGATTCAATAGCACCATCCTTGTTTTTATTGGTACTGGAACTACGAATAATCCTACGGCATTTGTAGATTATATACAAAAGAGAACGAAAAAAAGTTTGAGTATTTCCTGTTAAGCAACAGAAATTACACCTTAATAAATTGGTTCGATAGACGACCAGAATGTGGCAGGTGTAACAAAAGATCAGAAGCTGGCAGACAAACGGATCTTCTGAACCTTAAACCAAATTCTGCAATCTCTTCATATTGTTCTCCACTAAAAGGTTTGTAGCCATTATGGAGAAAGATGTTCAGCTTAAAAACAAAAAACAGAGATTTACCTTCAGCTCTCCAGAAGCAGATCTTTTCTCATCTTTCTTTTGCCATCCAACTGAAATAGATGACTCTGGACCTAACAACAGCTGTATCTGGAAAAGAAAAGGTGACAAACAAAAATCAATCCTAACGAATGACAGGCAAAAATGACTCACTGTAAACTTAAGATATAATTTTATAATTTTCTAGCCTATGAAAATTTTCCACCATGTCAAGTTTGTACTTAATATTGTCAAAATTGTTTTGACTCATTCATACTTACATTAATCTGTTAAATAGTGCCTTTTTTATGTGAGACAATCGGGTAATCCCATATGGTAGAATAAAATCGCACATAAATTCTAATATCAAGGCCACACATAATTCCTTCAAGCTTTCAGGATCACTTCATCATCCTACAGGTTAGTCCTATAAGATATGTTCATGATGTTGAAAAGTATAAAGCATAAAAGATAAATCGAACCCACTTAAACCAAGTAGCAGCATACATTTCCACTTGATGTTTCAGAGAGCTGGCGAGTCCAGGAATTCGAAAGATTGATTGAACCATCACTTAAAGACTTTGCAATGGCTATTGTAGCAGTTGAATGTAATGATATGTGACTGGAAAAGGGGAAAATGAAGATACAGCGTGAAACTAGTAGTTATGTTGAATAATAAAATTTAATTATGAAAGCAAATGCCCCACCGTGTCGTTTGTACCCCAACAAGTGCCCGTAAACCAGCAGAAGCTATAAATTCTATGGATGAAACTGAAGAAATCTGATGTCTAAGCACAGCTGAAGCAGCTCCACCACCAGAATTTTCATTCACCTCCAAATTTCCACCAATTGCAATAGCATTGTGCTTTGATAATTGAGACTGAACTTCACTACTCATAGCCATTCTGATATTTATGTATAAGAACAATGAGTGACCAAATAAAATGGGCACCAAGAGAGACCAAACTTCATGGAAACATGCAAGTGAATGGAATATCAATGGGACCAACACAACAGAGGTTGTCAACTGCACAATACCCCCCCCGGCCCAAAAATATATATATATATATATATATATATATATATATATATATATATAAGGAAAGGAAAAAGATGAAAAATCATTAACATGAGACATAAAATTACAATGCAAACCTCAAAAATATAAGATGTAGCTATGTACATTTATGAAACGCACAGGCATTCAGATAATTGGTTAGGACTAAACATTCCATAACAACGACAAAACAACATTTAAGTCGAATTTGCGCACGCATGTGTGAATGAGAGAGAGATGCTATCCAAAACTATGTATATTTGACATTTGAATAGAACCAAAGGGAAAAGGGCATGAACTCCGTCCTTGAACACCGTCCTCATAATATGACATAATATCTTATGTATTCCACATGTGAAGATTTTCACAAAGTGAAGGGAAAAAGAAAACTATCAGCCAATAATTACATCAACCATTCCAGAAGATCAATCAGATCAAGGAACATAGAAAAAAGAAGGCTGTACCCTCCCATGATGCCATTGCCATCTAGAAACTGTGGCAAAGACAAATTGGCCAGTATTGTACCAGATGGTCGCAAATGTGAAGTGATCTTTTCTTCTTCCTTTCTCCTCCGTAACCTCTCGAGTTCTTCCTTTAGCTCCTCCACTTTATTCAGCTTCGGACCAAGTTCCAGACCTGAATTCAGCCCTTCCATACCATATATGTCGTATATTGTCCTTTTCGTCACATCTGATAATATTTCATAAGCTTCACATATCCGTTGAAAGTTTTCAGTAGCAGTTTCCTTCATCTAGAATTTAAAAAAAAAAAAAAAAATCCAACAGAAAACTCATTGATTACTCTCTTTCACGAAATAGAATTTAAAAAAAGACAGCTTCAGTTTTTTTGACAATGGGACACCAAAGTAATTCCAAAAGTTAATCTTTGAAGACGTGCAAAATTCAGAAACTCAATGCAATGGCAAGCCTCATGTATCAATTCCAAATTTTTTATATATATAAACAACAGAAGTGATTACTCTGAACACATAGACATATAATTGATAAGCTACGATTAGATATATAATTCAAAGAGTTAAAGAGGACCTTGAGCTATGATAAAATAACGTCTTTAATTTTAAAAAAAAAAAAAAAAACACGCACACACAACGCAAAATATCCTACACAAGTGAGATATATTTCTCATTAATTAACACCATTAGATCTATCGAAAAAGAAATAATTAACACCATATACACACACATATGCGTATAACAAAATTGAGCCTACATGAGGAGCTTGGTATTTGTCAGGGTGATAGATTTGAGCCCATTGGCGATAAGCCTTCCTGATTTCTTCATCGGAAGCATCCGGTGAGAGGTGGAGCAGTGCGTACAGTTCTCTGTTGGGAGGTCCTGTGTCCCCTTCCTTCATACTTTCTGCTTAATTGATACAATAAGCAAAAGTTAGGGTTTTGGTCGAATTTTTTTTATTCAGTGAGTGTTAGTTTCTTCATCGTATCGAACAGAAACAGAAAGCCCAACGAGCGTTAATTTAGTTTTCTGGGGTTTTGGGGGTTTTTGGTCAAGCGTGGGGGTATTTCCTCAAGTTTCTATTATTGCGCACCGTTCGGTTTCGTATGTAACGTGGTCCTCTAATTTAGTGTCTTACTTCAATTGCATTGTTATAGTCGTTTTTTTGGAGCACCAATCAACAAAAGGGTTAAACCCGAAGCAATTTAACGTAAGAATTCACATAAAGACTATAACAATGCAATTTAAGTAAGACATGAAATTAGATGAATGCCACAAGTCTCTATCAGATGGATTGAGGGCTTGCGAACTGGGCTAATTGTTGGTGCTTGGTAGTAAGGCACGTCATGACCGTTTGATCCTCTCAAGATTATCTTCTTCGTTCTATTTCTTTTTTTTTAAAGATCCATTTCAATATCTGTTCTAGTCAAGATCCATTGATTTTTTAATTGTTTCATTTGATTTTCTACTTGTTTTCATGTGATTCTTTTAGTGATTGATTGTAACTATGAAAAATCAGCGTGTTTTATCTTTGAAAAATATCTCTTTTGATCCAAATACACGTCGTGACCATTGTACCCTGGAGGATCAAAGAGATGATGATAAGTTCGTTTTTGATGACTTTGATGATGAGTGTAGCGTCCCGGATAATGAGAAGAATAAGCTAATGGCCAGAATTCCTCCAGCTCCTCCGACAATCAGACCTGCACAAATTAATCCTTCCAAACCTTCATACGCGGATGTGCTTAAAGGTACAAATCAATATCCTTCTTCTCATCCCTCATCTACACTCAAAGAAATACCCTCTACCTTTCAAGATCCTAACAATTCTGATGAAGATTGTGATTCCCCTCATCAAGATTCAGTTAACTTTTCCAAGATTCTATTTCGTCAAAGCTTACCTAAGTTACACTTTTCTTCTTCATCATCTAATAAAGAAGGTGAACCAGCTTGTTTATTATCAAAATCTAATATTAACCTTGCTGTCTCTTCCCTCAAATACGCAATTGTTCTTAAATTCTATTCGGGTATACCTTATATGAATTCAATTTTTCAGCATTTGTTCTCTTGGAAGCTTAAAGAAAATCCATGTATTTGTAGTATTGATTCAAGACGTCTTTTAGTATGGTTAGGATGCAAAGAAGATTTTTCTTTGATATGGTCTTCTAGTTCAAGAAAGATAGGAAAAACTCTCTACCGCTTATTCAAATGGACTAGAACTTTTAACTTCAAAACAAAATTCCAGATGCTGCAGTTTGGATCTATTTTCCAAATCTTCCTCTTCATTATTATCGCGTTTCATTGCTTGAGGAACTTGCCAACTCCTTTGCGCAATTTCTTCGAGTTGATGAGAAAACACAATGGAAAATCCAAATTTTGCAAGAGTATGTGTTGAATTAGAACTCACTTTACCAAGACCAAAGCGGATTTGGATTGGCACCGACAGTAACAATGGCTTTTGGCAACCAGTCCTTTACGAATGTAACTTGAACTATTGCACTTTTTGCTGCTTGCATGGTCATCACATCAATAATTGTAGAAAGAGATCTTCTGTGGTCTATACGGAGAAGGATAAAATAATTGATAATCCGTCAAAGATTACTTCTTCTTTTCCTCAAACCGTTCAATCAAAGGCTCTTCAAACCTATGCATTCATGAAGAACAAAGGAAATAAGGTTCTAAATGACACTAAGTTGAATTTGCCAACATCTCTCAATACAAAGAAGAACTATATTTTGGGATCTATCTTACGGGGCTCATCTTCTTCGTCAAGCAGAAAAAAAAGTATATGAACATGCTAAGTTAAACATCCACTCAAATCAGTCGATTTTCAACCCTCGTGCAACATCAAAGCCTAGAAAAAATATTCCAGCAACTTCAGTCCATAGCTTAAATACGATTCCTTCTCTTCAAGATAATTTGGAATAAGGACAAATTGGTTTTGATGAGTTAGATGATGGGAGTGATCCTCCATGTCAAACAGTTCTTGATGCTCGAAATGAAGATATCAATGACTGCCCTGGTGTGGAAGCTGAGCAGTGCATCACGATCAATACTGGTACTGCACAGGTTATCAGTGCACCAAAGCTAGTGCACAAATCAGTTACGGTAGTTGCTAGAAATAACAATCTGTCCTATTCAGTTCAAGCTTTTTACCTTAACAAATCTGGGCAGCTTTCATCTCATATAAATACATTTTCCTTGCTACACAAAGTGGATAGATCAGATGTTACGCAAGCTATGGAGAATAATATAGATGTCAACTTATTGAAGAAATTCTCATATAACAACTATAATGGACAGCTCTCCAAAAATAAGGTCAGCCTATAAACTTCTCATATTTCTGCATACACTAGTGATTTATCTTATTTGAATTGTTTGAATGATAGTCATTGTCCGACAATAAGTCACTTCTCTTGTTCCTGGGGTTATTTGTCTTCGGATGACTCGTTTAACATGCATAATTAGCAAACTTTAAGCACAATTCGATTGAGGATTTTATTAAGTCCTCAAATCAAATTGCTCAATTTGCTAAATATTTTAAAGGGCTAGTACTTTCATCTTTTCATAACATTAAGAAATCGTTTTCAAATAAGGTTAAAAAGTCTAAGGCTAAGTCTAAGGTGTATAGTAAGACTAAAAAATCAATCAATAAACGATGAACACAATTATTTGGAATATTCATGGGGTGGGAAATTCAAACAAGTTAGGATTATTAAGAAAGTTAATTAAATATCACAATTCATCTCTTATAGTTACTTGAAACAAAACATAAAGGAGAAGATCTAGAAAAATTAGATTTCCTAATTTTACACATGGTAATCCCACAAACACACGCATTTGGATTTTTTGGAAAAAATGAATTAAATTTGGACATAATTGATATCACATCTCAATCCATATCGGTTAGAATTAATTGTGTGGTGAATGCGTCATTTATTTATGCTTCTTTTGTGTATGCTAAAGATAAATTACAAGCCCGTAGACCTCTTTGGGAGTCATTATCCAACCTCAAATTATCTTTCCCTGGTCCTTGGTTAATTGGTGGGGACTTTAATGTAGTTGCTTCGTCGGATGAAAAATGTGGATTAAATCCTATTAACATATATGCAACAAAGGAATTCAATTATTTTATTAATAATAATTGTCTTTTAGATGCTAGTTTTGAGGGTAATAATTCACTTGGTCTAATGACCATCAAGATGCATCTCGTGTTTGGAGTTGTTTAGTTATAATTTTAATCAATGATGATTTTTTATCTTCTATGCCTCCGTTAAAAGTAATACATGTTGAAAGGGTTTTTCGGATCATGCGACTTTGATTTTTTCGGTTGTTTTAAAACTTAGCAAACCTCGACCATTTAGATTTTATAAAATGTGGATATCACATAAGAAATTTTTAGAATCTATTTCTGAATGATGGAAATAGGATTTCTCATGTCTTCCCATGGTAGTTATTCATAAAAAAACTTAAAAGAATTAAATCAAAATTAAAAATGTAGAATTAGCAAACTTTTGGAAATATTCAAAATAAAATTAACTTAGCAAAAGATAATATAATTAGGGCTGAAAATAATTTACAACAAACCTTTTTGGATGATAATTTGCTTCTTTTAAATACTGCTAGACTAGAATTGAAAATTTGATTGAAACATGAAGAATCTCTATTACGTGATAAATCAAGAATTAAATGGCTACAAAAGGGTGACAAAAATACCAAATATTTTCATGCTTCACTTAAAGAAAAACATATCAGACCTAAATTTAAAATTAAAATGGATGATGGTTCTTTTATGTCAAATGATAATGAAATTAGAAAATTTGTTTGCTACTATTTTCAAAATCTTTTTGCAAATGGTTTTCCAACTCCTTCATCTCACGAATTATTAGATTGTATTCCTAATCTAATTACCGATTCTCAAAATGAAAATTTGTGTAAAATTTCATTAGAAAAAGAAATTAAACAAGCTATTGATGATTTAGACCATGATAGTGCCCCATGTATTGATGGTTTTAATGGTCATTTCTTTTGTGCATATTGGTTTATAATTAAAACTGATTTTACTAGGGTTGTTCATGCATTTTTCAAAGGAGATTATTTTCCTAAATCTTACACTATTACAAACTTAATTCTTATCCCTAAGGTTGATAATCCTAACTCTTTGAAGGATTTAAGACTTATTAGCCTATGTACTTTCATGTACAAGATAATTTCAAAAATTCTAACTACTAGACTTGCGAATTCTTCCTTTTCTAATTTCAGATGAGTAATCTGGATTCATTAAAGGTAGAAGTATTCATGAAAACATATGCTTAGCTCATGAAATGGTAAATGATATAAATAATAAAGTCCATGTATCTAATGTCATATTTAAGATTGATATATCTAAAGCTTATGATCGAGTAGATTGGGATTTTTTATTGAGAGTGCTATGAAAATTTGGTTTCTCAGAATTATGGTGTGATCTCATATTAAAATGTTTGTCTAATGTATGGTATACAATTTCTTTAAATGGTTCATCCTATGGCTTTTTCCAATTATGAAGGGGCCTTCGTTAAGGTGACTCATTATCACCTTTGTTATTCATAATAACAGAAAAAGTTTTTTCTCGTAACTTTAATGATTGGGTAAATGAATGACTAATTAGAAGATTCAAAGTTTCGGGACCAGCTTTAGGAATCACTCATTTATTATATGCGGATGATATGCTTTTATTTCTAAATGGTAGAAAATATCCTGTTAGTGCTTGTAAAAAACTTCTCCAACAATATGAACCTGTTTCAGGTCAACAAATTAATTGGGAAAAAAGTTCATACATAACTAGTAATACTTGTAGCTCATCTAGGATTGCACATATTCATTCTTGGTCAGGATTTAAACATTCTCATTTACCTATTCATTATTTAGGAATATCTTTATTTAAAGGCAAGAGTAAAAATCGTTATTTCATTGATATGCTAGATAAAATTCAAAATGGGTTAGCTTCATGGAAATCTAAATTCTTATCAATGGCTGGTAAAATTCTTTAATTAAGAGTGTCATTTCATCCATACCTATTCATACTCTAGCAGCTATTTCGCCTCCCCTTAGCTTTCTAAAATCTTTGAAAAGTAAATTCTCTTCCTTTTTTATGGATTTCGGGATTTCAAGTTAGAAAAAGATGGATCTCTTGGGATCGTATTTGCAAACCTCTTAATGAAGGAGGTCTAGGTATTAGAAAACTACATGAAATTCATAAGAGTCTTCAAGCCAAATTAGCCTAGAATTTTTTACAATCTAATTCTTTATGGAGTTGTTTTATGAGGAGAAAGTATGGAATCTAATTTTTGGGTCTTAGAGTTCCATGGTTTGCTTAAAAAAATTGGAAATCTATAGCACCGTCTATCCTTTATTTAAAATAACAATCTATATAGATTTTAGGTGATGGATCTATAAATTTTTTGAATGATAAATGGAATAATTTAAATATCTCTAGTGATTTTCCTCTTGAGTCTTCTTCTTTTAAGGAGGTTGTTGAAGATGTCGATAAAATGAACATACTAAGATCAAATTTTCGTCTATTGTTTGATGCTGCAAAAGAATATTGGATTCCACCAATATTTTATGAGGAGAAAGTATGGAATCCAAATCAGGTATATTTATAACTAAAGAATATTGGAACAAAATTAGAATTAAAAATAGACCTTTTAAATGGGCCAAAAAATATGGAACAATTGGATTCCACCAAAAGTAAGTTGCTTTATTTGGAAATTGATTTTTGGTGGCCTCTCGGTAGACTCAAAAATAAAAGAAGTATACATCCATTTGGCTTCTAAATGTTCATGTTGTCATTTAGGAAACATTGAAACAATAAATCATCTTTTTGTTCATAGTATTCTTTCTAATGCGGTTTGGGATTATTTTGGTGTTAGACTTGATGGTAATCATGCTCATTCCATTCATGCTTTATTTGATAATTGGTTTAGTAATAATTCTCTATCATCTCAATTGGGTATCACTTGTATTTGTACTTTATTACGAGGATGCGTAATAAAATTAGACAATAAGGTAAATCTATTTGTTTAAAAATATTGATTGCTCGTACTAAAGAAGGTATAATGGATAGTTCTAAGTTCATTAAGCCTAAATCTTCTATACCTTTTCATGAAATATTATGCATTAATGCTATTAACATTAAAATTATCTCTCTCTCAATTCGTAAAGGTATTTGGATTTGATGGAGCCCTATGCCTCATGGACAAATTAAACTTAAAACTGATGGTTCTTGTTCAGTTAAAGGTAGTGCGGGTGGGGGGATATTTAGAAATTGATCTTCATTCCTGTAGCTCGAGGTTTCAACCCAAGAGGGGGGTGAATTGGGTTTTTAAAAGCTTCTTGCGGAATTAATACAAGTTTATAAAAACTGATAAGCAACAAATAATAAATACAAGTAATGAGCTGTAAATAAAGAGTTTAAGGAAAGAGGATGCAAACACAGTTATAGTGGTTCGGCAATATCGGATTCGTTCTGACCCTACGTCCACTCTCTTCAAGGAACTCCTTGAAGTAATCCACTAAGAAAACTTAGTCGCACAACTTAGCCGGGTGTTGCACAAACCGTACACAAGCAAATTACAGGAATTGCTTAAACCGAACAATCCCCTTCCTTTCAGAAATAATCCCTTTACAAAGATGGTATAAAGTAAAATGTAGAGAGACAGCAAATGAAAGCTTATTACAACATAAATGTCTCTCTTTCAAAGTAAAGCTTGAAGAAATGGCTCAACAAGATTATTTCAAAGCTTTTTGTGTTTCAAGAGTATATAAACTTGATTATGTGAAATCAACTCTTTTTGAATGATTGCAGCTTGTTATTGAATGCTTAACTGAATGGGTTTATATAGCAATCAATTAATATGGCCGTTTAGGACTTTAATTTGAAAAAGATTAACTTTAAAACGTTCAGATTTGGAGTCCAATGGTCATATTTTTGAACTACCAGTCGACTAGGTCGAGATACCAGTCGACTGGGTTCACTTGAAAAATACTTGTTTTCAGACCTTCTGGGTATCCAATCGACTGGGGACTTTCTGTCCATTTTACCAGTCGACTGGATTCTGACCTATATACCAGTCGATTGGTATATGTACCCAGTCGACTGGGTTGTCTTCCAACCCAGTTTTTCTTATGTTTTTCATTAAAAACATTTAAAAATAATGGTTTTAGAAAAACCTTTTGTGTTTGAGCCATTGAACAAGCTAATACAATGTATGAGTGAGACTTACATTGGTTCTAAACCTTAAGACCTATACTAGATCTTCAGTCTTCACTTGATACTTGATTTGGTTCGAGTTTTTGCACTTTGTTCCTTGGTTGAATGTGTTTGATCCTTAATACAACTTAGTTTAAACATGTTAGTTAAATAACAGTTGTGTTTTGCCATCATTAAAATACGAGCGAGGGTCAACAATTCCTTCTAGCTTATTCTTGCTCATTTGAATCTTGCTCCAATAATAAAGCGAAAGCACTAGCTCTTTTATCTGGTTTGAAATTAATGCATGAACATAATTTTACTTTGACTATCATAGAATGTGATTCAAAATTACTTGTTGGTTTAATTCTTGATTTATGTATTTGTCCATGGGATTTAGAGTACATAATTCGAGAAATTAAATCATTAATTACTACACACATGACTATTATCCATATTTTTCGAGAAGCCAATATGGTTGCGGACTCTCTCGCTAAATATGGTCCTATTCATGGTAGCAGTAAAAAAATTTGAGTACTAATGAGTTATCTCCCTCTAGTTTAGTTGCTTTACATTTTGATTCCTCTCAGTTGTATATCTATCGAAAAATATAGTTTATTGTATCTCTCTTGTTTAGGGTTAGGCTCAAGGACCTTCAAGCATATTTGGGGATGGTCTTTATTGTCCCCTCATCTATGTGTATTTTTTTCATAATCAATAAATTTCTCTTGAGGTTTTCAAAAAAATAAAAATAAAAACTAGAGTTCTCTAATATTTGCAATTTTATTCGTAAAGCCCCGAATTATAATTTGTTATACGTTAGTCATTAAAACCATTAATTTTTTAAAAGTAAAATTTATTTTTAGTACTTTTAGTTTGTTTTGTATCCTTATTAGGTCTTTGTAGTTTAAAACGTTCTTATTAAGTCTTTTAAGTTTGATTCTTGTTCCAATCAGATCCTTCACCTAAATAACCTGGTAATTCCATCCTAGGTAGCATCCAATGTGGGCTTAAGCAGTAAAAAAAATCATTTTTCTTAAATCTCATCATCTCTCCGAGCAAAATCACAAACATGATTTTTTTTCTCATTTTCTTCTTCTTCTTTCTCTTCCTTCTTTTCTTCTTCCCCTTCTTATTCTTCTTCCCTCCTATCACATCAGCCGCACAGTGCCGCATACTGCCATGGAAGATCTACAACATAACACCTCGGATTTATCGCGCACAGTGACTCCACCGCCTAACCTGCTCTTAACTCTGTTTATTGGAGATTTTTGTGTAGCCTTTCGAAGATAGTCAGTGATGCATCTGCAGTGATTATGAAGACATGGTAGAACAAGCAGCAGTAAGTAGAGAAAGATGCAGAAGTTTTTTTACTTTTGTTATACTGTTTCTCTTGGATAACCCTTTTATCCACAAAAAAAAAGAAGCTAAATTGAAAATAATTGAAAATCCAGTGCATTATTTCCTTTTTAATACTACCTAATGCTCGAAAGCTACGAGCTCATAGTCCTAGATTTATGCAGACAAATAACGTTGTGATTAGTTTTGCTCTCAATTCTCTACAATGGGCTACTATTATCTCATCGATTCTGTGAATATGGTCTACACTTAAGAGATGTCTCCAATTGAAAAATTTTGATGGGTTTATTCATTGAAAGAAAGAAATTGAAGAAAAAAATATTGTTCTTGATTTTGTTGGGAAAGGTGATGAGATTTGGGAAAAAAAATAACATTTTTTTACTACCTAAGACCACATAGGACGTCACTTATGATGAAATTATTGGGTCATTTAGGTGAAGGATCTGATTGGAACAATAACTAAACTTAAAAGATCTAATATGAACGTTTTTAACTTCAAAAACCCAATAAGGATACAAGGCAAACTAAAAGGATTAAAAATAAAATTTACTCATTTTTTATGAAAAATATAATTTCAGTCTAACCCATTGTGTGTTGTAAAATTACTATGTAATTGTAATAATATTAAATATTAAATATTATTAAAAAAACTAATATGGTTAATATACACATGAAAAAACAGATTGTAAATGTTGGTTTCTTGATTGAATTATAAAAAATATGTTATAAAACTAAAGGATATCTTAAAATTATAATAATAAAATAAAATAAAACTTAGAGAAACAAAATTTAATTAGATTCTAAAGTTTGGAATATCAAACTTAGTCATTTTTAAACTGAATTGACTATAAATTTAATATTTAATCTATTTTTATATTGAATTCGATGTCAAATTGACAAAAAAATGAAGTATACTTTGAGTTTTATTACTATCCATGTACGATCGATACTAGAGCTGATAAAGTGACCATCTTACTTCATTTATGTTTTTGACCATCTTACTTCCTTTACGTTTTTGACAATCCATCTTTGTCTCAATAACTCATTTGAATTGTTTTAAATTAGTATGCAATCGCTTATTAACTTATCTATTTTCTTCTTGTACTTTTTGAGATAGATAACCTTTTCGATGAGCATAGGTCTTTTTTTTTTCTTCCTTTTAGGCCCTTTCCAATTTTTATGTGTATCAAGGAAAGGTAAATTATATAAATTTTTTAAAGTTTTGAGTCAATTACATTTACTTTTCTATTGTTTGAGAAATTACTGAAAAAATCTTTTGATCATTTTTTATCCGAAGAAATTTGTTAACTTTTAAAAGGAAAGTGAAAAATACTTAAATGTCTTCATATATAAACATTCAGTTAAAATAAAATTAAAGTTATTTGTAATCCATTTTAATTTAAATTGGGAGGGACAATAAAAAAAAAATGAGTTACAAATGACTTTACTCCATTCCATTTAATGTTTATATACGAAAACATTTAAATATCTTTCACTTTTCTTTAAGGGGTTAATAGATTCCGTCTTTGACGGTCAAAAGAGATTTTAATATTTCCCAATGAAAAGGTAAATGTAATTGATGTCAAATCCCAATGGTTTCTATAATTTACTCTTTTAAGAAATTCTAAATTTTACATTTAATACAATAGTTGGGTTTAGATTGGGGAACAACGTGCAGTCATATTCAAAACTTGCCAAGTTAAGGTTTAGATTGAAAAATCTTTCAAGCCTGACACAACCCCAATTCAACAACTCAGATTCCAAATCCAAATGTGAATGATCTCGAATTGGGTGGGGCTCAACCCATTAAAGTTCTACCATCAAAACTTGGGCTTCATTTGTACAGAAAATATTGGCCTTATTTAAACTAGGCCTTCATTTGTGCACCACTCACTACGTAGCAGAGGTTACAATGGCCGAGTTTGAGAATCCACTTAACCTCAATAACTCATGGACCATAGCCAGGTTCCACTTATTGATCTATGTGACGCACTATGTAGATCGAGCGGCAATGTGAGATGCATAATACAATTTTCATTAGGGTATTACTAGCGTCACGTCGAGTGTCACGGTTAAAGTTTAAAATATCAATCAATACATTTACACGAGTACAATCCTTCACGTGAGTCTTTTCATGAGTGTTATATTTTATAAAAATCTATTTAATGGTAAACTTTTAATATGCATTCATATAAATATACAAATTAATTAATGTATTATTTCCAAAATTAATTATTTCTTACATCAAAACTTATAATGAAAAAGGAAAACTAAAAATATATAAACCCTATTCCCTCTGGATGTAACATGAAGAACCTTATCTTCAATGAGACATGAGCATTTCCATTTTATCATATTGTACGTTTAGTCGTCATTCATTTTTGTGTATTGTCCCCATCGGAGCTAATCAATTACTTGGCAACTTCATTATAAATTAGGCATGATATCGATGTAAGAGATAAACATATACATCACATAATTGTTCATGCATGATGTCGTCGAAAAGATAAAAGTAAAACTGAGCCAATAATCAATTATGTCGGGTCATGAATCACGATGATATTTGGTAAATCATAAATGCTTCGGAGGCCAATGTTTGCTCCAAAACAAAACAAGACCCACTGGATTGGAGAAATTTTTTGTTTTATCGTAGGATACATGATGTTATTGATGGATTCGAATTGAATTGCTTTCGAGTTAAAGGATGTTTGGGTTTGAATTTTGAGGAAAAAGATTTATTTGAGTTGAATTTGAATTAAAAAAATTAAATTTAAACTCGATTCGTAAAATGAAATTTAGATTTAAACTCGGCTCACAAACAATTTGATTCACTAACTCGAGCTTGTAAAATAAATAAATATATATTTTAATATATAAAATAAATACAGTATATATAATATTTATTTAATTTATTAATTAAATCGAGTTGTCTGACGAACTTAACGAATCAAATTTAATATTGTTCGAGTCCAACTCGATTAGTTAACCGAATCGAAATCACAACTCAAACTCAATTTAATCAATTTTTTCGAACCGAATCTTCCAAATGAACATAAATTCTTGACTCAGTTTCATTTTTATATGATATAAAAATTTATTTTATTATTAAATAAAAAAATATCTATTATTCTCTTTTTATCAATTAGTAAAATGGACCGTTGTAGTAAACGTGTACTTAGACTGGATGAGTCTCAAAATCGTCAATGGTTTAACAAAAACATTCCGCTTTACATAATTATACATTTTATGCATTAATATATACACTCAAACAAAAATCTGAAACAGCAGTACAATGCAAAGAAACTTCAAGGAAGTTTCGTAGTAGGGCCGCCACAGTTCGTCCTATTACAATAATTGTTGGTCCATCATCACTCGTTCCGTATGTTAGCATACCAAGATCATGGTAATTTGGACATACATTCATTTAATATTTAAACCTCTCATCTAGCTCATTTTATTTATAATTTTAATAAACAAATTATCTGTATAATAATTTAAAATAATAAAAAAATAATCAACATATAAGTTAAAAGGAAAAAGACAACCGATTTTTCCAAAATTCTTTTGACCTTTGTCGTTCACCATTAGTCTTGTAGTTTTTCTTTTTGATAAAATTGATTGATTCTTATTAAACTTTCACTTAAAACAAATGAGTCCCTCAATTATCAATTTTATTCAATTAAGTTTTCTTGTCAAATTAATCCTTTCACTTTCTTAGTGTTATTTGTCACGTAAGATAAAACTATTTATCCATTTAATTAAATTATTTAACCCTTATTGTATTTGTTTAAGAAAAAAAACAATTTCACTTTTCTAAAAGAATGAATTTTTGCATAATCCAGATTTACTTATCATAATTGATAAATTATTGGGTGTTTTTATTCTATACAGTGTTATCATTCTCTCTATTAGTGACACGAAAAATTTAAATGATAATTGCAAAAAAGTTGAATAGTAATTTTGAAAAACTTGAAAAACATCAATGTGTTATGTTACCATTTAATTTTTTTTAAAATTATTACTTGAGTTTCTTATTTTACTAATAAAAAATAATAACATTATATAAAATAAAAAACATCGAATCTCCTGCCTAATCAATTTCTGTTCAACACATGTACTGACAAATAGTGCGGTCGGATTTCTCCTTGAAAAGATTTATCATGGAAAAAGAATGTGACTTGTAGTAAATGTTACTACCACTACCTCACCAGAAACGCAACTTTCACTTTTCCAGCTTCAGCCTCAAAAGGCATGCATTCGAAAGTAAAATGGGTAGTATTTGCTCTATCAAGACTTTAACTGACTTTATTATCTCACAGCATATCACTTTATTTTGTACTTTATATTTTTATTGAGATAATATTATCAACTTTTGAAGAGATTTATAAAACTGGCCACGTCCATTTCATTTCGTTACAAGAGAAATAAATAATAAGCCAAAACCCACAAAATATCCAATTTATTTCCTAACAGATTCTTGGCTCCTGAGTCCCGAGCTACAATGGGGCTGCACATGGTGGCGCTAGCAAAGCTCAACCTCTTATCCACCTCTCATGGTATTATAAATCCAATACTAGCCACTTTGGTCTGCCCTTTTGTGCTAAAATTCTCATTCAGTTTCAGGCATGTTCGTCAAGCTTATACTGATATGCTTTATGCATCAAGGCTATTCTTTTTTCAATTGGGACATATAGCCTTTGATACTGATCATCAGGAACCAGCAGCTCTTGGCAACAGCCATAGATGGCAACGAGCTCTTCGCTTAGTCTCCCAGAACCTAGCCCATGTGAGGAGATTACCATCTACACAATTTGATGAAGACGGCTTCCATACACTCACCATGCTTTCGCTTTGATTAAGTTCAGCATTTGTTTGTTTCATTTTTTGTGAAATTTTGTGACCCAAAGTTTGATCTTTCAGTATAAATGTGATGTATTCATTATATATTCTCTCAATTTTTTTTTTATTCGTTGAGGGTTGGGTCTGTTTATTATTTTAGTTTTTTTTAGAATATTTATTATTTTAATTTGTTACACTTCTACATGAAAATTTATATGTTAAGTTTATGGAATTCTACATTTCTTTTCTTTTTTAAATAAATACGGATACTCAAAATAATCAATATAAATTGTATAAATTATTTTGACATATGTACGTTAATGCCAATTGTTTGATGGAATTTCATTTTTTATACACAAACACAATTTGCTAAGGTAAGGAACTTATAATGAAGAAATTAGCAAAACAAAAGAAGATGTTAACATCACATACATATTATTCGATACATGCATAAGTTTGGTCTATTTTCATAACAAATTTTGAATATTTTTTTAGTACGTAACAAACCATGTGATTTATACTATTAACATAAAGTGAGTTTTCGTTGATTCCACCATTTATCTGTACCTATTTGAGCGCGAGATTAACTCATTTTGACACCTACTAAATTTTATAAACCATTTGAAAATCATCCAACAATTTTTACGAATTTTTCACTCGTGTGCTACTTTTTGTAGTTTTTCAATCTTTAATAGTAAAAAAATAAGAAAAAAATATTTTTCAATTGTCAAAAAAATTCTTATATTTTTTTATTATGGTATATCACATTTATCTTTGTATGTGTACAAAAAATCATGATCAAATTTCTTATATTATTAAGTTTTTAAGAGAATTTCATTTATGAATAATACTTAATACATTGTAACTAATTGAAAGCTTACGGTTTGTTATATACGAGTATCAAGAAAAAGCTCAGACTTTGTTATATATCGAAAAAACTCAAAGTTTATTATAAAAATGGACCAAACCATGATATTATGCATGTATTGTAGTTAAATTTTTATAAACAAATACAGCTTAAACTAGCAAAATCTGACTTTGTTTTTATCCGAAGAAAATTTCGACCTTTGAAAGTAGAGTAATAAATAATTTATCAAAACGTTTCTACATGTTTAATGTGGCAAGGTTCTCATTGACGAATGAAATTAGTCTAAAGATTAAACAACTTGCATTCGGATATTTTTTTTCTTTTTTTAGAGTATTAAAGTTTTAGGGATACCTTTAAAATATTCCCATATGAGTTGATAGCCTGTCATCGGATCCATCATCCATGACATTTTAGATTGAGAATCCAATTCTCGCGCAAAATACTGATTTGGTTTGCTTTCATATTGGCAAATTGATAACTGAAACATCTCAAAAACCAAACCTTTTTTTTCCAGTTATTCCAGAGCTTAAATTAATGCCATATATACAACATTCATTTGCTAGCTGCAAAAGAAAAAAACCCAGAAGAGAAGAAGAAAAAAAAACAAAACCCAAGTCTCTTCTTTGCTCATAATTAAGCTTAGTTACTGTGGTTTTGGATATGGTGATTTTAGCTAAGATGAAACTCATATCAACCTCACACAGCATAACCACAATAGCTATCACCTTGCTATACCCTTTTGTGCTAAAACTCTCATTCAAATATGTCATGCCTTTTCGTCAAGTTTATCTTGATCTGCTTTATGCGTCAAGGCTCTTTTGTTTTCAGTTGGGACAAATTGTCTTTGATGCTGAGGAACCAGCAGCAATTGGCAACAACAGTAGATGGCAACGAGCTCTTCGGTTGATCTACGAGAGGCTAACCAATGTGAGGATATCACCAGCTACACAAATTGAATCTCAGAACTTCTTTCATACAGTCTAACATGGTTTCATTTTAATTAATTAAGCACATGATTATTTGGGTTGAGAATTTTTATTGTGATCCAAAAGTTATAAATGCGAAGAATTCATTACTCTCTTTAGTCTTTCCTCCCTTTTTCCTTTTCTTTTTTTTGTGGTTAATTGTATTGGATATATATATTTGTTGCTTTATTTTGTTTAATTAGTACATAAAGTTTTATAGATTAAGGCTGTGAGATTCTACTAATAAGTTTGCTTATTACATTTGAAGAATAAGTTTCTTTCTCACAATTAATTTTGAGAATATAAAACAGTGGCAATGTAGCATTGTAATGCCAAATGGCCTTTGAGTACAGACAATTCAAAGCATCTTAAAACACGCTTTATTCCAGTAATTAAATTGGCTCTAATGTCATACCATTTCTCTCGTCTGCTTAAAAAAAGCCATTTCCTTTCCTTCCTTCCCAAGTTTTTTTTTTTTTGGGGTGAATAGACGAAGAACCACAAAAAAAGACAACAAAGCCTAACTAGGAGGGACTCCCCCTCTTGGGTAAGCAACAGCCGTAGCATCTGCCGTGAGTTAGTGGCAAGAGATTAGTCTTGTACATTGCAGCATGTCTTAAGAGAAGGGAACAGCTGTGCGGATCTTCTATCCAAATTGGGAGTTGATTTGGCTGATGACAAGCGCTTGTCTTCTCCTTCTCAAGCTTTTCAGTTCATTGTTAATTTAGCTTGTTTGGCCTAATCTGAGCTTTAGCTACGTACGCGATATCAAATGTTGTTACAATAGAATGATCAGAAATTAAATGCTATCAAATTATTTTTTGGTCAAATTGCAAATTTGGTCCTTTACCTTAGGGATTGATTACAATTTAATCCTTAAATTTAGAAAGATAAAAATTAAGTACTTTAACTTACAAAAAAAAAGTTACAATTGAGGCATTTTGGCTAATGTCGACCAAGCAAATAGTTAAATTAGACTGTAATCTAGTCAATTTTAAATAGAAAGTTAAATAGAAGAATAATTACTTATCATTGCATTTAAAATTGATTATATTACCGACTAATTTAACAGTTTAATTTGGTCAAAACTAGAGATAGCAACGAGACGGGTTTGAAGTGAAGAGTGTCATCTTCGTCCCCGTCTTTGTTTGTAAAAATACTCTTCGTCTCCATCTTCATCCCCGTCGAATATTTCATTTTGTCATTCATTCCCGTTTTCATCAAAGATTTTCAAATATCTCAATCTTCATCTTCGTCCTCGTCCCCGTTTATAAACAAAAACGAAAATTCTTCATTAAAAAACTGAAGATTTAATGGGTCAGTTGGGTAATTAGCAAGTTTATCTAATATATTTATATAAAACATAAAAACCTAATGTAATAGGGGGCGAGGATGGGGATTTTGCGGGGTGATAATTGTTCCATTCGTCCTCACTCCTGTTCAAACCAAATGTTTTTAAAAATCTTCGTTCCCGTCTCCATGGGGATAAAATCTCTTTCATACCCATCCCTGACAGGTCGAAAAATTCCGAAGCTTTGCCGAAGATGAATTATTTTACCATCCCTAATCAAAACGACTCAATTGTAACCATTTTTCTTAAATTAAATGACTCAATTGTAACCTTTTTTCTTAATTCATGAACCAAATTGTAATTTACCCCTAAAAAAGATCAAATTTACAATTTAGCCTCATACTTTTTCTCCAAACCTCTGGATCAAAAATTACTAAACTCAACTTATTCTTTTAGATCAAAATCTTTTTTAACTATACTTTAAAAATAAAAATAAAAACAAGTGTTGGCTTAGCTTCTACTACTCGGCAGTACCCAAACGGGCGAGTGTATGGTCTTACGAAGTCTAGACCCAATTGAACTAAATTAGCTAGCAAGAGCCCAAGTGCCCTCTAGAGTCTAGAAATGAGACAATTAGTGGGCCTGGTCCACTATAATCAGAGTAAAAAATAGCCGAGATGGTATATTGGTGTTAGGCTTAAGTTACTTTTCGGAACTTGAAACCAAACCAAACCTGTAATTTATTGATCGGAGTTTGGTTTTCCGGACCAATAGATTTGGACCTAAAACCAAAAGGCATTTCAAAGATTCCCAAGTAAACCCAACCCACTAAAGCAATATATTTATTAGATTTGGTGCAAAGTCAATATATTTATTAGATAGTTTTTTAATATTTTGAGGGGCAAGTGGCCAATCATCAATGTACCTGCATCCGCCCCTGATAGTAATGCGTTATTTTTTTTAAAAATGATAGAATAAAAAAATGGAATCTAAGCTTAAAAAAGAAAACAAAATTACAAATCTCGGTATCACATAGACCTTGTAGCAAGATAAATAGTTAAATACTGAAATATAAAAATGAAGCATCCATATAAAAACATGATAAACTTTTGTCCTATGTTTTGTCTTAAGCTGACTCAATCGGCAAAGTGATGCCAATTTTTTCTTTTCTTTTTTTGGATAAACTTGTGCTGCCAAGTGCCAAAATTATCTATTTATGTAGCACAAAGTGTACAAATAGTTAATTGGGGGGAAAAGTAGTTTAATGCTATATCTGTTACTATCATGTATGGTATCACATCGTATGTCCCTAGCTAGAAACACCACCAGTAGTACACAACTCCTGATTTTATTAAAAATAATAAATAAATAAAAAATGCTCAACAGCACATCATTTTCGTAAATACTAAGTGAAAAAACAATAGTATATTATTTGGAGTTATTCCCTGTCTGGATAATTAGTGCTTAGGTAAACGATGTTTACATATTACTCCACCACCTTAGGCTTATCTCCGCGAGTAGTGATGCGGAAACTTAAATTAATAAATAATAAAATCATGGATTAAAGAAATTGCTTATTCATATTGATAGGATCAAAGTCGGTGGAATCTCAAATTAAAAACATCTCAGCGTGCTTTTAAGGCGTGTTGATATATTTTTTTTTATCGAATTAAATAATTTATAAAAAAATATAATTTAATTAAAAAAATTAACTGTAAATAAAAATAATTGAAAAGAATCTCACTATAGAGATAGTAAATTAAACTTAGTAAATTAATTATCAATAGTTGACAAAAAAACAAATAAGAAAATAAAAAAATATGTATAGGTAGGTGTGAATTACTGGGTAGTGAGTACTGTGTAACTGCTTACGTGGTTATTGTAGATAAATGGTTTTTGAATTAATATGTGTAACTGTTTAGGTGGTTACTGTAGATAAGTGGTAGTGGGTATTATGTAAATTCTTATATAATTATTACAGATAAATAATTTTTGAAATGTGTAATGTGTAACTACTTAGGTGGCTACAGTAGATAAATAGTTTTGAAACAGGAAGTTATTACTGATCAGGCAAACGTTAGGTGATTGTGGGATGATTAGTTTTACATTTTTATACCTAATAATACAATAAATCTATATTTATGCAGTTATATTTTTGACATTTTGATGTAGAGGATAATTCACTCTTCAATGACATAGTGACAAGTGTTAATCTTCAAAGTAAAAATGGTAATTTTATAACCACGACAAGACAATCAATCTCCTCTGACACGTTGTAGGGGTGTAATAGTAATTTTACACCAAACGACCTAATACTATTACACCACTCCGACTTTTAGATAAACTTGTGCGGCTTACAGATGACTCTTAAAAGAATGCTACTCCTATCTAAACACTACAACTGTTCTCCTAATCGGACTCTACTTCAACAGATTATAAAAAGGGGTATTCATAAATCAAAAAGGTACACACAATTTTCTATTTACAGCTCATGATTTTATACAGCTCTCTTCTCCAAAAAAGCTTTATACTAACTTAGGTATCGGATAATCCTCTAGAAGCACACCCCCTCTAACTCTCGATGACTTTAGATTTTTACCTCGTTTTGTGTATGCATATCTCACTCCATGACTGTCCAGATTCTAACATCAACACATTTCAAAATGATGTTTTGATTTTATTAATAATATATATATTGTGTGTTTTTATGAGTAATCCATCTAAAATGGTAGGGAAAAGAATCTGAGACAGTTGTTTTAATGCGTTGACATTAAGCATATATATTACCGTTATGATCATGCATATTAGTTTTTATATATATATATATATATATATATATATATATATATATATTTAATTGAGGTTATATATATATATATGTGTGTGTGTGTTATATTATGAGTAATCCACCTTGAATAATAGGGGAAAGAGTCTGAGGCAGTTGCTTTAACGCATTGACATTAGGCATATAAAATACCGTTATGATACTCCACCTTGGTGATAACTGATAAGACTGCAAGGAAGTACAAATGATATCCTCAATATAGTCGTATGGAATGATATCTTATTCTTCGTTTTTGATAGTTATGTCATGATATCTTTATCACTTTTATTAGTACAATAATCAATTTAAAGTGATTACTAGAAGGGTTTTGACGCGTGAAAAGGATTCCCAAGACAATACTTTGATAATAGAAAGGTAGAGCTGTAAATTTTGTACTTCACTTCCATTTAGTTATTTAAATAATATATTTTGTTTTGATATGTCATTTTTATTTGAAGGTATTTTCAAATATTTAGTTATTAAATTACATATATTTTAAAAAATATATAACCATAAATATAAAATATAAGAAAACAATGAACATTCAACTATACAAATTAATTTTACTCAAATTTTTATTTTAAATTAATTATAAATATATTTTTTTGGTATAAATCCAAATTGAGACTCTATTCTATTTCCAAATTACATATCTTATATATATAATTATAAAAACATATCATAATTAAACAATCATCATCCAAACATCAAATTATAAAGATAATCTATCATCCACGTCATTCAATATAGAGTTGTTGTTTTTCTTTATGAAACTATCCAATCGGTTTTGATCAATATCCAATTGGAAAAAAAAAGTGTAAATTTTCAAATTACCCTTTCAAAAGTTTCAAAAAAAATAAAAGAATTAACATTATAATATTGATGTCAAAACGAACCGAAATGATTAAAACGGGCTAAAACAAACCGAAACGATTAAAACAGATCAAAACAAAATATAAAATGAAGTATGACGATCGAAACGAAACAAAACTTACAACATTGGTTGTGATGTTTTGAACGCATGCATCAAAACTTAATTATTTATAATAGTGTGTTTGAAAGTTTTGATGAGAGAGAAAGAAGAGATAATTAAAAAAGGGAAAGTAAATGTAGTATAACTGGGATGATTATCTTTTCCTTGCTAAAATGTTGAAAAAAATAATGAGATGATAAAGTACCCTCCTCGTGTATAATTAGGAGAGAGAAAAGAAGAAAATAAATAAATTATTATTGTCATACTATATATATACATTTCATTATAAAATTTAAACTACTGAAGGAAGTGTGAAGTTGAAATTGCACAATGTAAACAGTCCCCTCCTTCCCTCTCCTCTTTCATTCGATACTTTTAATCACAAACTCACGAGATGCTTTTGGTTTAACAATAGTTTCAGTTTATATCTATCAAAATAATTTTTGAAATAATTTTGATAAAATAAAAATAGAGATAAAAATTATTTTATATTTGGTAAAATAATTTATTTGACACAAATTTAATTTTTTAGAAACTCTTTCTCTATTTTTAATTATTTTTAGAAACCATTTTTTTAAACATGTTTGATCCAATTTATGTTTTTTAAAATCATAAACCGTTTAATAATTTTTACCAAATGGTACCTTAAGCAAAGGGAGATTAATAACTTTTATTGCATAAACAGTCACTAGTTATTACTTCCTCTATTACTCTTTATGTGTCAACTTTGTCACAAATTTAAAAAAAAAAATTTACTTTCCCACAACACCCCCCATTTATGGGGTGGAAAATAAAAATTATGAAAACTTAAGTACGTACTAACGAGTTGTTTAAAATATCAAAGCTTAAAGATATTTTAATAACACATGATAGTTATATTTTACTTTTAGAAAGTGACAAATAATTAATAACTTTTAAATTTTTTTATAAAAAAAAGTGGCACATAGAATGAGTTGATCAAGAAAATGATAAAACATATATATATATATATATATATATTTCAAATTTAATGGTAATTATAACTTAAATCTAAAAAATTGTAATTGAAAAAATAAATATCTACGGGCTTCGCAGCAGTTTGAGGCTTTGAGGACTATTGACTGGTATTTGAGCCCTTCACCCTCAACTGAGACCTCATTTGTCCTCATGTGGAAATATACTACTCCGTATAATAGTAATATAGTTGTTGACTTTCAATTAAAAAGGGTCAAAATGTTGGACCAACCAAAACTGACTCTTTCGTATAAGAGTTTACCGCGTCCTGCCGTAGTGGACCCTCGAAAAATTATTGGCTGGCTCGGACTTTCAATTAAAAAAAGGGTCAAAATGTTGGACCAACCAAAACAAACTTTTTCGCATAAGAGCTTACCGCGTCCTGCCATATTGCACCTCGAAAAATCATGGATTGATTACAGTTTAAATTTAATAGTTTAGATTAATTAATAATTTTAAATAATTTTATTAATAATATTAATATAAATATTAAATTTAAAATTAATATTATTAATAAAATTTTTAAAATTATTAATTAAATTATTAATTAATTTAAATTCAATCATTTACATCCGAATATAAAAAACCCTCAAGCACCCTCCACTTATTCTATGAGATTTGAGCAATAAGTTTTTTTCCGGGCGACTCATGCCTGGTTGCTACTTGCAACATACAAAACAAGACTTAGTCACCAAGTTTCGACCCCATAGTCAAATCTTCGGTGGTCTCCACCAATGTTGCTTTTGGGATTCTATAACTAATGTCATTCTGATAAACAATTTATTAAGTTATAAAATATAGTCAACCATATAATAGTACACAATTCATGTAATTATATTGAGATAGTGTATCCATGATTAGAAAGAGCAATGAAGAATTTTTTATGATATTAAAAAATTAAATTAAATTATAAAAATATTTTATGGTTGATTATATTAAAATGCACAAAGTGTTTTTTTTAATAAAAAATATCTTGTGGTTGACCCATTTTCAAAAAATATTCTAAGAATTTTTCAGTGCCAAAAAATATCTTATAATATGTTTTTGTTAGTAAAAAATATTTTATGGTTGACTAAAAAAAACATATCACAGCATATTTTTTACTAACAGAAACATACCACAAGGTATTTTTTGCTAACAAAAACATATTACTAAGTATTTTTTATCACAAAAAAAAAATCTCATGAAATTTTTTGAAAATAAAGTCAACCACGTGATATTTTTTACTACAAAAAAACCTCGGGTATTTTTTTATAATTAAGTCAAAAATTTATTAAGTTAAAAGTTATTGTTAGATATCTTTAATAATCATTAATTTTTATTTTATGTTTCAAAGCATAATTTTTTAACAGTGTTTAAAAAGTAACTTTGAAAAATCCATATTTTGTACTATAATTTTTATTAATATAATTAATAATTAAGTTTTGCGAAACCCAAAATTTAAATTTTTACAGCAAAAAAAACATATTTTATTAACTCACTGCAGTACAAACGTACTCAAAGATCAATGACAAACTGAATAGAAACAAGAGTGGCAACAATGAATTTTACCAATTTGATTAAAAACCATAGGTATGTAAGAATATTATCAAAACTGAATAGAAACAACAGTGGCAACTATGAATTTTTAACCGACTGGCAATATAATATTATCAAATTTTTACTATTGATTAACTCACGCACCATATAATTCCAACACTAGCTACACGTTGTTGATTTTTAGTTGTTTCAGAATACAGCTGTAAATACTTGGCCCTTCTTTAAGATCAATGACAAAACTGACTACAGACAACAGTGGCAACAGGATTCTGAAAAAAAGGACAGAAAAGAAAAGAAAAAAAAAACAGTGGCAAGTGGCAACAATGAAAATTACTAAAGTCTTAAACTACTTAATTAAACCACATGGGTATGCAAGAACTTTTCCATTCAACGCATAGCAGCGTATATAAAAAATGAAGGGTAAATATTGCTATAGGATTTTTGGACGTGTTTGATGGATAAATTAAGGAAAAAATAATATTATTTTTATTTTATGAATGTGTTTGCAAACAAAATGAGAGAGATATAATATTTAATTCGATTATAATAAAATAAAATAATTCTATTTTAAATGGTAAGATAAGATGTTTTATTTTTTTATTTATATATTTTATTTTTATGTTTTGTTTATTAATCCCACGCTTAAAATCTAAGAAGAAAAATATTTTTTTTTTCTAATCTCACGTAATCTTAAGATATTTTTGCTAACGTATGTAGATGGATTGCCTATTAAGGACAAGACATCAACTTTTGGGATGGTACAAAAGGGTTTTTGAGGAATCTATCTTTCGTCAAACAAATCTGATTACCATTTGAATTTCTTATTCCTGTGTTTGATTTTTGAAAGAAATTAATATATACCGGTATCTAAATTTTTTTTTAAAAAAATTAGATTTTTCTTGTTGGTTTTCTGCTGTAAAATATTTTTTTGTTTGTAAATTATAAAATTATCCTTAAGCATGATCAATGTTTTATTAGACTGTTTTCTGAAAAAAAAGTAAAGCTCTTTCATTGGACTACTTTTTTTATTTTAAATTTCATATATTAAAATACTAATCATAATTTAGTTCTAATTATATAATCAAACGTTGTACCTAGTGAAAGTTGCACAGATTAAAAACTAAAAAGTACATTAGTCGATAAAATTGAAAGAAAAAAAAAACATAAACATGGTTTTGACTGAAATATATAAATGAGTATATTTGAGATTGTACAAATCATTTGAGAGTAAAATTGCCTAAACTAGTAAAAATCATTGTGAAAAGTTAGATTACTTAATGATCTCAATGGCCATAAATTGAACCTAGACTCTGCTGCAAGAGTTAACAAAAAAAGGAAAAAAACTACTCCTATAAGCAAGTTGACAAGCAGAGATGGTAACGGAACCAGTTTAAAGTAAATAATGCCATATTCATTTTTGTCCTCGTCTATGTTTTAGAAAAATATTATTTGTTCTTGTTGAAAATTTTATTTTATCTTTCGTTTCTGTCGAAGATTTTCGAAAACCTCAATTTTCATTTCTGTCCTGGTTTATAAACGAAAACGAAAATTTTTCGTTAAAAATCCTGAGATTATCTATTAATTTATTTTTTAATAATAAAATAAATGTTAAATACAAAGTACAAACACTATCATTTTTATATTTCATAAATCTAAGTATTTGTCATCTCACATACGAAAAATAAATAAAACAAAAATTTAAGGGTCAGTTGGGTAATTAGCAAGTTTATATAATATATATTGTAAATTTTTCTAAATGTGAATAGAATATAAGAATTGTTGGGATTTGTCTAAGAACTAAAGAGTAAAAATTCAGCTTCAGCCCCAGGTGTGTGTCGCACCCCAGGAAGTCCACGCCTCAACGCCCAGCAAGTGGAGTTCTTCACGCACAAGTGTGCGCCGCAGCACAAGGAAAGTGCGTCGCGGCGCCCAGAAGGTGGAGGTGGTGTGCCCTGGCTTGAGCCGCGGCCTGCCTTGTTCTGGGCCGCGAGGCCAGGCACACCTGAAGCTTCATTTTGGGCACTTTGAGATAGTGCGTGAGGCATGATCAAAATACACAGGATCACTTAGACTTGTTGAAGGGCTATGATTGATTGGTCCTCAAGATCTAATGGTTGAGATTGACTTCAAGATAGGTTCAAAAAATTGTGCACTATATAAAGGGTCACCTAGCTTCAATCTCAACAAGTATGTGTGACATACAAGTGATCATCATACAAGAGAATTCAAGTGCAAGTGTGAGAGTGCAAAGACACAAAACACAAGAGAGGCACTAGAATAGAGGCTGGTTGTTTAGAGAGAGAGAGTAGTATAGATTGGGGATTTAAGGGCTTTGTAAGTGGAATTTTCTTGAGAAAAATTCTAAGGAAACTCAAGTCCTTATCATTTTCTTTTTCTCTTCTTTCGTTCTTCAAGAACAAGAGGTTTCTTGAAGAGGTGTTGTTGTAACTTGTAAGAACTCATTGATTTAGTGCAGAGGGATCGGAGGAGCTCACGGGGACATAGGCATATGCTAAACCTTGATAACAATTGCTTGTGTTCTTTCTTTACTTGATTGCTGTATCTGTTCATTATAAGTCATTCTAGACTTGGGTGTTTGGAAGATCACCACCTGGGCATATTGAAGGTGATTTCCAACAGTGGTATTAGAGTAAGAACAGAAGGTATCAGAGCAAGACTCCAAGAATCAAATATCAAGTTCTTGGGTGATTCAAGAACAGAGTAGAGATCAAGATCTGATCGTGTTCTTGAGGGTGATTCAAGAACGATATTGAGATCAATCTTTGATCGTGTTCTTGAGGTTTAGAATAAGTTGGAAAGCAATTGTGGGTGCTGCATAAATCTGGGATTTGCTCCGCGATATGGGTTCAAACTTCATTGTTGAGAAGTTTGATGGAAAATGAGACTTTGCCCTTTGGAAGCGAAAGATCAAGGCGGTTCTTATGCAACAAAAGGTGGACTTGGCGATTGGAGAAGATGATGCTTTTCCAACAAGTACGACGGAGGTCCAGCGGAATGAGATGAAGAAGATGGCGTACAACACCATCTTTCTACACATGTCGGATAGTGTCACAAGGGAGTGCGGAGACTCGGAATATCCAGCTGTCATTTGGAAGAAACTAGATGAGTTGTTTCTTACCAAGACTATCCCTAATAAGATATATCTTCTGAAACGAATCTTTGCTTTTAAAATGGATCATAATAAAGAGTTGCAAGATAATCTTGATGTGTTTAATAAACTAGTTCAGGATTTGGCTAGTTGTAGTATAACATTTTCGGATGAACAATTAGCTGTTATGTTGTTGAATTTTCTTCCTGATTATTTTGAAAGCTTGATTAATGCTATTGAATATGGAAGAGATACACTAACCAAGGAAATTGTGATCAATGCTATAAGGGCTCATGATTTCAAAGCCAATATGAAGGAAGCATCAAGTGGAGAAGGGCTGTTCGTTAGAGGAAGACCAGCAACTCAGTATGGCAGCAACATACATGGCTACTACCGAGACAAAGGTAGATGACAAAGCCATGGCAGAGCGCACTCCAAATCGAGATTTGGAGGGAATAAATGCTTCTACTGCCATAAGGAGGGTCATTTTAAGAAATATTGCGAGAAAATGATAAGGGATGAGGGAGGAAGCCATACCAAGAATGGAGAAGCTTCGGTTGCCAAGGGAGAACAACAAGATGATGATGTTCTTGTTGTGTGCTCAAATGTGAGCAAGGGACAAGAAGGCAGTGAGAGATGGATCTTGGATTTCGAGTGCACTCATCATATGTGTCCTCACCGGGATTGGTTCAAGAATTTCAAGGAAACCAATAATGGAAAGGTTTTCCTGGGGAATGATATTTCTTATCAAGTAAGGGCCACGGGAGACATCCAGTTGAGGATGCTTTATGGAATGACAAGGCTGCTGAGGAACGTAAGGTATCTTTCGGATTTGAAAAGGAATTTGATCTCATTTGGGTAGCTGGATTCCATGGGGTACACATACAAAGCAAAAGGAGGAAAGACCAAGGTAACCAAGGGATCTTTGATAGTGATCAAATCAGCAACGAAGGATGGTCTCTATGAGATGATTGGAGACACGGAGATCAAGGATCAAACAGCAAGCTTGATGGCTGAGATGGATAAGATAACCCTTTAGCACACTCGCTTGGGACATATAAGCGAAAATGACCTGCAAGTTCTCAGCAAGAACGGTCTACTTGGTGGTGACAAAGTAGAGGAACTTGATTTCTGCGAATGTTGTGTTCTTGGGAAACAACATCGGGTTAGCTTCAACACCGGAGTGCACAAGTCTAAGGGAATTCTTGACTACATTCATGCGGATCTTTGGGGGCCAACAAGAACACTAACACAGGGAGGTAATCTTTACCTTTTGTCTTTAATTGATGATTATTCTAGAAAGGTTTAGGTTTATTTGCTTAAAAATAAATCAGATGCTTTGAATAAGTTAGTGGTGTGGAAAAAGCTGAAAGAAACTCAAACGGGCAGAGTAGTTAAGGTGTTAAGAACCGATAATGGCTTAGAATTTTTTAACAAATAACTTGATCAATTCTGTAAGTTAAATGGGATTCTAAGACATAGAACGATTATGAAAACCTCTCAGCAAAATGGAGTTGTTGAGAGGATGAATAGGGAAAAGGTTAGGTGCATGATTATAGGATCTGGATTATCCAAATGTTTTTAGGGGAAGCGGTGTCTACTGCTGCGTATTTGGTTAATAATCGCCCTCTAGGGCTGTGAACTTTAAGACCCCCGAGGAGATTTAGACTGGTAAACCCCTTGAGTTGGACAACCTTAGGACTTTTGGATGTACTACGTTTGCACATCAAAAGGATGATAATCTTAACCCAAGGTCTAGAAAATGTGTGTTTCTAGGATATGGGGAAGGGGTTAAGGGGTATAGGTTGTGGTCCTTAGAGCAAAAAGGATTTAAACTCATAATAAGTGAGGATGTCATTTTTAATGAGCATTTATTTCCCTATTTGAAGAAAACTAACCCTGCAGGGGATAGTGAGCAAACCAATTCGGTATTTGTGGAGCGTAGCATTAAGGAATATTCAGTTCATGTAGAACAAGGAAAGCAAGAGAGTTCGGACCAGGTAAAGCCCATTGATGAATGCCAAGCTCAGGACACTCATGAAAAGGCTGAACTAGAAGGGGATGATGCAGCAAGTCAGAATGACTATTAACTCACAAGGGACCGAGAAAGAAGGCTGGTCAGACCACCTTCGAGATATGGTTTTGCGGCTGTGAATGCAACAGCTTTTTGGACAGAATGAGGGATAAGTGAACCAGAGACTTACACTATGCCATGGGATGTAAGGATTCTTCAAGATGGAAGCTAGCTATGGAGGAAGAAATGCATTCTTTGAAGGAGAACAACTCTTGGAAATTAGGGCCCAAACCAAGAAAGCAGAGAGTTGTGGATTGTAAGTGCACTTACAAGATCAAAGAGGGGAACTCTTCAGGGGGTGAAGTCCGGAATGAGGCTAGGCTGGTGACGAAGGGATTCACGCAAAAAGGAGGCATAGATTTCACAGAAACCTTCTCACTTGGACGCAAGGTGGAGGAAGTGGTAATTATCCTCATCTATGTCGATGATATATTGTTGGTTGATAACAGCAGGGAGAGGATAGAAAGGTTGACATCTCAACTCAGTGAAGAGTTTGAGAGGAATGATCTTGGCCTTACATAAAAAGATCCTTGGGATAAGAAGAATTCGGGAAAAGGAGAGAAAAGGGTTGAAGGTTTCTCAGTCTTCCTTAATAGAAAAGGTGTTGTACAAGTTTTCTATGAAAGATGGTAAACCAATGAAGATTCCTTTTGCTAGTCATTACAAGTACTCCAACGAACAATGTCCTGGAACGGATGAGGAGAAGAAGGAATTGGAAAAGGTCATTTACTCTAGTGCGGTTAAATCAGTCATGTTCATGATGATAAGCACTAGACCCGACATTTCTCAGGCAATGGGTGTTCTCAGCAGATTTGTGAGTAATCCCGGAAAGGAGCTTTGGCTTGGGATGAAGTGGTTGCTGAGGTATGTGAAGGCTCAGTTGCAGCCGATGGTAGCACTCTTAACAACTGAGGCAGAATATATAGCGACTACGGAAGCCATAAAGGAGGCTATGTGGTGCAAAGGGTTGTTGGATGAGTGGAATGTCTTAAAAGAGCAGGTGGTGGTGTCTTCGGATAGCCAAAGTGCATGGCACTTGTGTAGGAACCCGGTGTTCCATGAGAGGACTAAACATAGAGATGTTTGGTACCATTTCATTCGAGAAAATGTTACGGAATGATGCCTTCATGTGGATAAGGTGGCCACAGAAGAAAATCCTGCAAATTTAAGTACTACGGTTCTACCTCTAAGTAAGTTTAATCATTGCCTTGGACTTCTTAGGATTGGAGTCGATTGATATGGTGACTCAAGTTGAGTTTGGATCTTGAGTTCTCTATACTATGAGTTCGGTTTTAATTGCTTAGACAAAGGTAGAGATTTATTGGGATTTGTCTAAGAACTAAAGAATAAAAATTCAGTTTAGCCCCAGGTGTGCGCCACACCCCAGGAAGTCCGCGTCTTAACGCCCAGCAAGTGGAGTTCTTCACGCACAGGTGTGCACTGCAGCACAAGAAAGGTGCGCCATAGTGCCCAGAAGGTGGAGGTGGTGTGCCCTGGCTTAAGCCGCGACCTGCCCTGTTCTGGGCCGCGGCGCCAGGCACACCTGAAGCTTCATTTTGGGCACTTTGAGATAGTGCATGAGGCATGATCAAAATGCACAGAATCACTTAGACTTGTTAAAGGGCTATGATTGATTGGTCCTCAAGATCTAAGGGTTGAGATTGACTTCAAGATAGGTTCAAGAAGTGGTGCACTATATAAAGGGTCACCTAGCTTCAATCTCAACAAGTGTGTGTGACATACAAGTGATTATCATACAAGAGAATTCAAGTGCAAGTGTGAGAGTGCAAAGATACAAAACACAAGAGAGGCACTAGAATAGAGGTTGGTTGTTTAGAGAGAAAGTAGTATAGATTGGGGATTTAAGGGCTTTGTAAGTGGAATTTTCTTGGGGAAAATTCTAGGGAAACTCAAGCCCTTATTACTTTCTTTTTCTCTTCTTTTGTTCTTCAAGAACAAGAGGTTTCTTGAAGAGATGTTGCTGTAACTTGTAAGAACTCATTGATTTAGTGCAGAGGGCTCGGAGGAGCTCACAAGGATGTAGGCATATGCCAAACCTTGATAATAATTGCTTGTGTTCTTTCTTTGCTTGATTGTTGTATCTGTTCATTACAAGTCATTCTAGACTTGGGTGTTTGGAAGATCACCACCTGGGCATCTTGAAGGTGATTTCTAATAAGAATCAAGACTTAGAGGAGTGAATTAATCATTGTCTTTTAGGCTTTATTCGTCCTCGCTTGTATAAACAAGTTTACTATAGGTTAGATGAATAGTCCTTCAGGATACAACCAAGTCTCAAACTTGAAGTCTGCAGACAACAAAATCTAAAGAACTACCGATTTAATTCTGCTTTGAAATACTGAATTATTATGGCGTAATTTTTTGAGAGAAAAAGAGAGAAGAAATAATAAATAATGAATTGTATTACGAAAGTAGTAATGGACATTTATAGGTGCATAAGTACATCTTCAAATGGTTCTGGAAAGTTATGTTTTTCCAGTTAGAAATACATGATTTTTCGAGATTTAATGAGAGTCTTACGATCATGTATGCTAGTTTTTAATGGATTAGATCGTGTCTATTTAAAAAATTTGACACATTTATGTTTAAATTACAACCTTTAGATTTAAATCATACCATTTAGATTGAAATCATATCTTTCTGTTTAAATCACAACCTTTAGATTTAAACTAATACCTTTTTGTGTTTTCAAACAATCTTTTAATATCATTTTAAACAATTTTTTTCTAACAATCCCCCACTTATTTGAAAAACCAATTTTGAAAAATACTGCCACGATATCTCTAAGTCTTATATCATAAAGTAGGTATCTTTCGATTTAAAACCTTCTATTAGCGTAAACAACTCTAAGTCATATCGATATGAATGATGTCCTTTAGATTAAACCAACATTCCTATGTGATACGACTGAAGTCGCCTCACACATACAATTCTCTTATTTCGGTGAGAATTTATTTTCACTTGGCACTATTATGGCCATTTGCCATATCGTGGTTTCATGAACCTCAAGAGAGCAAACTATAACTCTCTATAAGAAGCAGCACCACTCCTTCGTTCATATAGGTGAAGTTTCTCTTGTTTTCCGTTACTAGAACACATTTTATAGCGCATCCTCTAAAACGTAACGGACGATATTATCTTTCTCAATTATGGGCTAACTTTGTGACAATATCAACAGTCAATCACAAAACTTGTTATTACCCATTAAAACCTAGGACTAGTGGTCTACTAGCATTAGGTTGGGTTGCCATCACTACTGACTTTTAAATTGTTTAAGCCCCATCTCTCTAGATATATTACTTACTAGATCTCTTGTGAGTGCCTTAGTAAGTGGATCAGTCAAGTTCTTACTTGACTTTACATAGACAAGAACTTGACTTTACATAGACAACTCTAATGAAACCATCTTGTATCAATTGTCTCACATACTCGTGTCTAATACTGATATGTCTAGACTTACTATTTAAGGTACCTCTCACAAAACTTCATTATCACAAAGTATGGATTTTAAATGCATAGTATGTGGCCACAAAATTTATTTCCAAAAATAAATTTCTAATTAATCCATTTAGCATTTTTTCTCAATTGTTGTCGAGATAATTAATTTGGGCTTCATTGTGTGAGACATACAAGTTTGTTTCTTACTCTTCCAAGAAATATCGTCTCCTCCTAAGTATTTTATATCTCTTACTCTCATCATCCAACTAGCATCGGTGTATCCTCTTGATACAACCGGATTACCATGGCATCAGTGTATTATCTTGATACAACATATTCAAATCAAATTTATGATTTCTTATAGGTAACCAAAGATTATAGTAAATTTGTATATTCTCGTAATGTACTATAAAGTACTCAAAGCATAACCCCCACTAAGCTTTCTCACTTTAATAAAAAAATTAATTTATCTTTTAATAAAAAAACATTTAAAAAATCTGACACCTTTCTGTTTAAGTTACAACCTTTAGATTTAAATCATACTCTTTATATTGAAATCACATCTTTCTGTTTAAATCACAACCTTTAGATTTAAATTAATACCTTTTGGGTTTTCAAACAACCATTTAATATCATTTTAAATGATTTTTTCTAACGATATATTCATATAAAAAGTAAAAATATACTGTAATAGTGAGCGAGGATGGGGATTTTACGGGGCGAATATTGCTTCCTTTGTTTTTTCCTCGTTTAAACCAAACATTTTTAAAAATTTTCGTCCCCATCCTCATAGGGATATAATTTTCATACTCATTCTCGACTGATTGAAGAATAATGAAACTTCCCCAAGACGAATTATTTTGTCATCCTATTGACAAGTATGCAACAACTAGTCAACTTGAAGACATTTTTTCAACAACCCCCACGGCCCCACATGGCACAAATTCACTGTTGAATTTTTTTTTACATAATCGATGATAAAAACTAAACAGATAATTTCAAACTATATGCTTATAGAAATCAAAATAATTTTAACACAATATAAATATATGATATTAAGCAATAATGTATAACAAAATAAAATAATTAATTAAAATAGAGAAAACAAAAGGAGCTGACATATGAGTCGCGGAAAGCAACTATCCTAAAGCCGTTATAGCCTCCCTACGTGCAGGTACAAATGGTTAAGACCAACTCCAAGATAAAACTCAGGTACTCGCAGCTTTGCCTCCTATAATGTGCACATCCACTAGGAAACAGGAGTGAACCGACCTGATCAAGGTTGCCAAAAAATACAAATATCTAGAAAGATGAAACAAGAAAATAATATGAAATTGTGTGTCTTATGCTCTTGAAAATCTTGGTATTTATACGCACAAATGAACCTAAGAATTTAATTTAAAACAAAAATAATTGCAAAATTTGTAACTCTCAATTTATTAAGATTAATCACAAATTTGTAACCCTTAATTTATTGAGATTAATCACAAATTTGTAACTTTCAATTTATTTTTTATATTAAAATAACCAAATAATAACAATTGAAAATTCATTTGATAGTTATAAAATGTATAAATTTCAATTTGATTATTATATTAAAATGATCAAATAATAATTATTAAAAAATCATAAATAATTATGAAGAATTTAAAATTTTTTCTAGCCTTCACTGGGTCCAGATTTTTAGCTGCAAAAAACGGTTACATTTTGCTCAAAAAGTCCATTTATCTTTTTTTTTTCTTTTGAAAAAACAAATTCTTTACTAAAATGTTATGTTAGGGGCTAGATGGTAAACAAGATCATGCAATTTTGGAAAAAAAAGGGTATTCCGTAGTCCGTATATCTATAAACAATAACTTGTCCGTTCGCAACCGTTAAAGTAACCCCTTGTCTTTAATCAACGCGCTGAGATGTTTACGTGGTAATCCTAAGTTTCTCCGAGGCACGAAAAGGTCTTTTTTTTTTAAAAAAGAAAAACTTTAAACGCACTGAAAAGCTCTTTTTCTCTCTTCTTTTTTTTTAAAAAAAAAAAATCACTTAAAAGCTTGTTGATGGGTACTTACACCACTAGTCATTTAAGAGCCTTCCCTCTTTGCTTCCTTTTCATTGAACCATACCTCTCCCCCTCTCTCTATATATGTTAACGAGACTTGGAAGATATTGCACAAATTGGAAGATATTGCACAAATTGGAAGATAATGCTCATTTACCATTTTTAGATCAGCACTTTATTTTCCCTTTATTTTACGGCCAAAAATACAAAAAACTCGAGAAGATAACAAAATGGTTTGGAGAGAGAAGAAAAAGGTTAATGGGTTTTTGGGGTTTCTGCTGTTGTGTTGGGTTCTTGCTGGCGAAACGGCGGCATATGGATCGAGGCAGCTGCAGCAAAAGCACAGGAACGCATATGCAACGATGATGTACATGGGGACACCGAGGGACTACGAGTTCTACGTGGCTACACGCGTCATGATCAGATCGCTAACCAGGCTCGACGTGGACGCTGATCTCGTTGTCATAGCCTCCCTCGACGTCCCTCCCCGTTGGGTTCATACCTTGTAAGTCTCCAAAATTCTCCCCTCTTTGTCTCCTTTCTGTTCTTAAAAATATCTACTTTGATTCTTCGCTAATTTGCGCCGTTGGCCACGTCGTCGTTTTAAAGTATTTGGTTTTGTGACTTTTGTCCGGCTAATAAGTTTATGATCAAGTGGTGCCAAGAGCATGAAACACATGTGAGCTTGTCCAATTAAAGTCCCGATTTAAGTTAAGTCATCTTTTTTTTATAAAAAAAAACCAGCCTTATAATTTTGGCAATATTAATGTGAGACCCATTAAACGCGGGTCCATATTTATTTCAATTTAAAAATATATACTCTTGTTTTTTTTTTTGAAAAAATAAATATATACTCCCAATTAGTATTTAATAATATTTGGGTTATATACTAAGGTTGAGTAACGTCCTTATCACCAGTGTCCAAGACGTTTAATAACCGTTCGATTTTGAAAGAGTGTGTATTTCTTTTCTTTAGTGCCTTTTGAATTTGTTAAATAAAAGTTGGGATAAAGACGGTGATGCACTTATAAATGTTGTGTTGTCATGTATCAAACATAAATGTTGATTAATATTAAATTAATATATAAAGTTTATCTCACTCTGTTATAGTGAGATGACTTGAATCCAAGTTATCACATTTCTTTGTTTGGAAATTTTTTTAAGAAGGTGTAATGTAATTAGAGGGTATCTTGACAAACTCGTGTTAGTTTCAAAATCCTAATTTTTGAATTTTTTCAATTTGAAAGTTTTTGGTGGTAATAAAAACCTCATTTATTAGTTTTTATCATTAATAATTAAAGATATTTATGTAATTTTTTATTATAATTTAAATAGCGGAAGGTTAACCATTTTTTTCCCTTACTTTTCATTACATTTTATTCCATTAAAAACCATTTCATTCTCTTCCACTTGACTTCCAAACCCACTGTTAGGATTTGACACCTATGCTTACAAAAAATAGGGAACCTAATGAATTTTCTATTAGAGCTTGGGTATAAGCCCAATTGGGATCCCAAATTCAAATCCCCCCTTTGCCCAATTACAAAATGAAAAAGATAGAATTTTCTGTTATTAATTTCTCATAGACATTTGCCTCAAGTTCAATTTTCTCTTCGACTTTCAAAAGTTTCCTTTTTTGATTAATCAATAGTAATGTTCACCTACACTTTCCTTACCCACATGCAATTCCATTGAGTATTTTGATTAGTCAGAGGACCTAATTTCATGTGACTTTCTGAAGGAGTAGGTTAGATATGTTACCAATTTACGCGAGATCTGCCAATCAGAATTTGAAGGTTATATTAGGCAGCAAAATAACACCATTTCATCTTTCTTCTTATCTCAAAGAAAAAGAAAAACTTGGTACAAATATCTTAATTTAAGAAAGTCTTGAGAGAAAGAAAACTCCCATGAATGACTTGATAAGAGTCAAAGATGAGCATGATTCTTAGCACCCATTAAGTTCAAAATTCTCTCAAGTCCTTGTGTTAGGATGATTTGATGTTTTTTGTGTGCATATAGAGTAAGCAGTACGCATGGCCCCAGAGACATAATGTAAGTCTCTAACTATGTAACAAATTCTTGTTTAGAACTGGGTCATGAAATTATTGTTTTTTTTACAAGTATTCTTTACAGTCAAATGGAGAGATTGGAAAAAAATTATCTCTCTCTCTTTATCTATCGATGAAAAGCATCTAATTCAAGAAAATTTTATGGACTGGGTTTAGTCAAGAACTTTTCGTAGCTTACCTAACTATCCCACCGGCCACAACATGAAGAAACGGGGTTAGAAATTCAACTTGCCAAGAAAAAGCACGTGGGTGCAGCTGTCTGGTACAGCTATTTTTTTTTCTTGTGGTACCCAAAAGAAAGCTAAATTATTGATTAAGTAACAGTTATCTATCACTTCAATTATTTGTCGAATGATATTCAAAGCTCGTTTTACACCATTTATAATATGATCAAAAACAGTGTACACTGAAACCATCACAATCGCTTAGATAAAAGATTTATGGACAACTGTTTTTGATCAAATATTACAAATGGTGTAATATATGGACAACCCAAATGGGCACTTGGCTCCATTCACTTTAGCTGATGTAAATTTTGGTGAATAAGTCAATTTAAGAAGCAGCATCCTTGAAATTGTGTTGGGCATTTGGTCATTCGTGGTGAGTCATTAACTATGTTTTGATCCTTAGTATAATATAGAATCAAAGATTTATCTACAAACTGCATTATTCACATAGACAGACAAAATAGATAACATTCAAGAGTCAAGACCCACTAATTTTATTTCTTTTCTTTTGGATAAGATCTAGTGGAGGACCTACTAACATTGGCAAGTGATTTCTCCATTTTCTCATCACCCAATTCTTGAGTTCATTGATAATAGAGACCTAACCAACTGATTATTTTCAATTCACCACAACTAACAAGGTTGTCATGAATAGATAACATTCAAGAGTCAAGACCCACTAATTTTATTTCTTGTCTTTTGGCTAAGATCTAGTGTAGGGCCTACTAACAATTGTAAGTGATATCTTCATTTTCTTATCACCCACATTATTGAGTTCATTGATAATAGAGAGCTAACTAACTGATTATTTTCAATTCACCACAATCAACAAGGTTGTCATGAATTTGCTGCAGTATAAAATGTGATAAATGTCCAAACTCAACATGGTCTGGTAAGTTTCTAAGCTTATTTCACAATAAGCACCACTTTAAGCCCTCATTTACCCAAACATTAAATCCAATAACACTAAAATCAGGTTAAAGCATCATCAAATCAAAGCACTTGTTTATAATTTTGAGTTGAAATTAAGCAAACCAAACGAATGGTAAATATGATACATTGATAATATGCATACAAGCACTAGGTTAAGCAATTTGACTTAAATATTTAATGGGGAAATACCTGAAACAGGAATAACTGGTTCTGTTTTTATGGTTCAGGCAGAAGGAAGATGGAGCAAAGGTGGTGAGAGTTGAGAACCTAAATAATCCATACAAGAATCAGCCGAATTTTGATAGGAGATTCAAGTTGACATTGAACAAACTCTATGCATGGAGCCTGGTGGATTATGACAGGGTGGTCATGCTTGATGCTGATAACCTCTTTCTGCGGAAAACAGATGAGTTGTTCCAGTGTGGACAATTTTGTGCAGTTTTCATCAACCCTTGCATCTTCCATACTGGCCTCTTTGTGTTACAGGTAAATTCTAATTAACCCTTGCTTATATAATTTTTTTAAAGGTTTTCATGATAAAGAAGCATTTTCATTTGAATAATTGTAATATAGTCGTTTCTTTCAATTTGTTCTTCATTTCAGTATACCCAAAAAGAGGCCTTTAACCCTTTGTTAAGTTGAATTTGCTTTTATGCACATTATCTTCTTCATTTCAAGATACCCAAAAAAGAGGCCTTTCAAGAGTTTATCATGAGTAATGTGTAATGAAATTGGGATTGCAGCCGTCAATGGTGGTGTTCAAGGACATGCTTCATGAATTGGATATTGGGAAAAAAAACCCAGATGGTGCAGACCAAGGGTTTATCGGTGGCTACTTCCCAGACTTGCTTGATCAGCCTATGTTCCATCCTCCCCCTAATGGCACGAAGCTTGATGGGCAATACAGACTTCCTTTGGGATATCAAATGGATGCCTCCTACTATTGTAAGTAAAAACAGATGCAACCTTGTCATATTTTTTAAGCATTTGAAGTGTTAGTGCCACTGTAATTCCTCATAAAATCTTGTCATCTTGAATTTTATGACTTACTGGTATCATCATGATTGCTTCTTAACTCTTTTTCTGGTTTCCAGATCTTAAACTACACTGGAGTGTACCCTGTGGACCCAATAGTGTGATTACCTTCCCGGGTGCTGCTTGGTTGAAGCCGTGGTATTGGTGGTCATGGCCTGTCCTGCCATTAGGCATCTCATGGCATGAACAACGCCGTCAAACTCTTGGGTAAACCCAAAATTTCCTTTCTTTTCCTTTTCTAAATGCTGTTGACACATTTAGATTTTAAACAATGTTTCACTCTTTAGTGACAGAAGTGCAAGACTTTCATCTAGTAATTCAATAATTTTGGAATTATTCACATTTCTAATATAAATTATAGCCTGGCTTCTTCATTGTATTCACATAAGCTGATACATTTTTCTTATACAGGTATGGCGCAGAGATGCCAATGGTACTCATACAGGCAGTAATCTATCTTGGAATCATAGCATTGACAAGACTAGCAAGACCCAACGTAACTAAACTGTGCTACCGGCACGCAGACAAAAACATTTCCTTAATACAAACTAGCTTCAAAGCAATGGCAATGTGGTCAATTTTTGCAGCTTACATAGTACCCTTCTTCCTCATTCCTCATACTATTCATCCATTAATAGGCTGGTCTATATACTTGCTTGGTTCTTTCACGCTATCCTCCATAGCTATCAATGCATTCATGCTGCCAATGATGGCTGCTTTGGCTCTATGGCTTGGGATATTTGGTACACTTTTGGTCATGGCATTTCCTTGGTACCCAGATGGTGTTGTAAGAGCTCTAGCTGTTTTTGGTTATGCATTCTGTTGTGCACCAGTTGTTTGGGTTTCGATGGTTAAGGTCGTGACATCTCTTCAAGTATCACTAGAAAGGGAAGCATTTTTTCCGAGATTAGGTGAATCTTCTCCGCCTTCAGGATTTAACAAGTTGTATTGAGGGACAGACAGACCATTTCACCATGATCCAGTACTGGCTGGAGGCTGAAATGGGTTTTTTTTTTTGGGGAAAAATCTTGACAGAATATGTAGCTGCTTATTGTTTCTGTGGAGAGTTATGGTGATGATATTGCAGCTTGATTTTGCTTTGGGGTTTGATACTTTGTACATTATGATGAGTAATTGAATTCAACATGAGCAGGCACATAGTTTACCCTCCTCCAGGAAAAGTGGCTATGTAAAATAGGATTGTTTTATTCAGAATTTTTACAGTTTCTAACAACAGTTCATATTTGAAATTCATGTCTTATACCGATTAGTGATTACATTCTTGGCCTGAATCATTTCATCTGGTTGTGAATTAATAGTACAAGTGGATAAACATTTGCAGATGAATTAATAGCTCTCTTCCCAGATCCCATTGATCTCAAAGCTTGCTACTTTGCTGGCCCAGCATAGATCCACCAAGTGGATGCACACGCCTATTCAGGGCCCATTTCTTGCTACAAGTTTAGATCCAAGCTGAAGTTCATGCAACCAACTCAAAGCTCATTTCCACACCTTAATTCATTACTTGTTCAAAAGTCACTGTCCCAAGTGAAAGCCTCGAATTTTTTAATTGAGTATCTCTCTATTATAATCTTACGTGAAATAATATTACTATTCAATTATTATTTAATTTTTTAATGGTTACTAGTAGATTTTCTTAGTTTTATATTAACTCCCACAGAACTAGATCCATGGAATTACAACTCTTACAACTTTAAGGATCCAATGCGATTGTAAATTCAATGACCCAATCGAAACAATAAGAAACAAAAGACATAAATGAAACCAAATACTCTTATAAAATTTATGTTCGAAAATGTATTATTGTTGTGCTTGGAAGTATGAAATTGAGGTTTGAAATTTAAATTAAAATAAAATCATGGTTTTTTAAATTAATTTTATATTAAAAAAATAATTTCATCTTAATTTTCATTTCAAACTTTAATTTCATCGAAAGGGTAATGTATAGCTTTTTCTAAAAAAAATTAAGGCCTCCGACCATTACTCAATACTGAACCAAGAAGGTCCATGCCATATCATAAAGAATGATAATGCAATTTTTGCATGGACCCTCGTTAAAATGGGGTGAAGTCAATCCAATAACTCTTTTCTCTTGTTCTGGGCTGTTTTAGCCCACCACAGCCCAAGTGCGTCAACACAGATCTCGTGTACTTTAGCCACGTGAAGATTCATCAAACCGTACAGACGATAACGATTACGTGAGGAACATATCTCCACAGAAGAGGCAGTCACACTATATCACCCCACGCCATCCACCGAACTAGCGATTATTTAGGCCCTGATTGGATTGGAGGACAGAACTTGTCGAACCTGCAATCATAGCTTGCTATTCAGAGTGTCAGACCCAATACGTTAAAATGGGTATCTGTGTTGTCTGTACCTCTGGCTCTGTTGTGGGTCCCAATTTATAATAAATCCAGTCATCATAAGTAACTTTTGTTAAGAGGAAATTATTTTTACGAGTTTGGGTAATTATGTCCCTTGCGCTAATTAGGGAAAAGGGCTTTCTACTCTAGTCCCAACGTTAAAAAAACTGGATTTCTTTTTCAAATAGGTGGGTCCCACTAGGGAGCAGAAAATATATGAGCAAGAATACAAAATAAGTATTGAGCCATGCCTGGACCATCATTGGTCAAGCACACCACCACTAGATTTTTGGGTAAGGTGACCGTTTAAGAAGGGAAAAAGAACAAGTGGCTACCCTCATTCTAAGAAACTAGCTATTTCTGGACCCACGCATTTGTATGGTCCCAGCGTTTTTCCATTTTCATTCCTTCCCTCTGTTTTTTTCTTGTGCGAAGTTAGCCCAACATCAAATGCACGGGTCTTAATATTTTTTATGGCATGCATTTTAGTGGAGAGACTTGGATATGACTTGGGAGTTCAGTTACCATTCTTCAATCCAAATCAAAGAGCATAAATAAAAAGATAATTTAATAAATAAACAAAATTATTTATTTAATTATTTTTTATTTTCAAAATTTTTTTACGATATCAAAACAAAACAATTGAAGTTAAAAAAAACGAACTATATGTATCGTTGAGAAACTCTTACAAGAACTTTCAAATGAGACCCATAAATATTATATTCTATTGAGTCGGACGCCCTCATGCGTGTGGAAGACTTAGTTCAATAAACAATAAATGTGATTTTGTTATTTTTATTTTTAAATTTGATATATATATATATATATATATATATATGATTTTTCATAAATGCCTTCACTTTGTTGACGTGTCTAAAAGATTTTCTCGTATGGTTTTTTTTTCATTGTTTCATGTTTACACAACATGAAATTTAGTTTTAATTTTTGAATGTTGAATTTAACATTTGCTATTTGAAAAAAAAAATAGTGATACGGTCTATTACATAAAGAAATGTGGACGTTTTCTTAATATATATATATATATATATATATTGAAAAGTACAACAAGCAATTGTAACATTTAGAGGATAATAAATTAACACAATCACTTCATTTATTATCATAATCAAACTATTAAAAATATATTAATTTAGATAAGAGAAACGCACGTGGCATTTGGAGCTCTCTTAATTATTATTATCTACGAGACAATAATTTAATGAATTTTAAAATTTTCATATTTTCTTAAATAAATTAGTTTTAATAGTTAAAATTAAGCATGATGTTAAAATATTAAAAAATGAAAAGAAATAACAGAGGGATTTACAATTCATTGTGATTTTTTTAATAGTTTATTGTACGAGGTTATATGTTAGTTATTAATTTTTAAAATGATGATTTATCTACTCTTCATTAAAGAAAAATATATATATTTTAAAAAAATGGATAAAGGTGAAAGTCACACCCTATGATTTGTAAGTTTTTCTTAAACCACCTAAGAGAGAGAAACCAAGAATTTCTTCAATCTTTCTCTAAACTCTGAAAATTTTCCATAAACCGAATTTAGACAAAAAAATTTGATGTATAAATCCACAAATAATATTATGGTTTAAAGGCATCCAAAATATGAGTCATGAGTCACAGGAACACTGCATTCTTTAATATAGAAAAACCCATCATTTGGTTTTCTATATAAACAATTTTAAACTTTTAAGTAAAAGATTTAAGTCAAACACGAATATAAAGCAAACTACCCAACTTGCAAATTATGTTTTTTTTTTTTGGCTTTTTATTTTTCCTCAAAACATACAGTAAGATTCTTATGAGGCAGTATCTCACTATAGTGTAGCAAAGCCAAAGGGATACTGCCCCTATATGGAGACTTGTGCATAATGCAGCCAAGCCCTACCATATAAACCGTATTTAACTACGTACCGCGGCCATCTCGCTCACCACAGCGAGGGAACAAAAAAATGACCGTTAAGAAATACCCAAATTTGTTCCCTACAAATAATTGAAAACTTTTCCTGGCTCACATTCTCTCTCTCTCTCTCTCTCTCTCTCTCGCTCTCCTCGTACTTAATTTGCGTTACAAACATTCTTTCAATCTCTTCAAAGCAAAACCAAACCCAAAGAAACCCCATTTCCCACGCTTTTACATTAAGATTTAAGACATTCTCTTCGTTATTTTCTCTCTCACAGTATAAATTTTTTATTTTTTTTTACATTGTAATACTATTTTGATGGCATCTCTTAACTCTTGTTTATTCTTTTTCAACATTATTGCTTCATTTTTATTATCTCTTGCACCATTGCCAGTACTAACAAGCTCGTCAGTGACAGGTTCAACTGCTCCTACCAACACAACCAAGCACCGCCACAAGTGGGTGGGACCCGTCGGCCACCGCGTGATCACTGTTGATGTCAATGGGTTCGGCCAGTTCCGGTCGGTTCAAGATGCCGTTGACGCTGTCCCAAAAAACAATAGAGTGAATGTAGTCATTCAAATTAGCGCCGGATATTACATGTAAAAAGAAACACTGTTTTTTTTCTTTTTTCATAAAAAAGAATTTAGTAATTTTCTGAATTGTTATACTATAATTAAGTATTGTTTGCATGTTTATAATGGGGATTGATATGGTGTGGTGGTGGTGCAGAGAGAAGGTGGTGGTGCCAGTGACAAAACCGTACATCACGTTTCAAGGTGCAGGGAGGGATGTGACGGTGATCGAGTGGCATGATCGAGCATGTGATCGTGGACGCGATGGCCAACAGCTACGAACATACCAAACAGCTTCTGTTACTGTTTTTGCTAATTATTTCTCTGCCAGAAATATTAGCTTCACGGTACGAACAATAATTTGCATTAAATACAACACAAACTGGAAAGTACCACACTGCTACTATTATTATCTTCAATGAAATCTTCTACAAGTACAAAAATGACATTAAATACATAATATCCGAAAAAGTTTAAAAAATCATTTAGATGATTTCTCATAAGTTTAAGTTTGTAAAATAATTGATAATTTAATTGTTTTTTAATATTGTATTAAAGTTTTAAGTGTTAGTTTCGAGCATCGGAGATGTTTTTTTTTCATTATTATTATTTGATCCAATCCGTTGTCTTTTCGAATATTTAAATTTAATTTCTTTCATTTAAGTTTCACATGTAAAATCTTTAATAATTTAATTGATTTGCATGTGAGAAAACGTTTTAAAACCAAACTTGCATGTCATATTTTTCCATGCATTAGTTATCTACTGATGATGTAAGGTGAAAATGATAAATTAGCCATACTTGCAGCTTTCTCCCTCAAAATTGCTAGTTCAAGTCTCGGGTTTAATACGATACTAGGGTGAAAATGATAAATTCGAGTTTAACTCGCGCTCATTTTTTCAAGCACGACTTAGCTCTAAGAGTCAGTATTTGAACTCAAATAATAAGCCTGAGTTTGAGCCCAAGGAGTCTGAACTTTTTTCACAATAACTCAATTCTTGATTGTCCCTACTTGTTACATGTATTCGAGATTCATGATTTTTTAGCAAGGGATAGTGTAGTCCACGCAGATTTTCCTCGTTATCCAATAATATATATAATTTCTTTTCGTCTTTTTATTCGCTAAATTTAAGTGGATTAACTTTTAAACAAGAACAAGATTAGTCTTTGACACAAATATGTTATAGTAAAACTTAATTAATTAGTTTGTAATGCAGAACACAGCACCAGCACCAATGCCAGGGATGCAAGGATGGCAAGCGGCCGCTTTTCGGATATCGGGGGACAAGGCATTCTTCGCAGGCTGTGGATTTTATGGTGCACAAGACACACTTTGTGACGATGCAGGGAGGCATTATTTCAAAGAGTGTTACATTGAGGGATCTATAGACTTCATTTTTGGAAATGGCAGGTCCATGTACAAAGTAAGTTAACAATTCTTATCTTCTCACTTAGTTAACTGAAAATAAATTAAAACAGAACACCAAAATATTAAAGCTACAAAGAGTATCTCGTGAATTGTGGGGACATACTTTCAAACAAAAATGTGCAGTATGGTGCCTTTTAATACGGGAAAAGGACGTTGCATTTTTCTCTTTTTCTTTTGGCTCTCTGTATAGAGTGAAAAAAGAAAAGGAGGAAAACTTTTTTTTTCTCAACAAAGACTTTGTTGTCAGTGGTAGTGGTACCCACTACCCAGCTTGCTAAAAGGAAAACTTAGAAATACGAAACTTGAAAAGGGTAGACAGTGATCGATCAATTGGACAACGCTTTTTCAATAAGTAATGCACACTTAATAATCGATTTTTTCGTTTGTTCAGATGAGTTGACTGTTGGTTGTTTGGTGCAGGATTGTGAACTGCACTCAATAGCTACGAGATTTGGGTCCATTGCAGCCCAAGACAGGAACTTGCTTGATGAGAAAACAGGTTTCGCTTTTGTGCGGTGTAGGGTAACGGGTACTGGCCCACTCTATGTTGGCCGAGCAATGGGCCAGTATTCAAGAATTGTCTATGCTTATACGTACTTTGATGATCTGGTTGCTCATGGTGGCTGGGATGATTGGGACCACGTCAGCAACAAAAACAAGTACTACATCAAATACCATTTCACTTTTTAAATTACCAGTGTTTATATATTTGTTTATTGGGCTTCGAGATATCATCATTATCATCCCTGCGCTCATATTTTTTGCTTTTGATATATGATGATGATGATTTGATTAAAAGATGGACACCCCGTACTCTTTTTTGACTAACTCAAAAGTCATGACTAAGGTCCATGTCGGCCCATTTGGTTTTGTTCTCTGTGCCTATGTTTTACAAAGTGATGGTTGCATGCTCATACCTCTTTTCTTTTTTTTTTTTTTTAAAAAAAAAACTCTAAACATGTGTTTAATAGAAAATAAACGTGAAAAGATAGAAAACTAAGTCAGAAGAAAAGTAGATAAAATGTTTTTTTCCTTTTTGTTCAATAAAATTAAAAAAATAAAGATAATGAATACATTATAAATTATAATATCTCAACACAAGTTACGTGTGTATTGATATATTTTTTTATGTGATAAGATAAAAAAAAGAGTTAAGTTTGAGTGGACAGTAGAAGAGAAAAATATGGAGTGAATATAAGAGAGTTAAAGAAAGTGGAAAAATTAAGTTAAAGTGAGATAGTGAGAAGGTTCAATTGAGTTACATATATAAACTTATTTAAATATTTGATTTGTATATTTAAGAAATATTTATGAGATATTTTGAGGGGTTAACACCATACGAGGTTATGACTTTATTATTAGTATAGACAATCCTCTTAGATTAAAAGGAAAAGGGTCAAGAATGTAAAATAAAAAATAAAATAGATAAAATATCGTTTTTATTGTCAATTCTTTCTCATCTAATTATCTTATCAATATTTTTTCTTTTTTATCTCTTTAGATTTTCATCTTCACATTTTTTTTACTTTTTTTCTTATTAAACACACCCTAATTGGGATTTGAATACTCTCCATTTGAAATTGAAATAGAATCATATTCATAGTATGATTAAATGTCATATCATCAAATGAAAGTGATCTAAATATAGATTTGTCATGGTAATATTCAATCTTATCATAAACTTTACTTTAATTTTAATTCTCAAATGAAAAGATCCAAATCTTCCTGATTGTTGCTCTTCAAAATCTAAGTCAAGGAAAATTTTGATCATTTATAGCTTTGGCTCAGGAGGGTTAACTTAATTTAGCCGATAGCCAGTTTGCAACCGATTGTTTATGAAGTAGTTAATAAATTTGCAGGACAGTATTTTTTGGAGTGTACAAGTGCTGGGGACCTGGAGCAGCAGCAACTCGTGGGGTATCATGGGCCAGGGAGCTGGATTTCGAGTCGGCCCATCCATTTCTCGTCAAGAGTTTTGTCAATGGGAGGCATTGGATTGCTCCTCAAAATGCTTAGGCGCCACTGCACATCTTGCATTCATACTGTTAATAAATTCTGCCTGTCTCCAAAATTCATTCATTCAATTTTCACTAACAAAGTAACAATTATATGGAGTATCGTTTTGCATTGTTTGTAAACGTTGGATCTTCATTTGATTTATTTATAGATTCTTTTGAGTCTTTTTATTGAAGTGGCATTTGGATTTATTGTGTTATCATTTCTTCATCATTTTCAACAGGAGCATATTATAGTGGTAGTGTCAAAGATAATAATTCAATGAACTCGTGCTGTAAGCACAAACACACAACCGTTAGATGAAATTAAAAATTTTATTTTTGATAACTAGTTGATGTTCACAGTTAATAAAAACCCAAATAAACACTTTTTTTTAATGAAATAGTTAAATTTATTGGACAATAATATACTCAAGATTTCTAACAAATCATTTATATTCAAACTAATCATTTAACCAGTGGTTTGGTTTGGGGAAAACCTCTCTTTTTTTTTCTTTTTTTTTTTAGCGCACACTATGCGTGACTATTTCATCCATCCAAATTCACAAAATCCTTGAATTGTAATTATTTTAAAAATTCAGGGAATAAAATTATTACAATAAAAAATGAAAGGTATTGAAATGCAATTATCCAAAATTAAAGGAAAAGGAGTGCAATTAAGCTAAAATACAATTTAAAAGCGCTCGTTTTAAAATGTAAAAAACATCAGGGGACCAATTTATATTCCAGAATAAAAAACAAAAAAACAAAGATCAGTTGGGGCGTTGAGCCGTTGAGGTCCTCACTTATTTCACTACCAGCAGACAAAAACCCAATCCAAACCTCCAAGAAGCACAACAACACAATGGCTGCTGCTTTAGCACCAGCCACTTCTCTCCGGTTAAACCCCTACTCAACCATCCGGTTCCTCTCCTTTTACCCCAAAACGAATTCTAAATTCCTCTCTACAATCCCCAAAACCCAACTGTCTCCCGCCATTTATTACTCGCCCGTCGTTCCCGTTCTCCAGCCAATCTCCTGCGATACTTCGCTGGAGAGGCTTCTGCTCCGTAATCTCCGGAGTTCTCCACTCCGGTGAGAGGACGAAGCCGGAATTTGCATATTCTGTCATAATAAATAAAGTGTGTCTGTGTTGATATGTGTAGGTTAATGATGGTTCTTGCCTTTCAAACATGCAATGTGTGATGAACTGCGGAAGGTTATGATCAGGTATTCACTATGGCCTGTGAATAATTTACCATTTTATTTTTATGGATTAGTAATTTTCAGTTGTTTCTTGGTCTGGGACGGATCCAGAAGTTTAAACTTGAGAGGGCCAAATAGTACTACATTATTTATTATGACGGAATATGCAAACTATATAATAAATTTAATCTTCAAATAGTGATTTTTTCAAAACCAAATAATGATATTTTTAATTAAAATAGGTTACAACTTAAAAAAGTACCAAAACTTATCTCTTTTAATTAATATTATATAATGTAACCCGCTTGTAAGTCTACTATACTACTATATTATCCATATAAAGTGAGAAATATTCCGCACATTGGTGGGAGTAAAACTTGAAATCTTGTGAACTCAAAGCACCACCTTTGAACTTTTACCACTTAATCAAGGCCTTAGTGACTACATCAATCTTATATCGTATCGAAGTAAAGAGGTTTGTTGGCATCTTTAATAATTGACCTTGGTCTCAATATGAATGCAATAAATAGGTATAAATTAGATTCAGATCTTAAATCTAAAAACGTGAAATATTTGAAATGATATAACTTAGTGATATAGATTTACAATTTCTTATAATATAAATGTCAACCCCATAATATATTAATCAATTGAAGTCATTTTCTCGAATAGATCAAATGAGTAATAAGGTATTGTAATGTTTCTGTTCTTTAATCATTGCATTCGCAAGAGTTGGTGACAAGTCTAAAATTTTAACATAAGATTAGACTAATTAGGGAATTAAAAAATGAAAATCTAACAAAAAAATTACACAATTAAGCCTAAAAGTGTATTATTTAGATATATAACATGTTTTTATATAACATGTTTCACTTAAAAAAAATATAACATGTTAAAATATTATACTTATTATTACCTTATATTAAATTATAAAAGAGAGTTAAAAAATTAGAGAAACATAATGCTCTATTGTTTTCAAGAAGTTTCTAATTTTTATAAGGAATTAATTTAAAGAATTTTTTTAATAATATCAATTAAAGAAGTTGAAAAAATTCAAATTCAAATTCAAATTCAAATGAATAAGGAAGCTTCAACTTAAAGGACGACTATTAATTGGGGGGGCCACTACTGTAAAGTTTCTTTGGAGGCACAAATTTTTACATATGGCTAATGAAAATTTGTGAAGTTTTGGGGTGGTCATGGACCCCCCAATCTTCAACATGGCTCCGCCCCTGTTCTTGGTGTTTGATTTTGCCACTTGTTATCTTTTTAATGTTTTTTTTCTTTGGCTAAGCAACTAGTTAAGTGAAGAAAAGGATTGATGTTTTGAAGGCATTAAACATGTCATTGAACAAAACTTTGAATGCTTGTTTTTCATATGAATATTTGCCATGAATCCAGTATTGAAACTGATAATCGAAACTACTTTTTTTTCTTTTATATACAATTCTTCAGCCATGAAAATTCAAAAGTCAAGCAGCTTTCTTTTGTCATATCATAGTTAAGATTTTGAAGATGATGAAGCATGGAGTGTGGAACTGGGGGGTAGAGGATTTCACAGGGTGTTCATTCAAGTCAATTTTGACTAAATTTACATTATGGATTGATGGGAAGAAAGTTTGGTTTTTAGTCACCTATAGATTGCTAGTGTTAAATTGTGCATAAGAAGTTGTCTAGGCTTGAAAGATTTAAGGTAGTTCTGTTGGTTGAATGGAACCTATACGGACCCAGACTTAAAAAAAATTTAAGTTGAAATTAATTAAATTGTATAATAGGTCTACTTCAGTTTTGGTTTTGGAATTTCACAAAAATGTAGCGAAGTTACTAATAAACGCCTTCAACCAGAAACAAAAAAGGCTTTATCAGCGAAACTTGCAGTATTGCTTTGGTTTTCCTTTTAATCGTGTCTTTTAGGTTACTGTGATTGTTTAGAAACTGGAGATTGTTTCTCATAAAAGGTTGTCCTTTTAGTCATTTGGTATCTTGCTTCTTTAGGGGATGAATCGATAGGTTTGCATATTTTAATTTCAAATTTATATAAGAAGTGTTGCAAAATTATACTCTGACTTCATGAAGCTGGTACGGGAAGATGTTGAGTTTGTTGTTAAATTGTTGGCTAGTTGGGAGAGGGAATGTTAGGAGGATAGCAGTTGTAATCAAATTTCTCTTTCAACAAGGGCACAATGAACTACTGTTATCTATCAATATATACGTAGAAGAATCAGGAAATTCTGAACTATTCGTTCTCACAGTAAATAATAGCTAGATACATCTGGTTTACAGTCTTCTCACCATTTTTGGAAATATTGAGTTGTGTTAAATTCTTGCCTAGCTGGAAAGGGAGTGCTGGAAGTGATAGGAGATATTCATGTAAAGTCGAGAGTTCTAGTCTAATGGTGCATATAGAAAGAGAAATAGCAGAGCATTGATGGGCGGAACAATTCCACAAGCTTAAGACGTGGTTCTTAAGAACGATTTTTACTCAATTGTTGACCTTATATGTACTATATCATTCTTAAACACACACACACACACTACTTTCTTTTCTTTTTTGTTTTCTTGCTTTATTTATCACCTTTTTTATAAAAAAAAAATGGTGTTACAAGTATAGTAAATAGTGAACAAAATAAAAAAATGTCTAAAGTTGCTAAATTTACTCCCCTGCTTTGTAAGATTTCTTTAGTACTGAATTTATGGGTAGATTTTATAAGAATGAAGTTTGATTTTAGAAGATAAATCATGTAGAAGGATGCATGCAACAAGAACTTAAATATGAAAAGCAATATGATGAAGAAGTATTATTGGACAATCTGATAATTAAAGAATTAAAGACACACACTTTGTTGTTATAACAGAAGTTAAAAGGAAATTTAGAAGATATGTCATTTAACTTGAAAGAATAGGAAATATGTAATCATAAAAATTAAAATAAAAAAGAGGAGCTTGGTTAAAAAAATTAGTATATACAAAAATTGAAAATATTTGATTAGTTTAAAGCTTGATGAAACCTTAGATAGATCATATAAGGTGTCATCTCATCAAGTGACGTGGATCTCTGACTATTTTTTTTATGCCTTGGCTTATGTGGTTGATACCCATGCAAAGGGTGCTCTTTTTCGAGCCTTAATTAGACAGCCTTTAAGTGGCTTTTAATTTAGGAATGCATTTTATTTTTCAACTCTTTTATTGTAATAGTGCTATATTCTGGCATTATATGTCTTTTTTATTTGAACTTATTTGTTGTCCTGATAATTTAATGTTAATGTGGCATCTATACTTGTCAATTATCTGTTTATGTCAAGCTCTGGAGCTTATTAATAGGTAGAATCTGGATTGGTCATGACTGGTGCATCAATATGGGTACAGGGCATTGTGGTGAAAAGCCAGGGATCAAAACAAAAAGTTGAATTGAGGGTCAACAAAATTGTAGCGGTATGGTATTGCTTGTCTTTGAAGTGTATTAATTGTCTTTACACTGTTGTAGCTTTACAATGTTATAGAATTATTTAACACCCTAATAATTATTTGTTCACACGCGATAACTTTTATTTGTCATATTGCAATAATTTCACATTTACTGTCTGTCAAGCATCATTATGCATTGGATGGTAACCTTCTATAGAACCTGTGTCCACCTACTTGAGACTTTTCTGAATGAGTTATCTCACCAAACTGGCTTTCTTTACTTTTCTCTGTAGCCTACTTGCTCTTGAAGTAGACTGATGAATGCATTGTTAGATTAATGCTATGGCTGTCCCTCTCTTAGGTCTTTGAATGAACCATCTTCACCAAATGAAGAGAGAAATTGAAATTTCTGGTTTAGGTTAAGACAGAGGTTGTACCTAGATTGCTGCCCTTGAAACAGTAACCTGAATATCTGGGAATAGGATGAAAATGACTTTGGAGCAGGAGTTGAATGCTCTATGTTTTTATTGCCAACTTGCATATCATGTAAAATTATTGGCTTCTAGTTTCTTGTATTTGCTCAAGATCTTTGTACTGATTCCATTCATTCTTCTCGTAGGTTGGCAAAAGTGATCCTTCCTACCCCATTCAAAAGAAAAGGGTCAGCAGAGAATTTTTGAAGACTAAAGCTTATCTACGTCCTAGAACAAACACATTTGGAGCGGTAGGGTTCTGCTTCTTGTTTAATAAAGTTGCTATCACTGTGTGTTAAATTTTCATTTTCTTTGTCCAATTTATCTGTTATAGTTATTTGCCACACAATGGCTTCATTTTCAGATTTTTGTTTCAATTATGAAAGGTGACCAGTAGAACCCCTTTTCTCTTTAGTTACTTCGTATATGCTTATCTTATGTTGAAGTTCATTCTCTCTTTTTGAGTTGTTCACTGTTATTAGTTTGCCTCAAAAGTACTTGAATATATTTTGTCTATTAAGTAGAAATTGGTCCTTTCAGTTTAACTGGGGACCAAATGGTCAGTGATACTTATGGGCTATTAACAAGGATTTTAATTATTTTGCTATGCTTGACAGTATAATATAATAAAACATGCATTATTGCAAGAACTTTAAACTTGTTTTAAATATTGAAGCAATTAAATTTTCTTCTTTTAATTACGTAGCTTTTGGTAAGCGATTATATTCTTCATTGTCGCACCATAAGCGGAATGCGGCAGCCCTTGAAGATTAAATTCCAGATTTTTAATGCTATGGGTTGTGATGTAAGAATATTCTGGGACTCTTAGTGTAGAAAATTAAGGATTTCAAGATTTTATTTGGATTTTGATTTTACTAGGATTTAATTTAGTTTTTTAATTTTCTTATTTGGTGCCTACATAAAGCACCTTTATAAGGGTTTTGACTCTGATTAGAACTCGGGATAAATTACTGAACTTTGGTTCCGTCTCTAAATTTCTATTTCTCTCCCCTTTCTCATTTTCTCTTCTGTATCTATTATACTCTCTTTTTTCTTCCTGTCCTACATCACAATGGGTTTGAGATTACTCTAAATATGAGAAAGAAAAATAAAGAGAAATAACTAGGTTCAAGAGTGCACTCAAGTGGCTTACTACATGCCTGAATTCTGAGCACTCAGAAGATGTATGAGAAAATTCAAATTTGGAGTAGTTCAACTTCAATAATCTAATTAGGTTGCATAGATTTACATGGGCTATTGAACTCTTCTTATTCTATTTGGTAGGGCTCTATATTTGGAAGCTAAAGGATATGTGGCAAGTCTAGCAGAATTGCAAAACCAATTATAGAATTACTAGGGTTACTCATTAGGCCTAAAATAGAAACTTTGGACCTCGAGTGCAGCCCACAATAAAACACCTAGAGACTTCCAGACGATCACTAGAACGTTATGCAACACAAACTACACTAAAAGCGCTTCTTTATTAGTGTTCCATGGCTTAAACTTCTTGGTTATTTCTTATCTGTCTGTGGCTAAGGCATTAAAATGTCTTCTAGCTTAATCTCAATACTTCATGACCTATATCTTTAATAACATATATTCTTGATATTTTAGTTTCATTTTTGATGCAAATTTCCTTGGAACATTCTTGATTCTCTCGAGTTTTCCTTCTTCTTTTTGTCATTTTTAGCAACCTCTTTTGAGTTGCAGCTTGTAATTTATTTTACCATTATTGATATGCATTTGATCATTCGGGGGTCCTTCTCAGCCCGGATTGTTCTTCTATTCTGAGTGAAATGGGTGTTTCTTGTAGATTTGGTCTGTGCAAACATCTGATTTGTTACTTATAAAAAATATCTTTGATTTGTTTATTTCATACCTGTCTTCTAGTCAGATGCTCAAGCATGGTTCAGATTTCTGTATTGACATGCCTTAGGAACAGGATTGTTAGTCTGCAACATAGTGTTTCCACAATTCCATCTTTTTAGTTCAATATAGTGCTTGCTAACAGAGGAAATGGGACATGCTTTTATGTGCTTTTTGGGTTATTTGTTATCTTTGGAGCAATAATGTGGCCTTTATTTGTTTATTTCTCTCTTTTAACGATGCAATCTGGTTTTAGGTTTCCAGAGTTAGGAATTCTTTGGCATATGCTACGCACAAATTTTTTCAAGAAAAAGGGTTTGTTTGGGTCTCAAATCCTATTATCGCAGCTTCAGATTGCAAAGGAGCGGGTGAACAATTCTGTGTTACTACTTTGGTATGCTCTGTAGCTTAAAATAATTCAGCCGTTTGTAATGATTCATTGGGTGCAACTTCTAAGGAATTGAAGAAAGTTTACTTTTTTATTCTCTCTCTATTTTTTGGATTGTTTGAAAGTTGAAACGAAAGAAATAAAAAAGGTTTTTGATAAAGAGGAGAGGTTTGTAGAAGCCATTAAAGATAAGTGGTTCAATACCTTTAGTTTTCAGTTCAAGGGTTTTTTTTTTTTTTGGGTAAATGAGGAACACCACATAGATTTCGTGGATTTTCTATATTGTAGATAGTTTTTTGTTATTGGATTTTCTATCTTGTTGCTTTATATATAACTTTTACTTAGAATCATTGGGTGCATTTTTTTTGGTATGATAAACAATAATTAAATAGATTTTTAATTTTGATCTATAGATACTTCTTTTATTCTTTTAAACAAGTACATACACTAAATTATCATAATCTTACTATTTACGATTCGATTCGATTCAATTAAAGGCATAAACGATTTGAATCAATATGTTGAATTTAAGTTAATCCTAAATCAGTATTGAATATATGATTCAGTATGATTCGTTTCGCTTCGATTCCATTCATACGATTCAATTGATTCAATAAAACTTATAATTTTTTTTTAAAAAAAACTATATAAATTTTTTTTAAGACAAGATGTTTAAAGCTAAAATAAATATAGTTCATTAATTTTGTTCTTTCATTAGTTAATTTAGAAATTTAAAATTCTAAGACTTTTTTGTGATAAAATAAATAAGCCACAATAGTATTACATTATATATTAATTTATTATATTGTATTATATTAATTGTTAGCTGTTAGCAAATTACTGTTATCTGACTATAATATATTAATTAGAGTAGGTCATGATAGATAAACGTTTTTCCAATTGATCACATGGTCATTCAATATATGTTAAAATATTTAATTTTTAATCTATATTATTTGTTTTACATGTATGCATGTCAATTTAAATTGATTTTGAAAATTAATATTGAATCTTACAATTCGTTTTGATTTTCGATTCACAATTCCAATTTTGATTTGACAACTATACACACACTTAGAAAAAAAACCGTTTATTGCGTCTCATTTTTGTGATTCACATGACGCATGCAGCATGTATTCTTTTTCAAGGGGACAGTTTCTTACTACGTGTTCGATCATTTGCTTTCTTGTTTGCTTTGCTAATTAGTGTCTCCTTGGAGATGCACGGTTTCAGATTTATGTTTAAACTTATGCAGATACCGATGCATGTGTGTGTGGGCGGGTGGGTGGGTGTGTATGTGTGGATGATTGTGAATATAATGTTAGGGACACTGATGCTTTTAGTAGTTAATGGTTTGATATTCTTATTGGACTGTTATTACATTTGATTACCCTGTAAATAGCTTTCTAATTCTGTAAAAAATTTATCCATTTATTAGATACCAAGCTTCCATGAAGCTGTCGATTCTCCTGGTTATGCAATTCCAAAAACAGATGAAGGCTTGATTGATTGGTCACAAATTAGTCAAATTTCCAAACTCCGTTTTACTTGTTAGCATGAAGTGAATCCTGCACAAGAGACACCTAAGTCTATGATAATTGACAACCATCAACACCAGCATCCCTGAACAGAAGGCAAAGGAAAAAGAAAGAAAACCCTTTTCATTGGAGTATTTATTTGATACTAACGAGATTTCAGGATGCTGGTTCAACTATTTTTATTTCCTAACCTTTAGTAAACAATCCTCAATTGAATTTTGCAAATCAATCCAATCCCAGTGACCGAGTGGTAGAGAAACACCAAGTTCTCTTACGATAAGTATGTAGAAGATGCTTGTCAACATGATTACGAAGTAACTTGAGAAAACCATCAGAGCTTTCATTCAGATGCTAAGCTTCTCGATGCAGCCTGATAATTTGAACTATGTACTGTAGCTCTCCATAATTTATGTGCAAACTACTACTTGGTAATCAGTGGATGAGACACTCCTCATTGGTCTTTGTTGCAATCATGCTCTGTTAATATAATTAGAAATTCCTCATGTTGGTCAAAAAGGAACTATTGTACCCAAAACACTAATGATTCGGTCAGTAGTTAATGATTAGTGCTTATAACATGACCATTAATGAAATAAGAAAATTGTTCTATATCCTTAGAAGGACAATGCCAGAGACGCAGCCTTTGAGGAAACATTTTCTTGAATTTTGGAGCTTCTGTATACAGAAAAGCTTGATGGCATGTCTGTCACTGAAATTATTTTCTGAGCTATAAGCAATATTTCTCCTCATGAATCATCTGGATTTTTTTATAACTAATACTGTAATGCATAAAAAATGCCAATGGAGAGTGGATGCAACTCTAGTAAAGATAGCCAAACTAAATGCTCTATCTCTTCAAATACCTTGCTGTTTCTTTCTTTCGTGACTCATCCAACTATTATAGATATAACACCGCTAAAGTGTTAATAGTATGAAATCAGAAACTAAAAGAAAACAAAAGGATAGAAAAGGATGAGATACTTTCTGGGTAAGAAATTAGGAAAAGCTTGATATGATTTCTTGCATCTATCATACCTCCAGTGATAAATCATGTTCTTGTGATCTCACCTCTGCTTCACTTGTTGCAACTTGGGTGCTTTGGTAGTGATATTCCAGTGATCATGATGTCAAGTCCAAGATAGAAGGCACTTTGGAGCACCTTTGTATTCCAGAGAAGTTCAGATTATTTTCCAATAGAATCTAGGAATCATGCTATATTCTTAAATTGTCCACTTGTGGGTGATTAAGGAAGACTTAGATGTTATAAACCAAAAGGTAGTCAATTGCAGCTTGGGGGGAGGGATGTGAAATTGCATGACTATATATGGTAATTGGTTTCTCAAAGGTTGGAAAATTAAATCCCAATGAATTGTGTAAATGTCAACCATCTTAAAATTTCATGCCTATATGCCGTGGGGAAACCTTTATGCTATCTTTACTTATAAAATTGGTTTACTCATTTCTTTGGAGTTGGTCAAAGCATATATCTATTGTTAATTTCCGTTAATGTAATTTTCGTTTTCAATTTACATATCAGGATTTTTTTGGTAAACCTGCATTCTTAACTGTCTCGGGCCAACTGAATGCAGAAACATATGCTACTGCTCTTTCAGATGTATGTCTTTCTTCCATTCTTGCCCTCATTTCAATGTCAAATTGGAAAGGCAATTGATGTAAAAAATTTATATTAAAATATTTCATTTATATTTTCGGGTTTATACTTTTGGTCCTACATTTTGAGCAGAGAATTCTAACACTTCAAGGCATTTAGCTGAATTTTGCGTGAGCATTCTTTTTTTAGTCTAAATTTATTTGTGTTATTTCCCCCAACTTTAGTCTTGCCTTGTCAAACAAGAGTATCTAAAGAATTGTGATTTCCCTGTATTTAAGATGATTGAACCAGAACTAGCATTTGCTGATCTGAATGATGGCATGGCTTGTGCAACTGCGTATCTCCAGTATCTGGTATGTTACTTTTCACATTCTATTCTCAATTCAACAATCTATTAGTAGACTATATCCTGGCAACCATGCAGGCACACACGTGCAGTAAATTTCTTAAGCATGTTTCTGGATGAACTTTTTTAATAACATATACTTTTATCTATTGAAGGTGAGATATATCCTCGATAACTGCAAGGAAGACATGGAATTTTTCAATACTTGGATTGAGAAAGGAATCATTGATCGTTTGAGTGTATGAATTCTCATTGACTTTTCATCTTCTATCCTTTCTGTTATATATTTATTTAATCCTTTCCAACTAATTTTACTTGATGACTTTGCATTTAGTCCTAATGAGTTTATCTATTATGTACAGAAGTTGCTTCTTCAAGATGAGAGATATATTTATCATTCGCTGATATTGTAACTGTTGTCTGATCAACAGGATGTGGTGGAGAAAGACTTCGTGCAGTTGACTTATACAGATGCCATTGAACTTCTTCTCAGAGCAAATAAGAAATTTGAATTTCCAGTACTGCATATCTTTTTCCTTACCATGCCAAAATTGGAATACAGAAGTCAGATTTGAAAATGACATAATAGTGGGTCTTTGCACATTTTCTAGGTGAAGTGGGGACGTGATTTGCAGAGCGAGCATGAACGTTATATAACTGAAGAGTTATTTGGTGGATGTCCTGTTATAGTCAGAGACTACCCCAAGGCAAGCAAATGCCACCCCCTCATTTACTTCTTTAGAAGAAAGTAGGAAAAATACGTAGTCACTTTCACCTTTAATTGGAACTAAAGTTCTGAAGTTGCCTAAATATAAAACTCGGGAGATCAAAGCATTCTATATGCGGCAAAATGATGATGGCAAGACTGTTGCGGCGATGGATATGTTGGTTCCTCTGGTATTGTACAATTTCTCGTATTGTTGCTATTGCTGCCATGTTAGATTCTCTAAAAAATTGTTCAGGTTTTAATATTTGATATCCTCTAATTTTGCTTATCTATGTGCCATTTCATTTTGTAACCAATGCTGTGCCAATAAGTATAATGATGTCTTGTGCATTTGCTTTCTCTCTCCTGCCTACCCCCCAACAAAAAAAACACCTCTTAGCATCGTGATCTAAATTTTGGTGCTCAAAATCATATCAGTTTCTCTTAAAGTCATGCAAACATTGGCATCACATTTGTTATTAGTAACTGATCGCCATACTTGTTTTTCTTTGATAAATAAGCATAAAATGTCTGTTGTGCTATTCTGCAAGTGTTTTCTTTTGTTAGGCGAAGGAGTATATTGCTATAACCTTTGTTTTTTGTTGGTGAACTTATTGGTGGGAGCCAAAGAGAGGAACGGTTAGAGTATCTGGAAGGCCACTTGGATGACTTACTGCAAGCAATCAAATTATCTCATCCATCCATCCCTCATTACAAAGGATAAATCAAAGCTTATTAAGAGTCAATTTTGATCCAACCATTGCTAGAGGATTTTATTATACTAAATCTTTCAAATCAGCCCTAGATCAATCGCAAATAGGGAAAAACTCAGGAAAAAATGAAGAAGAACATTCTCCAACCCAATCAGATATGAGAGATGATGAACTCCTTGAAGAATTGTCTCAATTATCAGATAGTGATGAGGACAGTACCCAGACTCCCACAGACAATCTCAATACTCCTCCAGACTATTATGCTCATGACCCATATAACGGGTATGAATATGACATTAAGTCAGACAGTTATTATTACATAAAGTAAGAAGACAAGACAAAAGATGCCGGCCACCGCATACCACTTTTCCAAAAAGCAAGATGACAAGACAAAAAGCAAAAAATGCCCTTCACTTTTCAAAAAGCAAGAAGATGACAGACAAAAAAAAAGCCAAAACAGACAGCGCATGCACCACTCTCAGAAAGCAAGATGACAAGACAAAAAGCAAAAGATGCCCTTCACTTTTCAAAAAGCAAAAGATGACCGACGAAGAAAAAGCCAAAATAGACAGCGCATACACCGCTCTCAGACTACTACTTTAATAATTCTGAAATTCAAATATTTGAAGTCCGTCAACAATGTTCTATAAATATGTATTCAAGTTTTATTTTCATCAGAGTGAGTTTAGAAGGAGTGAAATATATAAAGAAAGGAGAAAGTGAGAACTCTGAAGACTTTTCCTCCTTTTACACTGTAAGCTCTTTTTATGTATTAAATCCAAATATATAAAAACCCATATGTTTATAATCATTTTAAAACCTTAGGCCTTTTTTATTTCTAATTTATTTCAAATAATTGTTTTCTTTTAACTATTATTATTATGTACTCATCTTTATTATGTGTTCATCGTATTATTCGCCCATCTTATTGATCCTGTTCACTTATGGGGTTTTTGTGGTGATGAAGAGGGCTCAACTTTTTGTTTTTTAGGGAAATCAGACTCATTTTTACTTGTGTTTGAATTCTACAAAAATTCTCGTGTGAGGAAGTCAGGAAGGGAATTATTATCTCTTTTAATATACTCAATATTGATACTGACGGTATCTTGATCTGAGTCGTTACGGTTCAGGTCAGCAATTCTACTTGTTCCAGATATCAGTTATCTTAATTTGATGGTACGAAAGTATAAGTTGATGATGTGGCTTTAATAGTTAGTGAGCTATGGGTTAAAAGCGGAATGTAGTGTTTGGAGGAGCAGAAAACACTGATAACTTCAAAATTATGTAACCATATATGTTGTGTTTCGTGATCTCTTGATTTTCTGGTTGCCAGTTCCTCATGCGGGATTTAGACTTGGCTTTGAAAGGCTTGTGCAATTTGAGACTGGAATAGATAATATAAGAGATGCAATTCCTTTCCCTCGAACACCTGGTTCAGCTGAGTTTTAATTGCAATTTTCCTTCTTCTCAAATATAGATTTTAAGGTTACACAGGATTCTTTTGACCCCCTTCTGTAAGTTGGTCTTGTTTCTCTTCGCATTCAGTTTTATATGCTTTTTTCATAAGTGAAAGTATGTTATATATATCAAAGGGCACCAAGGTGTTTTGAAGCATGATTTCTTGGTTGGCTCGGGTTTAAACCCAATGGTTTAGACTTGTTGAAAATTTCACTAATAATCTTAGGAACTTTACTGGTAATGTTAATTTTTTGGTATTATTAATCTTATCAATGAAGTTCTTCGAGATTACTGGTGAAGTTTCTAACTTTAGACCCGAGCCGGTCAAGAAATTTTGGTTTTGAAGAGATCAAACATTTTCTCGAACATGCTCAAAAATCAAAATCATGTAACGCATTTTATATTTTTATTTTTATGTTTGTACACATGATTTTCTGGTACCATTGGGCATTTTGAAAGTTAAGACAATGTAAATACTGTCTGGAATTCCATATACAGCTTCTACTTTTTTGCTTTTGGTTAACTGTCATAGCTTCTGCTCTTTAACTCATCTCCCTCCCCCCTCCCTTTTCCCCCAAAGAAAAAAAAAAGATTATCTTTCTGTGAGTAGAGGCATTGAAGGAAGGACCTCACAGGGTGCAACCCTAGAATGTTGTGAACAAACTGCATCAAATATATAGTGCATAATGAAAAGAAAATAGGCAAAACACAAAAAGATTCAAGTGCTAAATGACGTTTTTGGATCTCTCTTGGGCATTGGATGGTTAAAGTGGTGTTTTATGTAAAATTTTGAGTAGTGTGATCCATTCTGTTTGGTAAAAACTTTTGAAAGATTTTATGGGAAAAACATTGACCAAGGTTAGGTGTTTTTTTCTTCTCCCTTGTTAGCTTCGGACTTGCAGGCGGTTGTAAGTTTATGAAAGAGAATTTATTTTATGAGCACCGTTGGCAGCAGTAAGTTTTGTTATGATTTAAAAATAATGACAAATGCAACAGAAGAACCATGAGGGCCTGTTCGTGCGTCAGATGTCATGTAATGAGTAAACATCCAATTATTATTCATATAGCTTGGAGTAAACTTTACGAGGGCATGAAGTTATTCAGATTGAAGGTTTAGATATTGTGTGGATAGCCCAAATGTTTGTCTTGTAGGGGAAGGGTTTGCTTCTTTAACGTAGAGAGATTGAGGATCATGAATTAATGACACTCATTGCTACCCAAATGGGGGCTGGAAGAAGGGTGATGCATGGTTTTGATTGCCTGTAAAAGATGGGTAAATGCCCTCTCAAGCTTTGGGGGCATTCTCTTGCGAATTCATTAATTCAAGCATCTCATTGCAAACGGCAGTCAATTATGCTTCAGCATGTGTTGATTTAATTGATAAACCAAAGTTAAAATACATGCATTCATTGTCATGAGGATTCATACCTGAGAACTAGTAATTGCTGCTCGAGTTGCCCAGTATAGTCTTGTTTCTCTCTACGTTTTTCTGAAATTAGTTAAGATTTAAGGTTAGGTGTGGTCTGACGGATAATATTTTAACGTTATGATTATTACAATCGGATAAACTAATGTAATAAAAATAATAATGTAACGGTAGCTACATTAAACAAATATATAATAGTTATTATGTACTGCAATCCCAATTCTATTACCTGTAAATTAAACTCCATCCAAAATGCATTTAATAACATAACTTTTATCATGTGATCTATCATGATAAAAATAATAACAATAGAATATAATTCAATACATTGTTGATTACATTAGTCTATTTTTTGTTCTCACGGTATAAAAATTACAAAAATCTAAGGAGAAGGGGCAAGACTAAAATTCAAAACCTGTCTCGACTGAAAATCCAATTTTCAAAACTTTCTAATACATTTCATAAAGCATTTATAGCAACATGTGAACAAACAAAACATCTTATATTTCGCAAATCAGTGCACCATCCTTTCTCCCCCCCTCCCCTGTGAAGATATTTTGAGTCTCCTCAATCTCAAGGGACATTTTTCTTTCAACAAATGAACAAATGAACTGTACAACGGTTCCCAGCAGGCTTTCTTTGCGTTAGTGAAAAAAGAAACCCAGCTTCTCAAAGCAATTTAGTGTGGGAACTCTTGGGACTTACTAATGGAAGTATTGGCTTAAACAGCATGGTTAAATATGCCCGGGTTTTCAACACACTGCGGACCGGATGCGGGGTTTGGAAACTTAAACACGAGTTTTTGACGGAACCCAATTCCATTGCATACCACCACCATTTTGTATACAAGAGAGATGCAGGAGCAGGATTATATCCCAAGTAGGTCACTATGGAACAAAACTTGATATTTACATCTTCATAATCCTGGGTCAAAGTTCCACCTCATGAAGGTCATCTCCAAGATTGCTTCCGTTTGTTGGACTAGGCATAAATGATGATGATGGAGGCATGCCCAATGCCTCCCCTAAAGGTTTTACTTCAGCTCTAGTAGGAGGACTGAAGGCATTATTGAAGCTTCCACTCCATGAAGCTGTCCGTCGTGAGTGAACAGGATGAGGACCATTGCCATTTGTCACAGATGGCTTTCTTGAGATGTTATCCACGCTCTGAAACCTTTGCATAGTCATTGATGATGATGTGGGAGTCTGGAATGAATCATTAACTGTGGATGTTGAAGGATTATCATTATTTGATTTTTCTTCCTGCACACTTTCTGCTATAGCCTCCATTGTCTGTTCACCTGAAGACGCAGGGGCCGGAATAAAAAAATTTGCTTTTGCAGCAACAACAGGCTTAACAGAGGGGACAGAAGGTGATTGGAACAAGTTTGCAGAGTTTCCGCGACCTTGGTTGAAGGTGTCGACATACCTATCAAAAGCATATGAATAGTGTTATCAGAGGAAAAACTGAAAACAAAAATGAAAACTTTCATGTTAGATATAATTCTTATTCCTTGGTTATTTTCCTGGTTTCCAAAACTCATAAAAACTAAGGACAAATGTAAAATATTTTATCAGGCTTGACCAAGTTGAAAGTTTTGAATCATCAAAACGATAGGAAACAAGTCTCTTACTTTGATTCAACAATAGGGAACCAGCATCTTACTTTTGATTAGTAGTAGGAAAACAGTATCTTATTATGAAATGTTAATATTATTGCTTTTCCCCCACATTTATGAGCAGTAAAATATACAAGAGCCCAGTTGCTGATTTTAGAAGTGGTGATAAATTACCTTGCTCGAACACCCATTCTCCCACGAGCTGAGAATTGATTTGAGCTGCTTGGAATAGGTGGGATTCCTGAAGAATGTTCCGATGGAGTTGGACTTCTAAATTTTGGGCTCCCACTAGGGGGAGACCCCTCACTTTTCAGTGCCGATTTCGAGTTGTAGTCAGACATGCCATTCTGGAAGGCTGTAGTTGTTGGAGGGGGTGGTAAGGCTGCTTCCTCAGCTGGGGGCTCAGCGCCTTCCTCTACCCATCTCTTTAGCTTTTCATCATAATAGAACTTATTCTTTTCACCCAACTTGGCCTTCAATAGAAATAAAAATAAAATAGTTAACAGGGGCTAAGGGGCCCAAGAGACATCATCATAATTCTTCCACCGAAACATCAAATGAAAAATCAAGCTAATATGAAAAACTACCTGTCGATCTGACCGAGGCCTTAATACTAGCCCCACAGTTTTTTGCAAAAGCTGTGAGCCAAAACCAAAACGACCAAAGCGAGACGGAGACCCTGACGCTTTGCCTTGTCCACTGGATGAGGTTTCTTCCTTTGATGAATCAACCTGATCCTACCATAAGTCAGTAAGAGCTCACAAATTTTATACAAGAATGCCTGCGTTAACATCAAGCAGTTAGCTCTAGGTATTGATTTTCTCATTTGGAAGTAATACACACCTGTCTTGGAGTTCTACCAAAGTCTGGCTCTGAAACACTTCTATTATGCACTGTCATTCTGTTCGTTGAAGCAGAAGGGATTAATGATGACATGGTCATTGTTGATTGACTAGCCGATACTCTAGGGGCCATTTGTTGGTGATGATGTTCATTTCCTTGAACATGTCCGTGTGATGTTGATGGTGCAGGTGGAGGCAGCCCTCCAACAACACGATGTGCAGTACTATCGAAAAAGTTGAGCAATTTACCTACTAATTTTGGAGCCAAATTTGTGTACCCACCCTGAAATTAAATGTAACTCACTAGGTTCAGCAAAAAAACTAATGTTCAGACAATAGCGATGGCAGCAGAATGGCAGGTCTCCAACAACATGATCTGCAGTACTACCAAAAAGGGTAAAGCCGAGAGATACCTGTTGATATGCCCGAATTCTATCTTCAAGAGATAAGACCAACTGTTTCCAAGCTTCTACTTCAGGTGCTCGACCAGTTTTCAGAGATTTTGAGACTGCTTGACAGTACCTGAGTTAACTTCATTACGTTAATAAACTGAAAGCAGAATTGTATGAAACATCAAGGGACCAAAAAAGCAAATAGACAACATACTTCAATGCGTCCGAAACTTTGCCAACTTCAGCTAGCATGTGCGCATATATGAGCTTATACGGCTGAAATGGTAGCAGGATAAACTGAGAGTTCCCAAGCATCTTTGAATATTCATATAACTCTGTCCTCTGTCCATAAATCCATTCAATCAATCAGTCAGGTTTCCTTGAAAGCACCTTTTACACCATAACAAATTAACAATCATAAGCCATGGTTGGTTTGCATGTCTCTGTGAGAGAGTGGTTTAGAAGGATGCAGAGGCACAGAACCACAATAACATCCCATGCTTGAGCTTTGCATTACACAATATTGAATTCCAGTATTTCCAAAAGAACTGAGAAAATATGCTCAATCATATGCTTTGAATTAATCAAAACCATCCAGCAACTCCTTGATTACTTTATTAGAATAGAAGGATGCATACTAGAAAGTAACTACAGCACACATGTAAAGAAAAAAATATACCAATGAACCAATAATAAGCACCTGAATAGCCTCCGGACTAGCATAGGTTCGGGGAAACTTCCAATGATCTGCTCCAATAAGACAGAGTCTTGCACTATCTGAATATGCCTCAAAGTTTGCTTCCGCAACTAAGTAGCAAATGTGGGCTGCAGTTATCTGAATTACAAATCGACGTAAGCTTTGAGAACAAAAACTTCCAAAAAAAAAAGGTATGGTATATAAGCCAGGGAAAGATATTAGATACCTCACTTCTTTCCTTCCACAGGCAATCTCCTAGATGCATAATCACAAGCTCATCATCTTTTGTTCTGTTTGCAGTTACTAAGGCCAAATTCTCTTCCCAATCATCAAGCATGCCATTAGCCCCAAACTGAAATTTAAAGAAGTAGGGAAAAAGGGCATTGAGCTCTCTAAATAAAGTCATCTAAAATTGAAATTCTGTAAGATCCAAAAATGGTTGACAGTGACACAAACGGCTAAATCTATGCCGCATTCTCATGGTCAGAAAAACACTACATATAGCAGCCGTATCAAACAATCCAAAAGTTAATATTATACGAAGTATTTATTTTTGGCTTTGAGCTTAATAAGAAACCTTTTCTCTAGCGCTAGTGTTATCCTCCTCCAGCCCTTGTTTCTTCTATGGTAAAATATATACTTCCTTAATACAGAATCCCAAATATTCTTCTGATAATGAATAATTCATCAAAGAAATGCCAAAAGAAGATCCTAATCACAAATATATTACTATGTATAACATAGCAACTAGCAATAACCTTTCCCAATGGACACTTTCACAATTCAACATATCACCTGTGCATGCTGTTTAGACATATTCAAAGCACCGTCATCAGTAGTGTTGTCTGCGGAAAACACTTCAGCTGGTTGCCCTGCAATTAGCAGGCATAATGTCCGCAAAGGTGATCCTGCCACTAGCTGGCAAAGTGCCATTTGCTTCACAGTATCAACATAGAACTGCATCGATTCCAAGTCACCAACCCAGCATGTCATAAACCCAAACAAAAGAGAGAGAATGAGAGAGATGTGAGCTTCAGTAAAAAAAAATCTGACAGTTTCCTCAAACATAAACCATTTAGACAAGTCACAGCATGAATGCAACAAACCTGATCACCAAGTTGTGATGCAAGAACAAGTGCAAGTCCCCACAACTGACCTTCTTGTGCACAATGTAGAGCCTCCTTTTTTCTACCAGAAACTAGAAGATTCTGCACCTCAGAAGCAGTTGCCTAGAACATGCATTGAAATAAGTTAAGAAATATGATAACTATGGTAAAGTAAGACTGAAGAGTGATCTATAGAGTACCCGCATTTGTCCTTCAGATGGTAAATGTTGCAAGCAGTTAGTAAGAGCACCATATGCGCTGTATTGTGAGCCATTGCTCTTGGCAGATGCAAAGAGTTTAGCAACTGCTGATTCTGGAGTGTCACTCTCCTGTCAAGAATATAATTCAAAAAGAATTCCAAATGCAAAATTATTTATATTTGCCAATGACTTTTATATATGTGTTTGTATACACACAGACACAGAAATTAGTTATATATATGCATGCAAGTATATGTTTGGATTGTACAAACTGAACCTAAGACCTCTCCCAATCCCACCCCACCCTTAATCACCTAAGCATTTCAAGATCAGCTTTTGAAGAATCTACAGGGGAACAAAAAAAATCCATGTCTAGATTAATATATGTGATCGAAGGCAAGGAACTTGAACTTCAAACAGAATCATAAATAATGAAAAATTGGACTAGAAGATTTCAAGCCAAAAAAATTATCAGCAACCCACAAAATAGCTCAATAGAGCATTACTTTTCATATATGTATTTGATAAGTTACTTTCTTATATATTCTAAAGTGCACTTCATGAACATTCAACTGCAGTCTGGCCCAAATAATTCAAGCACCCTCATGTTTATGGACGTGTGCTGGACATCCCACTACTTTCTACTGAGGAGCATTGCAAGATGATTTTATCACTTTTCCAGGCAGACCTTTCCGTGATAACTTATAGCATCAAAGATAAAAATGAAAACTCCCATGGGTAGACAATTTCCATCCTATCTACTTCAAAGATTAATCCACAATGGCTTTCAGAAGCTCCATCAAACTAAAAAAAACGTGTTTAAAAAGATTCAATATTTTTTTTCCTTTGGTGGAGAGGGTATTTGTTTAATAAATTTCTCAAAGATTCCCGAGAATAATCTATCACAGTAAATGATTTATCATAAAAATTGGTTCTTTTTATATTGTAAGGTCATACACAGACTTACAAACATCTGAGCCAAACTATAAGGAGTGGGCATGCAAATGAACATGGGCGACCATAGCCGGCTGGGAGGGGTATAATAGCCCCCTAAGAATCCAAAAGAGGGTTGCTGACTATAGAGATTGCGAAAAAATCACATGACAGGCATTCCAGAAACTTACTGTAGTAAAATGGAAAACAAAGTCCCTGACCAATCAGAAGTAAGTTCAACAGGGGAAAAAACTGTAATTTACCCTCAATGCAGTGTCAGAGCCAAAAGGAGATCTAAGCTTTCCATAATGCTGACAAGCTATTTTAAGCAAAGAGAGAAGCAACCTCAAAACTTCGCCTTTTCTATAATCCATGTCAGGAGATTCACAGTTTGCAATTCTCTCATCAATCCACTTAATCAAATCTTTACTTCCAACACTCCCACCAGCCAATGGACCTGGAAAGCATTGTTGGGACAGAGCACGGAAGTAATCACAAGTGCCTCCTCCAAAGCTTGAAGCATTAGTGTTTCCTGTGACAACTTCCATCAAATTCAGGACAGAAATAGAGCTTCCTACAGGATCCTTCACATAAAATAAACATAAATATGGTTAGCGCTTCAGTGAGATCAATGTTAAAACAAAAGACTTTCACATTCAACCTTTTTATAGAAAGAAGGCTTTTTATTCTGGTGAAAATATCAGATGACAACCTATGAAATCTATATTTCATCACTCAGCTTTTGAAAACCAAATGGATCTATAAAATAAACTTAAGATAGAACATTTCAGGTCCTAACCTGGCTTCCAAATGATGAGTTCTGGAGAGAACCATTATCTTTCATCACTATGAGTTTTCCACCGAACCCAAAAGTAACAAGGGCATGTGGTGGACGCCCAGCAGATGATCTTCCTACACTTGGAGCATAAGAAAACTGCTGGCTGCTCTGAAATGATTGTTGGGCAGCACTTGCTTGTTTCTGATTGCCATAGAAATCATTTGAGAAACTCATTTGTTCATTTTGGTTTTTCTGACTGCCATAGAAATCATTTGAGAAAGTCATTTGTTCATTTTGGTTTTTCTGACTGCCATAGAGATCATTTGAGGAAGTCATTTGTTCATTTTGATTTTTCTGAGTGCCATAGAAATCATTTGAGAAACTCATTTGTTCATTCTGCTTTACACTAGCCGGATTGAACTGGTTCCCAGTTGGTACAAAGCTTTGCATCTCAGAAATCCCATTAGCCTCAACATGACCCTGACTTGCTTTGTCATATGTTTGAACTGTCTCCAGAGAATTAAAAGACTTCTGCTGGTCAACATGTTTATTCATGGAACCCTTTGAGCCATAAAAATTCTCCCCTTGCCGGATTCCACCAAAATTTGAAAGAGTCGCAGTCTTAGCAACAGTCTCAGGCTGCCACATATTCGTACCCTGCTGACTATAGCTATCATAAGACTCAGCCCAGCTGCCATGTTGGCCTTGACTACCAAGGTCTTGCGATGGATATTTATTACTCTGCCCATATTCACCATATATACTGCTATCGTTATTGTGTAAATGTGCACCCGAAGCATACCCATTTTGATTCTGGTGATGATGAGCTTGAACCGTGGATTGAACAGATGCATTGTAGCTCTCCAACGTGCGCCATTCTTGAGCAATTGTGTCATAATACCAACCAGGGTATTGAGGATCAAAAACCATATGTTCCGGGTAACCATTATTCACTTGTGAAACCTGACCCCAGTTAGACACACTCTCAGTTGTGCTAGTCTCTGTCACAGTGCCCACAACAGACTGAGCACTTTGCCGCAGATAAGAAACATCCAATTTCCTATCAGAAGCTGCAGTCCAGTCATTAGTTGAATTATTATACCTCCCTTCGGCACTCAAGGTCGCATCATAACCATCCACTTGATACCATTGCCCAGTATTTGGGTCATATTTCCACCCCGGATACATATCCTCCCAATACTGACTGCTATCCAAATCCTGCCCATTTGCACTCTGATCCACAGAATTCCCATACACTTGACCATCCTGATACTGGGCGTAATTAACTGAATTATCTAAACCAACAGCTTTATTCTCTTCGTTAGCAGACACAACCTTCCCTATACCATTAACATTTTCCTCCACTTTCCCAGGAAAATCCCCAGAATTCTTGCCCAAGTCACCGAAAAAATCCGAGTACGAACCAAAACCATGCCCATCATTTTCGGACGAATCGGCGTAAAACGAGCTCCACCCCACCTCCTTAACCCCAGAACCCCCAGATCCAGTGCTCACCCCCACTGAATCAGATACCGACACCGCTTCCTGCAATCCTAGCCCTTCGTTTTTCGACTCGATCACGCTGCTACTATCAAACCCTACAGTTCTCGATGCAGCCAATAAAGAATCACTCCCCTCATCTGCGTGCTCAACCAGTGACCCCGCTGCACCCCCATCCACATAATCATCTCTCACTTTCGGTTCATGCAACCGATCTTCGCCACCGGAATCCTCGCTGATGCTCAGATTCGCTAAGGCCCTCACGTCGTCCAAGTCGTTTCCTTCCGCGACTTTCGGGGCCGTCGATGACAATGATTCGGGGAGCCCGAAATCATCGTCAACCAGCTTGTCGAAGAAATCCTCGTCTGTGTTATCCTCCACCTGAAATGGAGGATTCGAAGCCATCGACCGAAAAGAAAAAAAGAAAGAAATCAACAGCAAAACCCTAACCTAATCCCTTCCTTTTCAACGATATTCACCACCTTAATTTATTAATTACCCTCGAAATTCACCTAAATATTACAGCTTCTCTACCTTACTCCTAAAAAAACTCAAAATTCGAGCTGTGCTGCGGCGCAGACCTCGAGATCCAAATAGCAGAACGACAAATCGAACAAAGCAGGAGCGAGATCTAGGGTCTCTGAGATCTCTCTGCAATTCTACAACCATAAAATTCAAATAAACAAACGCCATAAAAATTTGACATTTCTGAAGGTTAAATTAAATGTAACAATACGAGGCTTTAATTGTTACAAAAAGAAAACGAGACTTACAGATTTGTCAGGTGAAAATTCGCAAGGAGAAAATTGAAGAGAGAGAAAGAGAGTGCATTCGGCTTTGCACAATTGCAACACCCACCCAACAAGAGAGAGAGAGAGAGAGAGGGGGGGGGGACAGGGAGAAAGAGCGAGCCAACGAGCTCTTTGTTTTTTTAATTTAATTTTAGTTTATTATTTATTCTTTACCTTCTGTTGTGATTTTTTCTGTTTCTGTTTTTGGTTTTAATCCGTATGTATTTTAATTTCTCTGTTTTTCAATTTTACCGCCAGATGTAAGAATATATGCGTAGGATTGCTATTTCCACTGCAAACATTTCCCTTTTTCCACTAACAATATTGTTTTCTCATAGGCTAGAGGAATCTGTATTGCAAGATTGCAAGCGATGATTTATGAATGATGGAAAGTGTAATTACTAAAAAGTTAGTGTGTAATTTTCCCATTTTACCATTCCATATCTTACCATAAAAATATGATTTGTGTTGATTACGTAAATCTGGTATTTTAACAGGCCAAATCTATAAATGGTTACTATCTTTGTCTTTTTACGCATCTTTTCTTTTCTTTTTTTCAAAAAAGAAAAACCATGCAACACATTTTAGAAAAATAGTTAAATTTTTGCTTAATTTCTTGCTAGTTTCTTTGACAAAATGACGAGATATAATGGCGAGGAATTAGTTTATTTAACAAACACGATACAACAAATGAAAAAATCTTCTCGTTTTTAGGATAAGTTCAATTTTTGAGGGTTTGTAATTTTTTTTTTTGATTTTTATAACTTCCCTAAAAATATGTGTTAAAACCCATTAAATGAGTATTATTTTCAACAATATTTTTTTCTTTATAATTTTCTTATCAAAAATATTTTTATCAATTTTTTGATATATAAATCAAATACTATCACAACTTACATAAAGTGAGAGAAATAATTAATATTTAAATTGAATAAATAACTCACATGCTATAAAAATCAAACTTGAGATTCTATAGTCGTCGAGTCTCAACTTTAATCACCAGAATAATATTTCATCGACATAAATAATCCATGCATTGTCTAATATTTTTAAAGGGATATTAACAGTTTTTCCCCTTTATAAGTTGGAGTAATTCATGTTAAATAACTTATGGTTTATTATGATTTTACAAACTCACAGACTCTTACAAAATGTGATTTTAAATCTCTTTCTCTGGTAAAGGTTTTAGCTTATGATAATTTTTGAAATTAATCAAAACTCAAAACCATTAAATTTAACTTAATATTTATCATAATAAACAATTTTTCATTCTTACAAATTTATTAATTATTGGAGGGTTTAAGTCTATGTAAATTCGTGATTAATATTTGGTACATTTATCATGTTTAATGAGCCTGAGTGATCGCAATCTATCCAACAATCTTGTCCTTCAAATCATAAGCTATATTCAGTACTAGTTTAACTAGTTAAGTAAATATTCTTTTATCTATGCTAATCATAATTAAAAAAAAAACCACGATAGGGGAACACTTAAATTTGACATTTACATGATTATACATGTTGAAACTTTATTTGTAATTTATTGTTTTATTTTTTAAAAAATTATTATGATTATTTGATATCTTCATTGAAATAAATAAAAAATTATCTTTTATCTATTGATGATATATCAATACCATAAAGGTCGATTATATCTAATTATGTTTAGATTTAGGAAAAGATTATAAATAAAATTTCATGTGCATCCTTAACCCTTTTTTTTATTCTGAAAACAATAAGCATATAATCTTATGCGCATAACACAATGGAGAACAATCGGTACAACATGTCATGTGAGTGATGGCAACTTTCAAATCTTATTCTTTACTTCTAAAACGATCCACAAAACATATAGTATTACTAACCATGTCAATATCCAATTTTCGATCCCTTACAGTTTTAGACCATTTAATTTTACTCCACTTAATTCTCAGTTTTTGCTACTGTTACAGTTCATATGAGTTAATTGTCAATTATCTTAAAATATTAAGTTGATAAAAAAATGAATCAACAATAGATATTGGGACTTTGTGTAAAACCCAATAATCTTGATTCGGTTTGCATCACGATTGTTATGAACAGATGATCAAGATGATTGCAAGTGAGCAAAATCAAGACAAATTGAATGAATGACTTATTTTTTAAAGCAACTGTGTCTGGCATTTTATAGCCTTACAGAATCCTAATTGAATGAGTAAAAACAACCCGCTATAGCTCAACTAATGCTAAGTGGTACATGAAACAAAGAAATTGTCAACTAAATAATAACAACTCTAATATTAAGAGATTTATTCTAACAGAAATATACCAAACAGAAATCTTAAAAGAAGGCACTTCTCATCATTCCCTCCCTTAAACTAACTGTTGTGTAAGCAGTTAGTTTACTATGGGCATCATACACACTCCTAACTGATCTCGAAGCTTCAGAAATGCCTCCAACTTAAGTGGTTTACTCATCAAATCTGCCACTTGATCTTGAGAACCACAATGCACAAGCTCAACAACTCCATCTCGAGTTAAATCACGCGGAAAATGAAACCGCACATCAATGTGCTTACTGCGTCCATGCATAACAGGGTTTTTTGAGAGCTTGATGGTTGAGCTGTTATCACACATCACAGTAGTGCAACCATCTTGTGCATGACTCAATGTAACGACCCATCCCATGTTGGCCACCTCGAGACGGTGTCATCACATTTTGAAAATCTCAGCACGACACATATATGCAACAATAAAAATAAATAACACCAATAGAAATTTTTTACATCAATCATCAATCCTCATCAGGGGAGTTATATCAATCTGATCTTTAAACATTAGATACAAAGTAAAATACATGCATATTTACAAATAAATTTTTTTATTTTCTTTTCTCATTAGTCTGAGGATGTTGACACGTACATGGCCTACAGATAATAATTTCGTCTGAACCTCAACTCATCAAACTATTTGTCATGCCTGCTACTTGAAATCATTGTACAATGAGAGATGAGCTTCACAAGCTCAGTGAATTAAATTTACTAAAAGTATTCAGTTTGCATAATAGCCCTTTTTATAGTTAATCATTTATTTTTCCTATAAATGAAAAATAGCATAATGCCTAACATTTAAATAATCACTATATTCTCATATTTTGATGTCTTTTCCTTTTTTTTCTCCCTGTAACTATATCTCCCGGGGAGACTCATCCATCTATAAATAATTTTACCATAATATACCACACATCAGCATTACAATAATGCAAGCAATAATTAAAACAGATGCAATGCATAAATACTTATGATGGGAACGTTTTCCCACCTGTCGACAGGTTATTATTATCTTAGACCGGCCCCTTCCCGGTTCTTTACAACTTATCCCGGCTGTCACGGAATTTATTTCCAGCTTATATCGGCTGTCACAGTGTCCCTTTTATTTCTAGTATATATCGGCTGTTACGGTTGTTCCATTAGACCGGCCATGTCCCGGTTCTTTCGGTTATATTATTAAATGCATATGCACATGAACAATAATATGAAATATGCATCTGAACAAAAATATAAAAACAACATTAATTCAAATATCTTTATTCTTATTTAGACAGGCTGTCTTCCCGGTTTTCTTTCATTTTCATTTATACAGGCTGTCTTCCCGGTTCTTTTATTCTCATTCAGCTGTATATGAAAACTGATATGAATATACATCTAAATAATAAAACAGAAACAAACATGTATTCAGACTAGCTATCCTGATTTTTTCTCAAATTATATAAAAATTTTCACTAAATTCATTTCATCCCAAATCACATCAAATCATCTATTAAAGCTTGCTAAGATCCACTAAATTTCATCCCAAATCACATCAAATCATCCCTCAAAATTGGTCAAGATCCACCAAAATTCATCTCCTCAAAATTCGTATAAAAACATCAATCATAACTCATCAAGAATTTCACTTATCGTTTTTATTATTAAATCAACTTATTATTCCAAAATATTATTCCAAAATATCTCTTTTCACATAAGAATATTCTACATGTCCAATATTCATATCATATCTATCAACCAAATCTTTATCTATCACAAAAACACAAGCTAATAATTTATTTTAATATTATCCCTAGATTTTTCATTTTTATTTAGATTACTTAAAGTAAATCCAACTCACCACGTAGCTCTTAAAGCTACACGTAGATCACCTCCTTGATTTTCCAGTTTCTCTCTAAAATTTCTCCCGGTTGAAGATCGTCAACACCTGATACCATATTTATATTAAATTTATAATTTATTTTTCAATTCGTTATAAACCACACACTTTGAAATTCTTACTTTGAATTTAGGAAAACTTCACAATGTCAGAAATTCAAAAATAAATACTATATTATTACTTTATATTTTTTTTTGATAGCTTCTTGTGATTCTCTATGAAATTCTATAGTAAACTTTTTCAAAATTTTATTCTTTCAATCTTTTTTTTAGATCTCCATTTGTTTAAAGAAATAAATTGTTTGAAAGAAAATTTAAAGGAAACGGTACGTATTACTAAACTTTACCGTAAGTATAACATATATATATTTTACACTTTGAAACAAAACACTCAGCTCACCGCTCACAATTTTTTGCTTGGACAATTACTCTACACGTTAATGGCCTTGCTGCAACACATGCAAGGCCATTCTTTCTTTCACTTACACATGGCAAACATCCATGCCCCTATTTTTTCTTAAGCCAGCACCTGCTGCCACGATTTGGTGAGGTGTTTTTTTTAATTAAATATAATTAATTATTATTATTATTTTTCTTTCCATTTTTCTTGTATTTTAGACTATTCATGTTCATTTTTTTTAATAATAATGAATGAATTAATTATTATTTTTATGGATGTCCACGTCTCAGAATTTTTTTTATATATAAAAATTTAACATTTCATATTTCAAAATATCTATATTATTTTAACTATTTATCATATTTATTAAATTACTTATTTACTCTTACTTTACAAATACGAGTATTACACTCAACTTCTCCAAAATCCTTTTCATCCACACTGCTTGGCAAGCACAGGCTGCAACTGCCACAAACTCGGCTTTAGTTATTGAAAGAGTGACTATAGGCTATTTCTTTGAAGACCAAGAAACTGCTCCTCTACTTAGTATAAAAACATAACCAGATGTGTTTTTTCTATCCTCTAAGTCTCTTGCATAATCACTGTCAGTGAATGCAACCGACTCCTTGTTCCCACTGTTCTTGTAAAATATTCCATAATCAACAGTGCTCTTCAAGTATCTCAGTGCTCTCTTCGCACCCTGCAAATGAAGTTCTGTTGGTCTAGCCATAAACCTGCTTATAAAACTCACAACAAACATCATATCTGGCCTTGTAGCAGTGATATACATAAGACTGCCTACTATTTGCTTATAGTAGGTCTCATCAATTCTGTCACCTTCTCCATTTTTCCCAATTTTGAAACCAGGAACAATAGGATTCATCACTGCATTACTTTCTCCCATTCCAAAATGTCTCAGAACCTCCTGTGCATATTTTCTTTAACAGACATAAATCCCATCATCCTTTTGTAACACTTCTATACCCAAGAAAAACCTCATTTTTCCCAGATCAATCATATCAAATATCTTCATCATTGACTCCTTAAACTCTAACATCATTTGTTCATCATCACCAATAAAAATCAAGTCATCGACATAAATGCTGACAATTAAAATTTTACCTCTACTGCTTTGCTTGACAAACAAGGTTTGCTCACTGATGCACCTCTGGAACCCTTCATGAGTAAAGTGAGCCTCAATGCGACTAAACCAAGCTCGAGGAGCTTGTTTTAGTCCATACAAGGCCTTATGTAGCTTGTAAACCTTGTGCTCACTTTCTTTCTGCTCATAGCCTATTGGTTGCTCCACAAACACATCCTCACTTAATTCTCCATGGAGAAAAGCAGATTTAACATCGAGTTGATAGATAAACCAACTTTTATGTGCCGTTAGAGCAACGATCATGTGTACAATGTCCATCCTTGCAACAGGGGCAAATACCTCTGTGTAGTCCACACCATGTTGTTGAGCGTAACCCTTTGCAACTAACCGAGCCTTGAACTTATCAACCTCACCAAACTCATTAAGCTTGGTCTTATATATCCACTTCACTCCAATCTTCTTAGCTTCAGCTGGTAATTCAGTCAAACTCCATGTCTCATTTTTCTCAATTGACCTTATTTCAGCATCCATAGCTTGCCTCCACTTGGAACTCTTCACTGCCTCTTCATAGCTTAGTGGATCAGTAGGAGCTACAAATGTCATATTCAACTCATTTTCTTCCTCCGATAATCCTTCTCCAGAGATATAGTCTCTCATCCAAACAGGAGCATGTATCTCTCTTCTCTCATTCGGATTGACATCGTCTTCACTTGTTGTATTTGAGGAATCATTTCCTGAGCCTTCAGTATCATTCTCACTTGTCTCATTACCTTCACTGCCATTTGCTTCATCTTCATCAGTGCCACTCTCTTTTTCTCCCCATTCCAAATCCATCAATAACTGCTCCATGTAGCTTGTATCCCAGTCCCATTATTTCTCTTCTTCAAAAATTACATCCCTGCTAACCACAACTCTCTTTGCAACAAGATCATACAACCTGTAACCTTTGGATTCTTACTCACACATAGCAGTACACAACAGAAGCTCTTGTTTTCCAGTTTGGTTTTTCTTGTATCAGGCACATGGACATGTGCCACACATCCAAATGCTCTAAAGTGTTCAACTGAGGGCTTCACTCCACTCCATGCTTCTTCTGGAGTCATGTCTTTAACTGCAGGAGTGGGACACCCATTCAACACATACATAGTCCAATTCGTTGCCCCAGGCCAGAAGGTTTTGGGAATCTTCTTGTCTGAAAGCATGGACCTCACCAAGTTCATCACTGTCCTATTTTTCCTCTCAGTCACTCTATTTTGCTGAGGAATGTAGGTTGTGGTGAGCTGCCTCTTGATTCCATTCTGCTTACAAAACTCATTGAATTCCAAAGAGTTGAATTCACCACCTCTATCAGTTCTTAAACACTTAATAAACTGGCATGTTTCTTTTTCAACAAACTTCTTAAATACTTGAAAGACTAGAAAGCTTCTGATTTTTCTATCAAAAAATAAACCCATGCTTTTTTGCTATAGTCATCAATAAAGCATAAGGAATACATTTTCTTGCTGTTTGAGATTGGTGTGATTGGGCCACAGATGTCAGCATGAACGAGCTGTAGCCTCTGAGATGCTAACACCTCCTTATCAATAAAGCATAAGGAATACATTTTTTATCAGTTTAGATTTTTGAAATAATCGATCAATCAATTATTTCAAAAAAAATTAATCAAAACTCACTATTAAACCTATATTGTTTTTAAGGTTATGCATGTGAAAAGAATTATTAAAATGTATATAAATTGCAAATCAAATATTTATAGATTTAGATAATTGGTAACAACAAAATCATTAAAAAAAATCGGTCCGTCTAGTAATATGTCCTCAAATTTTTTGCACTTCCTTACACAAGTTTGGCACAAGGATGTAAATGCAAGCAATCCGCGGAAACTGCCACTATGTGGCAGTACTCTGACAGATGGAATTTCTTCAAGGTTGAGAAACCCAATTGCACTTATTAATAGCATTGTGTCATTATATGTGAAGGCCCAGGATCTAACTTGGGCCTTAGATGTGATTCAATATCAACTTTCAAGCCCCTTTAATAATTTAGATCCCTGTGACCTGCCTCAATGGTTTTGGTATAGTTCTAGTGAAAAAACCCATTAGCTTGACTGTTATTGTGAAAAGTAGATTTTATGATGCCTTTAATATAAAAAAATCAATTTACCTCACCTTATATTGTGGGATAAAACACATGTATCTGATGTTAAATTTATTTTTTTAATGACAACAGCAAAAATATTGATGATAAAAAAATTTACCACAAAAAATATATTTTACCGTCATAAATATAAAATTTTAACACCCAAAGTGGTATTTTCTCACATAAGGAAATTACATTTTTTTTCAAGGTACTACTTGAAAAAAAAAAGATAATTTCCCTTTGATTGTAAGCACATACATTTTAGTGATAAATTTTTATTTTTAATGGTAAAAATAAAAAATAAAAAAACAAAAACAATAGGTGTTTTATTGTTAAAAGTACAAAATTATCACCAAATATATATTCTTTTCATGGGTCTATAGGTGGATATCTTTGGTCATATATATATAGACATCTTTGGTCATATATATATATATGACCAAAGATATCCACCTATAGACCCATGAAAAGAATTTAATAGTTAAGTCTTAGATATAGCTACCAGCCTACCATGATCTTGAGGCAACAAGCATCAAGGGAAAAGTATGATGAAGTTGGTTGTCTACAAGTCTCATACAGTTCTATTCTTAATGTCTCATACAGATGGCATTTCATTCGAGTGATGATTACTAACCTAACTCATCACAAGTGGCACATTTTTCATTTCTTCTACAGTAAACTTTTTTGATTGGACCCAAAATGCCAACTTAGTAAACAAAACACCTTTTTTTTCACCTTTTCTCTGAATGTCTGTGGCGGATGATAGAGTCTTTTATTTGGAAATTTCAAAGATAACTACTAAGCTAAAATATCTAAGTCCAAAATCATATTTTGAAAGAGTTTGAAGTTCTTTGTTTTCCCCGTGTTATTTATTTGATATGCATGACTACCAAAAGCGTCCATTCGCGAGTTCAGCAAATCATGGCGCACCATATTGCGTGCATGGACTTTTCAACTTTTATATACAAAGGACAAATCACAAGCATGGTAAATTTAGGTAGAAGGAATAATAATTTGTCACACTTAAAAAGCACACGGTAAGAGTGAGCTTCATCAAACTGATTCGATCTAAAATTACTTTTTATATCTCATTAATGTTGAATTTAAGAGAGGAAGTGAGACAATACAAAGAGAAGAATTGTATTGAATGGTGTGATTTACTTACAGAGGGAGCTATCCTATTTATATAAGCTAATAGGAGAAGCAAAGCTATACACAACCAATGTGGGATTATCCTATTTATATAAGCTAATAGGAGAAGCAAAGCTATACACAACCAATGTGGGACTAAGCCCATATAATACATTAACATCCCCCCTCAAACTCAAGGTGGTAAGTGGGAGGTGAACTTGAGTTTGGAAACCAGAGAGTGAAAGCGTCCGGGTGGATGAGCCTTAGTGAAAATGTCAGCTGTCTGATCGGCTGAACTGACGGATTGTAGACGAACTGTATTCTGGAGAATGTGATTACGGATGAAGTGGATATCATTCTCGATGTGTTTTGTACGCTCGTGGAAGACATCATTGTGAGCGATCTGAATAGCACTTCTGTTGTCACAGTGTAGGATAGTGGCAGCAGGAGAAGAGATACCCATGTCAGCGAGTAGCCATCGAAGCCAGAGAAGTTCTTGAGTTGCATCAGCCATGGCACGATATTCAGCTTCAGTACTGGAGCGAGCAACCACAGTTTGTTTCTTACTACGCCAGGAAATGAGAGAATTGCCCAAAAAGAAACAGTAACCAGTGGTTGAACGTCTGTCGGTGGGGTCTCCGGCCCAATCGGCATCAGAATAGGCTTGTAAAACGGGGGTAGACTGTGCTGAGAAATGAAGCCCATGAAATAAAGTACCCCTGACGTACCTAAGAATGCGAAGAGCAGCCGAGTAATGGGTGGTCCGAGGAGCGGACAAGAACCGACTGACCTGATGAACAGCATAGGCAATGTCAGGGCGAGTGACAGTAAGATATACAAGACTTCCAACCAGTTGACGATATAGAGTGGCATCCTGAAGAGGTGAACCATCGAGTGGGGTAAGTCTGACATTCGGCTCGAGAGGAGTAGTGGCAGTGGTTGAGTCAGTGATCCCAGCCTTGGAAAGGAGGTCCGAGGCATATTTGGCCTGAGAGAGAAAAAATCCATCAGAATTAGATGAGACTTCGAGGCCAAGAAAATAGGTGAGCACGCCAAGATCTTTTATCTCAAATTGGCCACTGAGAAACTTTTTGAGTTCAGAAATACCATGTGGATCATCTCCAGTAATAACCATATCATCCACGTACAGTAAAAGAAGGATAATACCATTGGCCGTATGGCGGATAAACAGAGCCGAATCATAAGCACTCGGTGTGAACCCAAACTGATGAATGGTAGTGCTGAATTTGGCAAACCAGGCACGTGGAGCTTGTTTTAAACCATATAAGGCACGACGAAGGCGACAAACTTTGTTTCGAGTGGCATCCAAGCCGGGAGGTGTATGCATATAGACTTCCTCAAGAAGTTCCCCATTCAGAAATGCATTTTTGACATCCATTTGAAATAGAGTCCATCTTCGAATGGCGGCGACAGCAATGAGGTGTACGGACAGATGTGAGCCTCGCCACTGGAGCAAATGTCTCTTCATAGTCAATGCCATATTCCTGAGCAAATCCCTTGGCAACAAGTCGGGCTTTATATCGTTCAATAGAGCCATCAGAAAGTGTCTTGATCTTAAACACCCATTTGCACCCAATAGGAGTTTTTCCAGCGGGTAGATCAACAATATCCCATGTATGAGTTTTAGCTAGGGCCTGAAGTTCTTCATCCATTGCTTTCTGCCAAAGAGGATTAGTACTAGCCTCCTTATAGGATTGAGGCTCATGCAGATGAAGTATAGTGGAAAAACAATGATAATCACAATGGTAATCAACAAGATGAGAAGGGGGGTGAGTTACCCTAGTAGATCTGCGGGGGTGATCTGGAGGATGGCTCTCAGAGGGAGTCAGTGCAGACTCATCAGACATAGGAATATCCTCGGGCACGACCGATTGAGTCAGAGAGGTGAGGTCAGCTGATGGTTCTGGAACTGGAACTGGGTCTGGGTATGGAGAGGTAGGATCAACTGGTGGTTCTGGAACGGAAGGGGTGATATCAGTTGGTGATTCGGAGGTGGACTCAACAGTACCTGAAACTGGATTATCAGGAAATAACTTAATAGATGGATCAGTAAAGAATCTAGAGTTAGTGATGGTTGATATGTCAAATGACCGTAACGAAGAGAACATTTGATGTTCCCAAAAAATGACATGACGAGAGATACGAAGAGTTTTAGAAATAGGATCCCAGCATCGATACCCCTTATGTTCAATACCATATCCAATGAAACAACACAGATGAGCCCTTGGTTGTAATTTGTTGTGTTCATGTGGTTTGAGAAGAACAAAACAAGCGCAACCAAAGACTCTGAGGTTAGAGTAATCAGGAGGTTTACCGAAAAGGCGCTCGAATGGAGATTGATTTTGGATTGTAGTGGAAAGGACACGATTGATTGTGTATACTGCGGTGAATGCAGCATCACCCCAGAAACGTTCAGGACATGATGACGAAATGAGTAGAGCACGAACGGTGTCAAGAATATGTCGATGTTTGCGTTCAGCTCGTCCATTTTGTTGGGAGGTTCCAGGGCACGAGCGGTGGGGGAGCGTGCCATTTTTGTGAAGTAGGTTTAGAAAAGCACGGTCTTTATATTCCATTGCATTATCTGAACGAAAAATTTTGATATTCCGAGAGAATTGAGTTTGAACCATAGAAGAAAAATCAGAATATATTTGAAAGAGTTCAGATCTGCTTTTCATAAGAAACAACCAAGTATAACGAGAGTAGTCATCCACAAATATAACAAAATAACGAGCACCACCCATTGATGCATGAGGAGAAGGCCCCCAAACGTCAGAATGTACTAAATCAAAAGGTGCAAGAGAAACGGACTGACTCTCATTAAAAGGTAAAGCTGATTGTTTTGCAAGTTGACAATGAATACAATGAAAAGACTCATGCTGAAGTGAACCTAACTGACCACTAGAAATAAGAGAACGTAGAGGGCTAGATGAAGTATGACCTAACCGAGAGTGCCACAATTCCACAGGTGAGAGTGCTGGGATGGATACGACTGATTGATTTGGTGATGGTGAGGATGGGACTTGGAGATGAGTGAGCTCAAAGAGGCGTCCAACTTTACGGCCGGTTCCAAGGAGTTTTCCTGTCTGAGGGTCCTGCACACGACAACCAGTAGAAGAAAAATGCACATCAAGTCCAAGATCACATAGTTGTCCAACAGATATAAGGTTAAGCGTAAGATTAGGAACTAAATATGTGTCAGGGAGAGACAAATGAGAACAATCAACATGTCCAGTATGGCTGACCAGCATATTTGATCCATTGGCAGTGTGAATAGTAGGCGCATGCTCATCACGGGTTTTAGAGGAAAAAATAGAGGCATCAGAAGTCATGTGATTGCAACAAGCAGAATCGAAATACCATCGGGATGTACCTGGTGTAGTTGACATGGCTATATTGTTACCGATTTTATTTAGAGCCTCGGTAAGAACGGTGCAGAAACCACTCCAATCAGGTGGAGAATTGGATGAAGTTGGTGTAGTATCAGTGGTTACGGCAGCAGTATTCTTTGGCTTGGAATATGACCGATTGTATGAGCCTCGAGAGTGATATTGGTTCCCATTTGACTGATTTCCAGATGGAAGTTTAGGGCAGTCTGCAAGATAGTGACCCGGTTCTCTGCAGACTTTACATAGGCGAGAAGGACATTTGAGCAATTCATGCCCTTGTGAATGACAATACTTGCAATATAAGGGCTTCTGGTGCGTGCTCTGTCGGTGGGGTAAATCCGATTCAGCCATAGGAGCAAAGAGGAAGGTGAACCTCCAAGAAACCGGTGATGTGGCGGTCAACTGATGATGTGGCAGTCAACCGGTGATGTGGCGGTCAACTGATGACGTGGCAGTCAACTGATGATGTGGCGGTCAACGAGTATCGTGGTGTTGACGTGGTGCTACCGTGGCAGCAGCGTGTCTGAAACAGGAGCGGCAGCGGAGATGATGTCAACGGGTGACGTGGCAGTGAGGTGGCAGTGAGGTGGCGTTGATGTGGCTTTTAGGGCTGACGTGGCAGCTGCGTTTCTGAAACAGAAGCGGCAGCGGAGATGATGTCGATGGAGAATGAGACTCCGACTATAGTGATGACCCGACCGGTATGAAAAGGATATACTAGAAGTTTTTCTGATGTGAAAGATCCACTAATAGTGGCAATCACAGAGCATACTCAACTCTTAATATACCGAGAATTTCTGATGTGAAGGATCCACTAATAGTGGCAATCACAGAGCATACTCAACTCTTAAAATACCGAGAACCATTATGGCTCTGATACCATGTTGAATTTAAGAGAGGAAGTGAGACAATACAAAGAGAAGAATTGTATTGAATGGTGTGATTTGCTTACAGAGGGAGCTATCCTATTTATATAAGCTAATAGGAGAAGTAAAGCTATACACAACCAATGTGGGATTATCCTATTTATATAAGCTAATAGGAGAAGCAAAGCTATACACAACCAATGTGGGACTAAGCCCATATAATACATTAACAATTAAAATAAAGATATTTTCATTATTAATTTTAAAAAAAATCTTTTCATATTAATGGAACAATTATAATGTACCATGTCCACATGTGGTTGTAGACCCATGCAATTAATTCCGATTGAGTTAGGTTGTTGACTTCAAAAAACACGTCAACACTTTTGATATAACAAAGTAGAATATAGCGATAAACAAATCACAGCAGCAAAACATAAATAAAACAATCACACGTTAAAAAAAAAAAAAGTCAAAATATTATGTTGTTCAAGGAAACCTACGTACACATGTAAAAGCAGAGAGAAATTCACTATTAAGAAAATAAAGAGTATAAAATCGAGTCTTCAAAATCGTCCAATCACTGCTTCGTGAACTTAATTTTATTTTTTTTATTATTTCGGATCACTTAAAATATTTTGAATTAAAAACGGGTCTTAGAGTCAAACAGAAATATAAGACATCAATAATTTTTGTAGTGTTGGTTTTGACGAATTGTCGTTCGAGAACGCCAAAATGAAAGTGGTCGAAAAACAAAAATTTCAGTCAACATGTAAGACCACATGCAGCAATGGATGATGATGAAACCTCGTGAGAGAGTGGATCGACGATTGACTCCAACTATATCAATGGTGAGTCTGTTGGAAATAATAATAAGTCTGTGATAGGTTAACTAATCTTTTTTAAGGAATGGTAGTTAATATTGTTACTCTTGTAGTCCCTTTACATTAAACTCAATATGCATTTTGTTTAACTTAATTTGGACACAATACCGACTTATGCTTTGAATCATTAAAATGGATAAATTAAATAACTAATAAAAAAAAGCTTAAACACCATAGTAACCGTGTATGATATTTCAGATGTAAAATATTGGTGTTACTAAAGTTTGTTAAACCACTCTGATCTTAGGTAACAGTAAACCTCTTCCAGAATGCCGCAGAGCAAGTTGCTACTTCAAGGTTAGTGCAGAGTACAAATCTTATGTCCTTGGCTTGCTGCTTAAGGCTTGTGCAGTGTGTGTACAGCAGCCCCACCTAACTTTGCAAAAAGACAAAAAGCAGAACTTGATTATGTATTACTAATGCAATATAACAGATATGACAATAAAAACCTTGTGTTCTTGGTCAAGTTCCTATTCGACATCCCAGTAAGTTATTTACGAATTTCGTAAGTTAAAGGTGGGTACGAGAAAAATCGCAAATCTTTTATGGTTAAAATGCTTTAATTTTGTTCTCATCTTTCGGCTAAATGTTATCATTGCTATCCATAATTTGATTTTTGTTCAAATTGATCATTAAAGTTTCAATTTAATGAATTAATCTAAAAAAATTCAATTTAGTCCAGTTAAATTCTCCTTTAAACCTCACTTAACCTGTTATAAGTCAATTAAGATCATTTTTTATACTGAAATGCTTAACCACGGTTAATATTTATTGGTTTTTATGGTAGTGTGCCCTAAAACCAATGGTATTTGATGTGTAGGCATATTTGTTGTAATTAATTTTATTTATTTATTAATAATATTATTAATTATAACAATAATAATAGTTATCATATTTTAATTACAACTATTAAATGTGTTTACATGATAAAGTTCATATAATAATTTTACTGTCTATCAATGAAAATTTTTATGTTGCAGTCGTGCAAGTGATCTTTAGATTTAAAGCACTATAAATGTCTTATGTATATGTCATCATGTTTTAATACTATCTAAATGTAATTCTAATTACGGGTCACATAAGGGTAATATTTGTGTATAACCACTTATGTATGGAGATAATTTACAGGTGTTATCATGTAAACACATAAAATATGATTTGTAATGAATACTAAAATAATATAAACATCATAAATTAATATTTATTATCAATAAATAAATAAAATTAATTATAAATAACATATCTAGATATATCAAATATTATTGGTTTGTCGGGTTACTATTATCACTGGCTCCATGCTTTATGGCTTTACGATCTCTTGCAAGTTATTTCATTGATCGCTTTACCATTCGAAAAATTTTGTGCATGATGATGCATTTTGAAAGGAAAAGGCAAAATTCTGCTGTGGACCTCCTATTTTAAAGTAAGTGTATTGGTATAGTTTTTTCTTTTTTCGTTATGTCTTATTCCTTGGAACATTTTATGATTACAAACTTGACTAACTCCTCTATTTCAATCCAAGATCTCATGCTTGTAACTTGTAAGGAAAACATACGCCATTTGACGATAAATCGGAAGTTGTTAATAATATTGTGTAATTACATCAAAAATTGTTTGTTGATTTGGCCATTTGGGCACTCATACGCTTGAACAAAGATCCTTCACCTTGACCTTGCTGCTAGCTTGACAAAGATTATACACCAGTCAAAAACAAAAAATGCAAGGTGCCACATTAATTAGTTGGTGCCTCCAACCCTTTAGTTGGATGAAAAACAAAAAGAATAGGAAGGGAGTCACAATGACAAGAAACGCACACAAAATGCAAAATTTAACCTAACGAAAAATACGTGGAAGGGGGATAATATTAAAGCCATAAAGAACAGTTTTTAAAAAATGACAAGCTTAACCGAGACATTGAAAATGCAATAGAAAATTTTTATCAACCAATGCATGTTGGTTGTATAGTTTGGAAGAGTGTGGATGATAATTTGCGAAATTTTACATATTTATAATTATATCCGTTTAGTTATCCAGTTATTTAAATCCGAACGCGAAACTATTAAAAATAATAAAATACTATTCGTAATCACGAAAAATTCATTTATTTTTATATATACTGCTTAAACTGATACGATTCAGATTAATTAACAGAAAAAATTCTATGAATTATTATATCTGTTTACAGAAAAAATTTATGAAATAATTTATATTTTTCATAAATTTAAAAGCTAAACACTCTTAAAAACTATAATGTAATTAAAAGAAATACTCCATTTGACTGGAAAATGATCAGCTAAATACTACACATGTTAGTTCACTAAGTAGCAGACAACTTTCACATCACAACAAAAAGAAAGGGTGGCCTAATCACTAGCATAAAATTAAGTAGAATTCTTATAAAGCAAGGAATCACATGCGTCAGAGAAAGGCAACCTACAAACCAATCTTTAATTTATATTGACTAAATTGCCCTCGTAATCGTAATGCTAGGTGTGTTTTCTTTCTTTTAATTTAATTGCATTAATTAAGTAAGTATTTAATAAATGTGACTGATTCTTCAACAAGAATAGCATGGCACCCTCTTTTGCCCGGATATTTCGTTCATTTCAAGGCAGAATTTTTTATGTTATCTTGTATACAGAAAATTAAGGGATTTTAGATCTCCTCGGGCCACCTTCAAATATAAGCCGAGTCTCGTAGCTAATGAAATTACATCCATCCACTGAGGTTATTCCAGTCAATTACTCAATTATGTTTACAGTTTCTGCTTTCACTGATGCTTCAAGCATAAACAACGAATTGAAACAGAGAACAACATATGCAGATTGCAGAGATAGCTTCTATCCATTTCCCCAACTAAGCAAAGCCCACAAGAGGTCTAAAAATAATATATTAATAGCAATAAAAAAACAGCTGGAAACAGAGAAAAAAATGTTGCAGAAATGAACACTTTGATACTTGCAAAGACCAAGCTGTCGGTCCACAAGCGAACCAACAGAAGTACTTTATCACTGACATGGAATAGGCATGAAGTGAATTAGATCAACAATGTGGTGCCTCAGTGCCTCTACTTCTGGGTTCTTCAAATAAATCAATTGTTACAATAGAAAACATTTAATTTGCTACCAAAAATTATACAAACAAAAAAAGCACTTCAACACCAATAAAAGAGTTGAGAGATTATGAATTCCATAATATAAAGTTTGTTACAAATTTTAAAAAACATGGATACGACATTAAGTTTGCGACAAAATATTTACTGAGAATTCAACAAATTTAAATTGAAGTTAACAATCTGAAAACTAGAAAAACAGCAACTGCTATTGAAACAAAAACGACTAAATGTTGAGACAGCTATATAAAACAACTTTGACAGATCAAATCGTTACGTTAATGCTTCAATTATGCATCTGAAACCACGCTAAACTCATCGTCATCCAATGTAGCTGGCAAGTTTAGATCTATCAAATTGTTCTCCAATTTAGTAGAAATCACTGTTGTTGATGAAGAAGCCACCAAGTGAGATCTCTTGTGACCACCAAGTGCTTGTCCAGATGCAAACACTCTGTAACAAAATGGGCATTCAAAGATTCTTTCATTAACAACAACTTTACCAGCTTCCAAGCAAATTTTTCTGTGTCCACCCAATGCTTGATAAGATCGAAATACTTTCTTGCATTTTTCACACTCATGCTTCCCGCGAAACTTGCCGGTTTTAGTGTCTTTTGATTCCTCCAATATCTCGACTGACTTTTCTTCCTTCACTTTTTCTTTTTCTTGATCCTTGTCCCTTTCATTGCTTCTCTTCCAAACATCCCTTGAAAGCATCATCAGACACATAGCAACATCTTCTTCCGGAGAAGTATCAGACATTGAACTAGCTGGTTCTGGCTCGCCCGTCCAATTCAGTTTCTTCAACTTTTGTTTCTTGATTTTCAAATTCTCACTCTGGTTCATTGCTACGCCAGATTTCCAATTTCTCTTGGATCGTCTCCGAGTTGGGTTCGTTGACTCGGTCTCGCTTTCTCTGTCTTGAACAACGCACCCAGAATCTACAGCAAAAGAGAACTCAGGATCTGCAAGCCTGAAACTCCTCTTGGGATTCTCTCTCAACCCATAAACCAGAGATTTCTCTTCTGTTTCCCTGTTGCTGCTTTTGTCTTCTTCTTCACCTGATGAAGAAGATAAAGAGGAGGCTGACTCGGTACGGTCACCGAGATGTTGCGGAGTCTTTGGAGGGAGAGGATGGGCAGCCAAGTGGGCCTTCATGTGACCACCCAAAGCTCTGCCATTGTTGAAAGTCCTTGTGCAGAGCTTGCATTTGTGGCTCTCCATTGACACAGAACAGAAACAGAGCAAGCAAAGATCAAAAGCTGTTATGCTCTTTCTCTCTCTCTCTCTCTCTCTCTTCTCTAAAAGCTGGAGAAGTATAGAGAGATTGGGAACTTAAAAGGAGTAGGTGACAAGCATTCCTCCACCAAAAGCCACACACAACCCAAAAATTATGATTTGGATATATAAAATACAAAAAAACAGTTGTAAAATATTAAAACGAATTATAATCTTATTATTTTTGTAGATGAGCAATAAAAATAAAAAATGTGTGATGTTGAATGAAGAAAGAGGAACACATGCAAACCTTGCCCATTTGGGTAATAATCTTTTCTTTTTACCGCTTTTTGGAAGTCCAGGTATTGACAGAGGCTATTGTTCAAACATTTCCAATTAGTTCAATTAATTTTTCTTTTATTGATGTATATATACTCATTGCTAACACTATCATCTCTTTTTTTCCAAGATGAAGAAAAGGTATGCAACATGGTCTCAGTTTGAAAATTTCTTTGTCAATGTCACATTACATTAAGTTGCTATAATTATTATCTTATATATAAATAATGTCTTAACTACTTGTAACTTTCCATAACAAAAAAACTGTAATTTATAACAATAATCCAATATCATTAGTGATATCCGAACACCAACAACATACCATCGAAATAAATATAACAATCCATTACTAACAAAGAGCCATGTGTCGAGAATTAATCTATAACTTATCATTTTACTTTTTTTTAAAATTATTTTAGTAAACATCGTAACAAATTGTGACAGTGGTTATGTGGTGCAATCTATTTCAAGTGTTCAAATTGATGTGTTGAAAAACATTTATATCAAGCTTAAATATAAAGTGAGTTTTTTTCAATAGTCAATATTTATAATATGACTAAATTTTTAATGTAAAATTAGGTCCAATTCAATCCGTGATGGGTGGACACAGCAGTTTCGTGAGTGTACTACATGGAGCTACCCTTTTAATGCCAGGTCGTTGAATCTTGAATTCGAATTCCTATCTCTCTTGATTACAAGTTTTGTTATAGTGTGATGTGATGCGGCGGTTGGTTTATTTAATTGTGTAATAAAATTAATATTTTAGTTAAATAATTTTTAAAAAAATTAAACTTTTGATAATTTGAAATTTAAATTAGCGTTATAAACACAAAATGCAAAAATTTGAAAATAAAAAAATGAAAGTAATTAATCCATAACAAATTTAAAACACGTTAATCCCAAAACAATTATTAATAACGTTTCAAATCGTATGGTAAAATTAATTTATGTTTGGTTGTCTTCGACTTTTTTAGGTGGAGTGTTGTTTTCCATGCAAAATAAATAATTTTAAAAGCATTAGTAATTATTTTAATGATATTGAATGGGTATTTTCACTCAAATAAAATTTGTGATAAAAATAATAAATAAAAACATAATCTCTCAAGTAAATTTTTTTCAATGAAGAATGTTCATTCAATTGTGACGATGATAATTATCTAAATATGAAATCTTTATCAATATGATAATATTATCTTTTAATTTCATGATCTTTAAATGTGAAGATTGTGATAACGAAAAAAACGATTGTATTTATTAAAAATAATTTACAAGACATACCGTTAAAAAAGATTAAAATGATCAAAAAAGTATTGTTATTTGTAACTTTTCAATTAGTGATAACAAATGACGACTCTCGTATGAAGGATTAAAGTTATAGCAAAGTTGGAGCTTGGCTTTTTTAGATTGTAATCATCATGTGTTGGGGTATGCTACTATAGCAAATATTTACATATTTGAAGTGTAAAACATTAGCAATTATTTTAATAATATAGAATGAACATTTTTATTTAAATAAAATTTTGCATAAATATTTAATTTCAATGTACAAACAGTAAAAAAATAATTTATTAATTTTTTGAATTTATTGGTTATACCAAATGCCTTTGACAAAAATTTTGGACTCAATTACGGGCATCCATAATTAATAACCGAAAGAAATTGCAAAAAATTATTATAATCAACTACCATTATTAACTGACGTAGTATCTAACTTTCAAATGATACTACTTTTGTACCGAAAGGATATATTTTCAAACATGACTAAATAATAGATAATTAATATATTTCTAAATCATTTATGTATGCATTATATTGATTAAAAGAATATATTTTATCTATGGTGATTTTTAAGAATAAAATAAAAGATTGCAGAAATTGTCCACGTGATGTTTACATGAACACTTTTGGATTCGATTTTTATATTATTATATTAAATTATATCAAGATTTAATAAGGTTGTTTCACGAAATTGATGTTTATTTTTTTCTTTTTCCTTCTTTTGTAAACAATTTTACTGTGCCTTTCAAAAAAATACTGTGTTTCTCTCTCTTTTTTTCTTTTTGTATAAAAATTATCTAAGATATATTGGTATACATAAAAATGTAAAAGGTAGTAAAAAAAATAATTATCACATAAAATGACTTTACGTTTCAAATACAACCGCTTTATTTAAACTAACTCATAAATATAATGAAACAGAAGAATACAAAATTTAAATTATAAAGACAAAATCAAAAGTAAATCAATTCAAACAATATCAAAAAAAAAAAAAATATCTCAATCACTTTTTTTTTTTTTTGGTTCCCTTTTGATTTTCCTTTCTTTCAAATTTTCATAATCCAAGATTCCAAGCATACTATTAGCCCATTAGCCATGGTAAAAAAATATATCTTAGCCGATTATATAGTTAAATAACTGAGTTTTTTTTCACTTATTTAAAATTGAAATTATTTAGCAAAAAGATTGAGATTTTTTTATTAGAAATTCCATAATAAGAATTGTTAAATACACAGCTTATTGCTATACACACAGCAAAATGAGTGTGAAATGACAGCTTTATCCACCCTTTCCTTTTTTCTCATTCATTTGAATGGATAAAGTGGTCTTTTATATCCACTTTGCCGTGTTTATAGCAACCTGGTTTGTGTATTTAGAGGTCTTTAAGGATCCGTTACTTTTTGCGGGTGTTTTCTGCGCCAACTGGTACGCTGGTAACAATAAGTAACAAAAACATAGCATGCCGGCAGGTGCTTTTGATGGGTACCTTGACCACGCTCCTTTTTGAATGCGTGATCACAAGCGCAGATAGGTGCCTATTTCGGCGTGTAGCAACGTGACTTTAATTTTTTTTTTCCATGAGTATAAATATTTTTTGAAGGAGACAAGAATTTACGATATGCTATTATTGAACTATTCGTTTCATATTAATATAACCTCACGTATTTAATGAACGAAAGGCATAGTAAGATACAAAAGTATACAACGTTAAAAACCTATATTGATTACAACGACATCAAACATGTGAGGTAAAGATTCAAATAGTATTTAAGTTTCTAAACTATCAGGAGGAGCGGAGTCATGATTTTTCTCTTGGGGAATAGAGCTTAGATTAAAAATTTGGACAATTTTTTTTCTCATGTGAACCAATTTCACAAAGTAAGTAATAATATATTTAGAATAAATTAATTCAATGAATTCTCTAAAATTTATGGAATTCATTTATAATTCTATAATTATGTTTGAGAAGTTAATGAATTATATAATGAATTTGTAAATGAATTTCATTATTGAATTGAGTTACTTTGATACAAATTTTATAAAAAAAAAATGTAGAATTTACAAATGAATTCCACAAAACGAATTCAGTTGAATTCTATAATTTAATATAAAAAAATCAAATATAAAAATTCGTTTATAAATATTTTTTTAATTAACTTTAAAATGAAATGAATTTCATTTGGTTTCAAACAAAATGTAAATGAAAGCACATTCACACCGTAAACCCTAAATACTTTCAGAAAAGATGTTCTTCTGTTCAACTTAAGGTAAACAAAAACATATTTTTTTTCTATTTATATTCGTACAAAGCATGGGCCTTCAAGTAATTAACCTTATTTTTTTTACTTCAAATAATAATTCTAAGTATAAACACTAACTAATTAGAAGTTTTCATAAAAAAAAAATAGAAGTAATAGACTAAAAACAAAAAGAAGACGGAGAAATACTAGTATCGGGCATGTTTAGATAACGGTTTTTTGTTTTCAGTTTTCGAAAACGAAAACTGAAAATAGTTTTCTAAAGAAAACATGTTTGGATAACTATAACTCGAAAACTATTTTCAAAATAAAAAGCAGTGAAATGTTGTTCAAATAATCTTATTTTGAAAACTGTTTTGATACACCTTGTAATTATTTTTAGTTTTGAGTTTAAATTTAAAATCTATATTAATTTTATTTCTCATATTTACTAAATACTTAAAAATAATTAATATTATTTTATCTTCAAATTTTTAATATTTTTTATATACCATGGATGAAAAATAAAATAGAGAAGTGAACACTGATTTTAAGATTATTTTTCGAAATTTATGTCAGAAAACACCAATTTGGGGTTTTCGAAAAACTGTTTTAGAAAATTACTTTTGAAAACTGTTTGCCAAACATAAAAATGTTTTCTTGAAAACTGATTTTAGTTTTGAAAACTGAAAGCAGTTTTCGAAAATTTCATCAAAACATGCCCACGTACTATTTTTGTATTTTACAAGTTAACATTTACTATTAAATTTATGGTTTTCAAATGGGTTGGGGAACGCGCCAATAGTCCATTTTGTTTATGTAAACTACGAATTTGACATTAAAAATTTCAAAATTTTAAGTGATTGTAATGTAAACTTTTTAAGTATTGTTTATTAAAGAATTTATCTTAAAAATTTAATAATACAAAAAAAAATTGATCATGAGTTTTTAAAAATATATAAAGATAAATGTGATATACAATTAGAAAATATCGATATATATTTTTAGTTTTGATTTTTTTAGTAAAAAAACACAAAAAAATAAGAGTGAAAAATTCACAAAATATATTATTGGAACCTCCAAAGGTTCCTAAACCTTATTAAAACTATGTTTTGATAAATTCAAGAATCTCAAAGTAAAAAATAACTATTAAATTTATGAAAAAAAAGTGAATATTATAAATATTTATGTTAAATTTGTAGTTTGAAGATTGGAGTGTAGTGAATTCAAAGTTCATGGATCTTTAATTCTTTAATGTATTTTTTTTCTCAAATGCAAGTATTAAGTGCTGTTAATTAAGTGTCTATTGACCCTGAATGATTTTAATAATGGTAAAAATCTTAATTAAGCACGAATAAATATTACTTAAGTGATACAGATTATTAATAGTGCTTATACATCAAAAGAGATCAAGATTGTAGAAATTGGTGAATCAAACTTGATGATCTCAAAAGTCATAATAACCTCTCCAAAAGATCAAATTTAAGAAGAATAATGTAAATGCTACTTCAAAGACAAAAGAGATAAATTATAGGTTTGAATCATAAGATACACTTTGTAAGCATTTCAATTTTTAGGAGTTAATTAAATTTGCATTGCATTTTATTATATAGCCTAAATTAAATGAAGATATAAAATCTCCACGTGATTTTGTTAAATGCAAATAAATTCTTTGGGCTCAATACTTAACATGCTCTAATTGAATTTAAGAAGAATTTATGTTGATATAGAAAATTATTTGAGAATTTGTAATATATCATTCTTCATATATATTGCACATACATTATGCTTAAATTTGTAATATGTTTTGTTATCATAAAAAATATATCAATCAAGAAATTGATTAGATTAATTTTGATGATAACAAAACACTTTTGAAGTGTTTAACTCGTGTGTTTAATATGCAATAAAGTTTGATTCAATTGGAAAAAATTTTGGAACTAAAAAATCCAAAAAGAATAAAGAAATATGGAAAAATTGATGCTGAAAACATTGTTTATCCTGAAAACGTTGTAGCAGTGCATAAAAACTGACCCAGTCGACTGGGTGCTCGAAAAAAACTAGTTTTGCATCAGTTATAAATGATAGTCGATTGCCATAAGTGGACAATCGACTGGACAAGTTACAACGACTATATTTTTGAATTTAAAAGGCTATAAACTTATCTCTAACAACTAGAAAATTTCAAGACATTGTAAATATAGCCTCAAATGTCATTTGGGAGACAAGAAAAACATTCTACAACAAAAGATTAAAGCAAAATCTTTATTCTCTTATTCTTGAGCCACAAACTCTATTGTCAAGTTATAAGCTTTTGAGAGAAAATATTAAGTTGTAATATTCACTGAGAAATTTCTCTCTTGTTTGTTTGTTTTCAAATTTCTTTTCATTATCTTGATAAAAGAGTTGGTGTAACTCTTGTGAGAGTTTGTAAGTGAGCTAGTGAGTGTTGGGCGTATACACTTGAGTAGCAAATTTACGATTATTGTGAAAAAGGTTGAAGCATCATCCTTGAAGTTGCTTGTTTGTATTCGGTTTGAGCAACACCCGTGAAGTTGCTTGTTTTGGTGAAAGGCTTCAAGGAGGATCCTTGAAGATAGTGAACGTAGGGTCAGAAGGATTCTAATATTGTCGAACCACTATAAATCAAGTTTGCATATCTCTAACTCTATCTCTTTAATTACTTACACAATTACTTGCTTATAATTATTTATTATTCAAGTAAATGAGATTGATTACTTAATTATTTTATAATTCAATTATATTTTTTATATTAAGCAATAAACTCTCTCATATTTGTGCTAGTAATTTATAAAGATTGATTTGATTTAATTCTGCATATATTTTGATATTTTAGATTGCAAAAAGAATTTTAAAAAAATTTAATACCCAATTCATCCCACTCTTGGTTTTTGTCATAGTATATTTCAGACCAGCAAGTGCTGCAGAGTATATTTTATTGAATAATACTTGATTCTACACTAGTGTGAATGAACCTCCTCCAATCGAGTGATGTGGTAATTTCACATTGGGTTATGTATTAAAAAATAATGTGCAAATCACATGGTAAAATGTATAATTGATTTATTTATTAAATATTTTATTACAAAAATCATGTGACTTACACATGATTTTTTTTAATACATGATCCAATATGAAATTACCATATCACTAGGTAGAATGAGGTTCTTCCACATTGGTGTGGAGCCAATAATTATTCTATTTTATTTTTAACTAAATAAAAATAATTATTGTTTAAATAATAAATATTGACAAACGATTATGCTATTTTCAAGATAAATAATACCAAATGAATCAAAATCAAATCACCTTTTAATTTTTTTTAAAAGTTTCGTGTTCTTAATCTAAACTTGATAATCGTAAAATTCATAAACTCACTAAAATAAAAAATACCAAATTTTAGTTGTCAGATAATTTAATCGGTAAAATATTAATTGTTCACACCATGGATTGACAATAAAAGAAAAAATGTTTATTTCTATTTCTATAAATCATGGATTAAATGAGCTTTCGATAAAAATAAATAAAAAGTTAAATTATTATTATAAAAAAATAAATAATAAATTACAATGTTATCTATCTGACGTGGATATTTTATTTTTTCCACACAGTTAATCCCGTTATGCAGTGGACTAGACCGAGTCATCGTGATTTGTGCCGCAATTCTAGAATGAGCCTAATGTTGGCTTTTAACACACATCTCAAGACTTGTGTCTTTTTTCTGATAGACTGATCGCGAAAGATAGCGCCGTATTACCAGATTTACTCTGCATGCAAGTACTACAATTTGTTTAGTACACCATGTACACACGTTTGTTTTATAGTTTTATGCATGTTTTTGGAAGAATTTATTGGTTACTAAATATAAAATTAATATTTTAGATTAAATCAAAATTTTATTAATAATTTAAAAAAATTTGATTGATAATATTAGTTTTTGGATCTTGCATTTATACTTACATTATTAATAATTTTTTTTTAAAATTATCAATAAAATTTAAAAATTATCTTAGTTTTAAACCCGATATAACCAAAAATTTTATATTTTTTGAAAACTAAAACTGACGCGCTATCATCGTAATAAGTCCTTCGACATGTGTTGAAGTTTTTTATGAATATTCTGAAAATGAAAGAAAAATAAGATGTATTTAAGTGTGAAAAATATATATATATTTTTTTATTTTTTATCTCTATTTTTTCAGTAGTTTGCGTATTCTTAAGTTAATTTAAAAAATAATACATTTTTTTTATATTTTTCAATATTATATATAAAAATGAAAAAAAAATAAATATTGTTTTACAAATCATGTTTAAAATATACAAATTGTTTAGGAAAGTATTAAAAAAATGAATATATCAATTAAAAACATTTTTTACTAAGCATATTTTAAGTTTTTTTGGATAAAAAATATATGAAAATTATAAAATAAGAACAAAAAATATAAGATTACCTAGTGAAAAATAAGGCCAGTGAAAAAAAATTGATAATTTAAAGCTTTAATTTGCTATTTTTCTTAGTTCAAAAAGATATATATTATTATAGTAATTTCTTTGATTTTTTTTTTTAATTTAGTTACTCTTTTCTTTTTGGTATAATTGACTTACTCTCTTTATTTCGGTAAAAATCAACAAAGCTTTTATTAGGGACAACATTTGTTTTACTCAGTTGTCTTTATATATGTTTCACTCATAATTTATACTGTTTAAGATAACTATGATCACAACGTGGTTCCAAAAAAAAAAAACTATGATCACAACCTAAAAATTAGGACATTTGTTTTCTTCAATTGTCTTTATTTGTGTTTCACTCATATTTGTGGGGTCCAATTATTAAGATAGCTAGGACAATATTTATTTTACTCAGTTGTATTTGTGTCTAACTCGCGGCAAATTTTATTGTTTTTTTTACTGTTTACGATGAACGATAATTTTTACCCCAAAATGATTATTAATTAGTACGAATTGATATTGCAGTAAAATAAAATATAATGTAATTATTATAAATATAAATAAATATCTTTTACTGCATAATGATATCAATTACTATAAAATGATATTAATTTATTATTTAATGAAGTAAATTACTATCATATAACAGTTTATTTTTTTACTGTTCAAGGGATCATAGTTCCCTTCATTTATATTTTTATGCGGTCCATCTTTTATTGATGTTTGTAACACATTACACAATTAATACATAAAAATTTAGACTTTCTTTAAAATTAACTTCTAACAATTTTTGCTACAAATAACCATGAAATTAAAGTGTACCCTATAAGAATATGAGTAAAACATATATAAATGCAATTGAGGCAAACACATATTGCCATATTTACTCAAATTAAGTTGTGATCACAATCATTTTGACCGTGACAATAACTAAAAGTAGGTTATGGTACTTAGGAACGATTAGTTTCTTTAGAAATTATATAAATTGCTATTGAAATATCGTACAAACAACGAAAATTATATTTGCAATGCATATGTTTTTTTTAACTAATGTCCTTCACATATGTGTAACAAGTAATTCACATTTCAACGGGTAAAAAATATCAAATATTTTATTGTTATAAAAAAATATTCATTAAGTTTTGATTTAATTATAACTATTTTGAATATAATTATTATGTCGATTAAAACTTTTCAAAAAGAAGAATATTATTTATAGTAATTATTATAGATGTAACTGCATTGTTTCTTTTTTAAAAAAAAAAACTAGGTCAAATGGTAGTTTAATTTGCACTTTAGAATCTTTGGTGTTCTAGAAACAAGTATGTGTATGAAAAAAAAAACCAATTCTTCTAAATATCTAAATTTCCTGTCTATGATAATACGTTTAAGGTCTTTTACCTTGGCCCCAGCACCAAAACAAAACAGGTTAGTAAAAAAGAAAAAGAAAAAGAAAAATGATAATAGATTGCTTATGGGGCAAATCTATGGTGATTTGGTCCAAAAGAAACGACCATAACTTTTTGCTGTAAGTCAAATCACCAAAGTTAGACCCTTGCTTGTGAATTGCAAAATTAGTCAAGCTTGAACACACATTTAAAGGAGAAGCAACAAGCAAATTAAGAATCTTTTGGTGTAATTTTGGTTTGTGTTGTCCTAGTCGCGTGGCTCACTCCTTGTTGCGTATATGCAATGTAAACTGATTCCTTTGACTATTCTAAAAGAGAATTTATCATTTAAACATTGTGCATAAATTATTATGTTGGTTGATGGTAGGGGTGGGGCAGGGTTAATTTCTGATATTTTTCTCTCTCATTTTGATGGGAAATCAGCCACATCTACTATTTATTTACCAAACCACAGAATATAATGAAGAAATGAATTAAGGTCATAATTTTTCAACAAAAAATCTACTCTCTTTTTTCTCCACAATCACATCCCAAAAAATAAACCGAATTAGGGTAACCCAACCCCACTGGAGAGTCATGGAATGTGGTAACAATATAAATCACTTAAATGGGCTGCCCAGTCTCTCTTTTGTGTTTTATTGTAAAAAGCCCAATTTACTCAGGCCTCCTATAATCTATACTAGATCATTGGGTTCTATTTTCTATATTTTATGTGTTTTTGTTGCTCTCTCCCCTATTCAATCTGATATATGGGCCCATTTTCACCTTTTGTTTTTTTGGGTTTTAAACAAGCAACTCCCACCATGTGGCAGCTATATATTACGATGATGATGAGGATGAAGAAGAGGGAGATTAAGCTTGTTTGCAAAACATCGTTTTTGTATTTAGTGAAATTTTATTGATAATATCCATATAATCATTATTCATATTAGCAGTGAAGTTATCTAATAATTATTAATGAGGTTTTCACTAGATGTAAAAATGATGTTTTGTATCGAGTGCAGATAAGAATTTCTCGATTTAAGAGAGATACATGGATCAAAAAGATCTCTCATCATTATTTGAATCTCTTTTGGATCTAGTATAGGTAAAAATTTCATTCGTCTTAATTGTTTTTGGAAAGATAAGATTTTATTACTAAATAAAAACAATGCTATATCATCTTTCAAGAATCTAATAAAATGTATTGGTGACAACATGACATCTTTCAACTAAAAAACAATTGAAAAATTAAGATATATTTACTTTGAGTTTAAATTTTTCACTCAAAATTGAGGAACCGAAACCCATCGCTGTCAACCAGCTCAATCAGTTTTGTTGCCTCCTTACGAACACTTATGCAACCTTCTTTGCACAAAACAAATCTGCAGCTATTGGTTTCTGTCTATCTTTGTTTTGTTCTGATAAATATCTTAAGCCTCTCTTCCCCCACCCACGCGCCCTCCCCCAACCCCCCCCCCCCCCCCCCCCCCCCCCCCCAAAAAAAAAAAAAAAAAAAAAAGAGAAAGAAGAAGAAAAGAGGAGTTTAGAAGAAAAAACCAAACAATACTTTATGTCGTGCTAACATGACCACAAAGAAGGAATAAAGAAGTGATATAGTAAGGTGATCATTAGACCAAAACTCAAAAGGGAACTAGATATAATGAAACCCAAAAAAAAAAAAAAAGCATTGAATCAATCAATCATGAGTTGTCTGTACAATGCCATATCATAGACAAATACTCAAATCCTGAAATTTTATAGACCAAAACTCCCCCATGGATTCAAGCAATTAGACACATCTTTCTGACTTTCTCTATTGATTTATTTTTTGCTTCAATTAACTTATGCGTGCATCGAAAACAAACTTTTAATCCATTGATCACAACTTAAGTGGATCTTTTCAACATTCATTTTTATTACCAGAAAGGAAACAAGATATGTACTCAACTATGTCACTAACATATTAACTCAAGAGAGGCTTCTCTGGATTGAACTCACTTTCGAATCCATCCCCATGGGAGTAACCTTCTTTCCCTTTAGCCCATAGCACAAAGTAGAGACCGGTGAACATGAGGAACATACCAGCAATGCTGCAATAAGAAAGTGGATGATAAGAATTTTTTATTTTCAATTTTCTCAGTTCAATTCACCAAATATACCATAACGAATTATCAAACATACCTTCCAAGTCTAATGGTCTCCCCTAAGGTAAAAACAGAGACAAAGACAGAGATGACTGTTGCAATGGGACTAAACATTGATACAAGAACTGGCCCTCTTTTCTTCATTGCCCATCCATTGAAACTTACAGATGCTCCACTCACAGTTCCTCCCTGCATCCAAAAGGTTTTATGAGAAACCAGAGCGAAAAAAACCGATGTTCTTAAAGGTGTGTTTGGTGGGCAGGATGAAGGGGGAGGATTCTCATTTGGTAATGTCAGGATAAAGTCATATGGCTTACCAGTACGGAATAGCCAATGAGGTTTCCAAAGCTCAAAAGGGGCAAACCAAGTTCAAATTTGAGATCTTGAAACAATTGTACAGCTGCAGTTATAAACACCCCAATTAAGGATGTTGCAGCACACAAGGATATTGGTGCAGGAAAATCACCCAAAGTTGAAGCCTGAAAGAATTAAATTTTAGTTGCTGCTAATAGCTTAAAAACAGGATATATAAAAATTTTAATTCAGAAATCAAAGATTGTATCATATTATTGTTGAGTACCTGAAGGACAACATTGCCTGATAACACAAAGACTGCTCCCAAGAGATAGAAGCAACCGATGACCTTGTCCTTATCAAAAGCAAAAGCCGGCCTAGGAGAAGTTAAATCACCGGCCTCTGTTACTGAGGTAGTACTGTGCATTATGCTCATTAAAAGCGCGCCTACTACACACAACAAGGTCCCCAAGATCTTGACTTTGCTGTAAATGCAACTTAGCTTAACTTTCTCTAACCTGCATGAAACATTGCAAAAATATGTTTATTGGAAAAATTGAGAAATTTAGATGAAAGGGCATGATTTCGAAGTCTTTTTTTTTTTCCATCAAACACTTCTTGTTTTATGGCTAATAAAGATTCATGTTTGGGCTCATAAATTCATACTTTCTGGGTTTTTTTACTAAAGAAAAAAAAATCTCAAAATCCACAAGAAAAGAACATAGCAGATAATATGACCATTACTTTTCCTTTATCTAATGGCAGGGGAAAAGAGAAAGAAAGAATTTTCTTCTGTTCTTTTCAATGCAAATCTTTTCTTAGGTTATGTAAAAAAATTGTCTGAACTCCATATTAACAATAATAAAAAGTTAGATTTGATACCTAACTGTCCAAGCAATGACAAAAATGAGCCCTGGAGCAAGGTTTGGCATGGCTGTGGCCATTGCTGGTGAAGTTAGCTTGATCCCCTCGAGGAACAGGGACTGGAATAAAGTTACCCTGAATTACAGAAACCAAAAAAATTGTTAGACCCCGAATTTACAGTGGCCTCGTAACTAATTGAATAATTAGGCCAAAAGACCGTTTTGAATCGTTGATAAATGGAATTTGACATGATTTTACGATTTTTATCTTTGGTAGCTAGAAAAATAATCTATCATCCAACAACAATTTTGGGAAGAAACTAATTTTTTTTAAAAAAAAAAGAATCAAGAAGAAGGAGAAGAGGACAAAACAATCAAATTATGACATACCCTCCAAAGATCACTAAAACCGATGATAACATACTAAATAGAACAAAAGTAAACATTTACATGCAAAAACTTCCTTACCCTCCAATGGAGATCAAAACCAGTTTAATCATCAATTTCAGACTGAGTTTATTGGGCCATTGCTTCCTGCAATTAGCACCCATAATCATAAAACTTTGATTTCTTTCGTCATTCATGAGAGAGAGAAAGAAAGAGAGAGACAGATGTACCTTTCAAAGAAAACAGCAACGGGGGAGAGAAGAAGGAAAGTTGCAAAGGTAGAGAAGATAACAATGGTAAGAGGGCTAAGGCCAAGAGACATAAGGTAACTCAGCAAAACTGAGTTGCCTGCGTAAACAAATTGGACTCCTATCAATCCCCCTGTTATTGCCACATCTTCAAGCATGATATCCTTGTTCATACACAAAACCATTCTCCAATTTTCCCCTCCCAAAGAAGAGAAATTAAAAAAAAAATGAAAACAACACCCAAATGGGTATTTATCACTCCAATATGATAATAAAATAACAATCTCTCTTCCTTAATTCCTGAAATTTCAAAGCAAGACCCACTAATTTATACACTGATTAAAACCTCACCATTCTGTTCGTTTTTTCTGTTTTTCCTTAGCGATGAATATAAAGCTTTTTCTTTTTTCTCTCTCTTTTGTTTGTTGGGGGTGGGGGGCTACATGTGACCTCTAGAGTTGATTCTCTTGTTTTCTCTTTTCTTTTTTCATGTTTTGGTTTTTTGGTTGTCTGCTTTACGTTTGGCTCTAAGCCGCCTCTAACCTTAACCATTCTTCCTTTATTTTTTTCTTTCTCTTATGTGTTCCTCATATCTGTTTTAAATTGAACTAACATTCATGAATCATGAAGCTTCTCCTACCAGTCTTCCTTACGGTATTTCGCAAGAAAGGGGAATCTTTGTTGTCTCTACCAGTCTTTCTCTTTAACGGCTCCTCTCTCTCTCTAGATTTTTCTAACAAAATTTTCTCTCTCTGGCTTACATTTTCCTAAATTCTCTTCATATTAAGTGATTATTTTTAGGTAATGTTTTTACGGGATTTAATCTTCTCCACTGAAATTTCTGTTCGATACATAAATGTAAGTAAAGCCATGCACAGTGCTCCACCTACATTGGCATTTTTAGGAATCCAAATAAAACATCTTTATATTTCATTTTGTTTTTTATTTTTTTCTGTTTTAACCTAAACATCATATTTCAGATGAAATTTTACAATGTAATTTTTTATATTTTTAAAATTTTAAAAGAGGTAATTTAAAAATTTTCAGTCTTTCTTTTTAATTGAGTGATATGAAATATACATTATCTTCATCATTTGATATTTAAATGATGAATTTTTTTTATTATAACATGTTTTGATAATCATATTTATAAAATATGCAATTTGATAGTAGAAAAAAATCTCAATTTAGATTTATACTAAAAAAATAATTTATGATTGATTTTAAAGCAAAAATTTATGTAGGATTAATTTGTATATTTGAATAGTAATTATTTTCTTATGATTTATATTTATAATTATATATATATAATCTGAAATGTATATATTTTAAAAATTACGTTAAATCTGAAATGACATACCAAAACATATTAAAATCAAAACGTTGCATTTAAATAAGCAAATTGAAACGTTATTCCGTGTGAAATATAAAACGTTAATCTATAAAACCTAAAAAAAAAAAAAAACTGAAAAGAGAGAGAGGACTAAAAGAAAAGTTGGTGTTGGAAGAGAGAAGACTTAAAAAAAAAAAAAATAGAATGGTGAGAAAATTCAGGTAGAGTAAATTCTATTAAAAGTTTTTTATTGATATAAGAAGAGAGTAATACAGAAAAATCATGAATATAATTCTTTTGACTTTGATGCTGAACACGTGAATATGCTTCACCGAAACAAGAAATATAAGTTTGACTCTCGACACCCAATTATACATGAAAGTGATTTTTTAGATAATGCAACGATACGAATGTACATTGAAATAATAGCCAATAATGCAACATAATTTATTATATTGACATGACATGCATTTTTTTTTTTTTTTTACGTTTTTTGAATCAAAGGGGATACATGTTAATTTATTAATCACAAAAAATAATATTATTTTTATTTACATTGATGATTTAATTTATTTCATTCTTCATTCATCTACACAATAACTTTCATTATTCATAATAAAGTTGTTGGTGCGAAACATTAAGTACATTTTATTTTAAGAGTGCGTATAGAACAAATGAATTCTATAAATTATATAGATTTCATTTGTAATTATATACTTATTATGTTTGGATAAACAAAAAACTACATAATTAATTTCAAAATGAATTCATTATCGAATTGAATTAACTTGTTGCAAATTCTATAATTATTTTTTTAATAGAATTTACAAATAAATACCACGAAGTGAAGAGTAAAAAATTATGCTAATCAAAAAATCTTTCTTTCTCTCTAATCCTCCTCTCACTTCTCCCTCCATCAAAATAATCAAAATAAAGTGTGCTTCGAACACTAAAATAATTGTGGGCAGTGCTCTCATTGACATGTACTCAAAATGTGAGCAGGTGAAGCCTGCTGAATCCATCTTTCAGTCACTGCCTATAAGGAATTTGGTAACTTGGAATGCAATGATCTCTGGCTATGCCCACAATGGTGATTCTACCATGGTAATACAGCTTTTCAAGCAGTTGAAACAGGTAAGGGATCTAAAACTTGACTGGGTCACATTTCTTAACATACTAGCTGGATGTTCACAATGAAATGCCATTGCAAAAGGCGATTCAGTACTTTGAATCGATAATTGATGATTATGGGATTGAACCAACGGTTGAACACTGTTGTTCAATAATTCGACTTATGGGACAGAGAGGAGAGGAGTGGAGAGCACATGAGATGATATATGAATTATGTTTCGGGTCATGTGGTGTGGTGTGGTGTGCTTTGCTTGGTGCTTGTAGGTATCCGAATTGGGCGAGATGATGATTACCTTTATGTTATGATTCCTAACATATATGCTCTTTTGGAAAATGGAAAGAAGTGGGTTTAATTAGGAAGCTGATGAGAGAAAGGGATGAGAAAAGAAACCGATTCTAGTTGGATTGAGGTGGAAAACGTCATCTCAAATTCATCCATGTAAAATTAATTTTGCACTTCAATGAAAAAAAAAAAAAAGAGAAATTGGTGGGAGCTGGGTGAGTTAGTGGCACCTGCCTCCTTTAAGTGCAACTCTCTGATCCAATAAACAACTGCAAACCATTGCATAGTCAAAGGTTGTGATCCAATAAACCAACCAACTAAACAAGGATGATGGTAAAAAAATGTATCATTCTACTGTTAAATCATTTCATTCAAATTATCATAAAAAAAAAAAAAAAAATGTACACGTCTTTGTGGATTAAGTACATCTGATTAAATCAAACAACGGCTGCTTTAGGGTTCAAGCAGTAAAAATAAAATGACAGGACAAATAAAAATCAAGAACTAGAAGACCTTGCTTCTCCAATCATGTCAAGATGATCTCTCTTCATGATGATGGTCCGCTAACAAGTCACCTTGGAACTGACAGACCAAGCTCTAAAGCAACACACATAATAAATCTCAAATCAGAAACATGATTAGGGGGAAGTTAACTGGCGATAGTACAATAAAAGAGAGATGATAGCATTTAATCTAAAATACCAAAACTAACTCCTATTGTACTGCAATCCCAACCAACTAACATGTTAATCAACAATGATATAGCTAAACTTAGCAGACTTTAGTTTCCTCGCAATTGTACAACTTGCTTCCAAAATATTGTACAAGAAACCAAATTCATAACTAATGAAAAGTCATGAAACTAGTATCATCCAAGTACTTTCCCAAAATGTTAACAATCCATAAAAAGATTAACTAGAATCATCTAAGATGATAGGACCCACCTCCAATAACAGCACACGTCTCACGTACCATCAATTCCATCTGGGAAAAGGAGCGCTTGTGTTACCATTGTATTCTTAATCACTTAAATAAATAAATTATACTTAAGTGCAGCAAATTCTATCCAAAACATTTATATGCATAATTATAGTTTGGTTGTCCTCTAAGATTACTGCAATCTCACTGTGTAGCCTTCATTAACTTATTTTTATGTTATTACCAAACCAACACTTCCTTTCACATTCTAATATCAGTTATTAATAATGGATGGACTGTGTATGTATCTGAAACCAAGGAGGGAGCCTTCCAACATGAAGGTAGCCTACAGCAGGATTCCTCATTGAGCTACATGCCCTAATAAGACACACAGGCCAACAAGTCTACGTAAATTCAGTAGAACTTTGCAAAAGGCTTTAGACGACACTTTTACAAAGTTCTTTACGTGCCCGCATGTTAAGATACACAGAATTGTAGAAACACATATAGCTTTGTGTGTGGTTCAAAGCAAATGGACTAGAAATGTAAATAGCTCTGTGAAGATAGAGAACATCATGGCCAACCCAAAATGATATTAATAATAAGTTATAAGAAAGAATGCTCACTAGAGGGGAGGAAATCACAGGGACCAAATGCTCACTGGGTATCATGGTTAGAATATAATGACAAATTATGCACATATTCATAAGAATCCACTACCCTCCCCCCTTCTCTCCCTCCCTCCCTCTTTCTTTGGCGAGGATAGGCAAGGAAATGACTTAAACATTACTAAACTTTCAGAAAATAACCAGCTAAAAGTACAGATTTGCAAGTAGGCATGCTTGTCTCCACGTCCTCAAATTATCATTCTTTTGATTTATTTCACAGATTATTTTCAGCTTCAAAAATACACACCTCACTACAAGTAACATTCTATACTTTGACCTAGCCAAGTATTTTCTTTCACAAACAATATATATGTAATTGGTATATAAATACAAAACTTTTATTCAGGAAACTTCAAAGGCCCAACCTAGCACAAGAAACAACTCGATATTTTCTAGTCCTACAAAGAGAACCAAGATCAACTACCCCAAATAAACCAATTAAAATGGTAACAAGAAAGTGAGAAAAAATACTGAGTACCAGTCAAATCACTGAATAAAGAAAATTAAGTGAAACATGAAGAACAGGACTCTATTCTAATATAACTAATATTTTCAATATTACTAAGAGAGCACTCATATTCATACTTGATAAAGATGCAGTGGCCTCTCAGTGTAAATTCCCAGTTTATTTCTTTCAAGGATATTGAAATTATGTGCCTGCAGGAACCAAATATTCCAGTCAGATAGTATTGAGACACCCAATCAGAGAGCCCTCTTCTGTTTTTGATGAATGATTTATTGCCTCAATATAGGTCATGGGGCGGAAAAATGCAAGCTCACCAAACAGATAGGCCGAATCCAACAACCTCTAACAAAATACATTTCTTTTTCATCAGTCACTTAAGCACTCAAAAGTGTTAAACTTCAACTTTATCAGGGGCAATTTTTCTTTTAACATCACGCAATACAATGAAGCATCATATGTAAAATTATACAATGAACTAAATCTCCAATTTTGGAAAATTCTCTATATGCCTCGTAATTCTAATAGTATTCTCTCCATTCTAAGCTCTCGAAAACACAGACATCAAATGAAGACAATTCATTCAAGCTACACCAAGATCATCACTAGATGATCAAAATAGTTACAATTGAATCAATAACAAAAACTAATACTTCGTATACAGTAGTACAGTATATAAGAACATATAGAAGAAGCAAAAAGCTACTCACGCAAAAGACATAACATTATTAGAGGCCGGGAGAGGTGCAGCAAAGAGTACCCTGTGAAAGCGCTCGGCAACTCCTCGATGTAGTGCTCAGACATGACGTCATCCTCGCCGCCGCCACCGTACTGTGCAGTGGCAACAGTGACTGCACGCATCCCAGTTCAGATGGTGACCTAACAGTAACAACCCCACAAGTTCATAAATCAATATTTACCCAAAGAAGAACTACAAAAACATGAACGACTAAAATCAGCCAAATGAAGGAAGAAGTGACCTATCAAAAAATAAATAAATAATTGCCACATAAGAATGACGGCTCCATACAGAGAAATCAGCAGGTAAAACAGAATTGTAAACGCATAGATAAATAATTTTTTTATAAATTAGAGAGAGACCTGGAAAGGGAGAATCGGCGAAGAGGAGAAGGAGAGGATTTGGCGGGGAGAGGTGATCGAGGAGAGGAAGGAACAGCTGCAGATCTGGTGAGGGAAGGTTTAGGACCGTTGGATTTGATGGCGGATTTTATGGACGACAGTGATGCTCTGTTAATGAATCTGTTGCAACTAGAAGCCATAAGAGAAAATTGATAAAAAGGAAGGAGATCAGAGAGAGGGGTTTATAGGGTTTTAGCTCAACTGTTGGGTGTGGAAAATGAAAAATGGAAACTTGTCTGGGTGCATTTTGTTGGGTTGGAGATTTTTGGTGGGTTTGGAATTTTGTGTTTGGTATGGATCAAAAGCATATAAATCGTTAGTGCCCATTAATGTATCCTAACTTTCAGCCCGCTTAGCCATGAAATTGATTTAGAGTTTTCATCCATTGAAAAGTTTTAAAAATAAAGCGGGGATCTTTTTTATAGATAAAATAAAGCCCAGACTTTGTACCAGAAAAAGAAGGGGACAAAGAGAGAAAAGCCCAAATTTGAGGTTAACACCTCCCTTCGTCGTTGCAGCGTTTTTAAAGAGAATCATAAATGAAATTGTCAGAACTTTTACGTAAGATATTTCATCAAAGGACAAATATACTTTAACATCCGAACTTGACACCCATTTGGACACCGTAAATAACGCAGTAATAGTTTTTCGTAGTAAAAATCTTAAGTAGCAACTAACTATTTTATCTCCGAAAATCAATGTGAGAGTCGAAAGTAGTTTTTGATTGGCCCATTTTTTAGTGTTAAAAATGGGTGTTAAACTTAGCAATATTGTTTTTTATTAAATATTAAACAATTTTTTAATGTTATAACTATTTTACTAAAAATTGATTTAAAAACTATTTTAACTTTTAAAATTATAATTAAACCAAACGGTGAAATAAATTTTGTATAGTATTAGTTCATAAAAAATACATGCAGATACCAAGATATTTTTAATTATCTAATGGTATGGAAAAAGAAAAAAAAAAGAAATTAGTTTTTTATCTAGTAATTGAAAATGCTTTTGTGTTATATATTTTTCTTGGATCATGATTGATTAGACAAAAAAAAATATCAAACAGTGATTACCTAGTGCTCATCTTGATCAAGCTTGGTGCTATTGTCTTGGATATTAAGTAATACCTTTAATTTGGTTCCATCCTGTTTCGAGTTTAGGCATATTCTTTGTTGTTTGGAGTTTGGATTGACAATGTAATATGCCTGTCTTTAATAACATCGAAAATGCACAAAGAAAAAAGGAAAAGAGGAGATATAAATTGCTACTGTATTATATATTTTCTGCAGGTTTCTTGTAATCAGTTTGGCCGGCTGATTAACCTTTTTATCTTGTTCCCTTTCAGGGTCATGCTTTTCTTTGTTGTCTCAAGTGATCGTCACTGCACCCTTCAAAAGCACATGAAAGGTGGACTCTAAAAAAAAAATACAAATCATTAAGTCCTTAAAACTGAAGAATTCTTTTTGCTTAGCTTCAATAAATATTTACTACAAGTTAAACATTTAAGATTAAACAAAAAAAAAAAATGAAAATTACAAGAGTATATGTAAAGAATCCACTAAAAGAAGGGAGAAATAAATTGAAGAGCCCTTTCAATTTTCACAAAAGCAGTATCAAAGCCACCAGGACCAAAGAAACCGTCCAATAACAATTAGACACCCTACTTCTCGTTAGGCCAATACCTTTGTTAGAAGAATTCTCTGACTCCAACAAAGAACTAAACTTGAAATCAGGGTTTGACCCATAAAGTGCCTGAACGCCTTCCACATCATCAATCTTAAGGTCCACTTTCTTAGTCCTAGGACTCAAGCTTGGATACATCACCGCTTCCTTCACGGAACTGTGAGCCAACCCAAGCACATGTCCGATCTCGTGGGTCGCCACTGACTCCAAATCAACGGCCACCGTTGACTTCAAATTCACCCCTTCGAAATCATCAACCGCCCACGTCTCCGCCTCGTCCAAGTGGAACCTCCCGTTTTCCGGCGAGAACGCGTGGGCCAGAACTCCCAACACCCCATCGAACGGATCTCCGTCTCCGTGGTCCCCACGGTAAAATCCGATCCGTATGTCCGCTGATTCGTAATCTTCCACTTCCCTGAAGCTCACCGGAATTACCCTTGCCCACCGCGAAAACGCGCGGTTAAAAACTGCCTTGATGTCCGTTAATTTCAGGTAGTTAATCATGTTGGTTTCGGAGAAAGCGTACGTTAAGGTTATTGGGCTCGCACGTGCCCACCTTGGCTTGCCGTAGAAATAGGCGTAATGTCTAGTTGTATGGAGATTACTACTACTGTTACTGCTAGTCATGATACGGGTGTCGCTAACGCCACACCTCGGTGACATGATGACGGAGATTGTATGGGAGTCGAGCTGGCCGCTTACCGGTAACCCGAGATTCTTTTGGTAGAGAGTAACGGCGGTTTCGAGGTCGTTGTCGAAGAGGTCGGTGAAGTTCGCATCGGGAATCGGAAGGTAGCCAAACCGTTGGAAGTATTTCTTGAGCTCCGAGATGCCGGCCACGTGGCTGCCTTTCTCGGCGTCCAGGAAGCTGACAAACTCCTGCCACGTGGTGTTGGCGCCATGGTGGTTGTCCGAGGCTGTTATCACGGTTACAGAGTCCTGTCTGATTCTGGCGGGAAAACAAGGGCGAGGAGAAAAGAGGAGAAAGAAGAGAAAGAAATGGGAATAACTGAAAAACGGAAACATAGTTGATAGTTAGTTACTACGTTGGGATTAGAGCCTGAAATGGGATAAAAGAGCTTTTTATTTTGAGGATTTTTTATTTTTTTAATTAATGTACGATTAGGATAGAAAATATAGGAGTAACTAGTTTTGGGGGATTAATGACAGAAAAAAAAACACTAATGTAATCGAAACAAAAGCTAAGATAAGATCGAGGCACAAGAAAATGAAAGGAGAAAGCTAAGAAGATTTAAATCAAAAAGAAGAAAGCTAAAAAGATTCTGCCTGCCGTGCACACCTTTTTACTTGGAGATGCAGACTTCGATGATGTAGTGGTGGTTAAACGACTGTCTCAAATTTTGGATTTTATTTAGTTTGTTTAATTGGTGGATTTTTTTCATCGATTGATTAGTTTATCTCCGCCGTGCTTATTAAATATAAAAAAATATTTAATTAGTATTGAAAGTGTTTTTAATGAATAATTTATTGTGGAAAAAGACTTGTTTTTTATGAAAATATATTTATTTTATTTACTTTATAAAAATGTTTTATTTAATTATTATTTTCAAGATTGATAAGGAAAGAGAAAAATTTGGCATTTGGGTTTGAATATATTTGGTAATTTTTTATAAAAAAATAATACTTAAATGGATAATACATGTATTTAAAAAATTTGGTTAAATTTGATTTGCTTAAATTTGGTTTGTTGACTAAATTAGGTGATTTGAATATCTTTTTCTTGTTGAATCAATTTTCTACGGGAGGCTTCTCTAGTTGTACCTATGTTTTCGTGATAGATGACCCAATCTAGAGCTAACCTTGGCCCATAAAATACGTAGTAGTTATTCTCATATAAAATAAAATAAAGTATTAATTTTTTTTTTATTATAAATCTAAACGCTTTATTCAAGATTAATAACATAAATATCACGAGTACAATAGGTCACATTGAATCAAAAATCCCTTCGATCCAAAATTTAACTTCTAAAAAATTACAAAATAAAACAAGTCAAGTCGTTTGACTTCTATTTTTATAGCTTTACGAATATGCAGACAATGACGACGATTAAATTGCTTCATCCATTATTGAGTATCAAATATAAAATTATGAAAACTAGTCATAGAGACCTCATTGATTTAAAGCTAAAACCATGAAAACCGCATCACATTTGAGCATGATAGAAACAAATTGTAACGTTTCAACCACCATCTTAATTTCCACCATAGCGACTTGATGGAGCATAGGAAAAGAAGCTAACGTGAAACTCAACACGTGACCAACCTAATCACGAATCATCACTCTAATATACATAATTTGAAAAAATTAATAGTTTTATTTATTATTACATTGAGAGAGTGGAATTTGAACCCTTAATTATAGATAAAAAAAAGTGTCATTTTATCGCTGCGCTAAAATAGAGAAGACAAAATAATAAGTAATAGTTTGAGGAGAAAAATGTCATTTAATTTGAAAACTTTATGGAAAATATTTTATATAGAGCTAATTTGATGGGTGATATTTTTTGAAGGCCGGTTTTATATATCTTGTGTCACACAAATCATATATAGAACTGCTGAAGAAGCTTAGTTTAAGCTTTGATTTTGATTGAAAGAGGAATGGCGGATTGATATATTATGTTTGATTTAATTTAGTTTGCAGAATGCAAATAAGTCTTCTTTGGTTTCGCTTTCAAAACGCAATGAAAGTTATCTGAAATGACAGGTAGTCCATTATATATGTATTACTACTACTTTCATTATCATTGCCAATCAAGGTCCAAGTCTCCACCCCCCACCCCCCTCTCTTTCTGATTGGTTCCTTTTCAAGAGCCATTTTTGGTTTAAAACTTAAATGCTTTGGTTGATGTCGAAATATTTTCAACACAATGGGCTATTCTTTTGCTTTTGCCAAGAAAGCTCTATTTGTAATGTACCACTTATGCTTTTGAATTTCCTCTTGTGATAATTACTTGCTTTGAAAATAACTAACTATAAATGAGACAGTAACACAAGATGGGGATATTTGCTATTCTCAAAAAATAAAAGAGAGATGGAGATACTGTTTAAGATAACGAAACACCTGAAAACTATGATGTTTAGGTTCAGTTTAAAGTCAATTTTATATTGAAGTTTATTTTTTATAATTTACTAAAATCTTATTCATATCAAATTAAATCAAATCAACCACTTATTAATTACTGTTTAATTGTTATTTATTGACATTTAATGAGATTTGATTAAATTTGTGATGATTTTTTTAAAAATAAACTCAAACTTAAAGTTAATTTTAAGTTTGATCCAAACATCGCCATAAAAAGTTGACAACCAACATAAAAAAAGTTTATCTACTAACCATACTCTTGATTTATAAATGGTTGCGCTTTACCTAACAGACTGAACCCGTTCGAGAGTGTAAGTGTGTGTTGCGGGTGTGTTAGAAACTAAAAGCTTCAATGTGTTGTAGTGCATCCAATCGTCAGTCTAGATAGATCTAACAGCTAAACAATTGTACAACAATTTCAAGTTACAAAATCACATGAATTCTTGAAAGTCTATTATGAATAGCAATTCAAAAGTAATGCAAGTCACAAAATGAATAGTATTGAGAATTTGTATTTAATTTGCAAGAAAAAAGAACAAACTGATAAAAATGTGTTTAAATTGTCTTATTACAATAGTCAGAAGAATGAGAATGATAGATATTATTAAGAAAAAGAAAAGAAATACGAGAATTACAGTTTGAAGATTTAGGTTGAAGAAGATAGAATAAATTACAAAAGATTGAGAGGTTGAAGAGATAATAGCAGGTGCATTGCAAAAGATGTCGAGTATGTTGTTTTTGAGTTATTGTGCGTAGGTTGTAGGTCTTCCATTGTTGATGTTTTCTCTATATTTATGATAAGAGTAAATTTTATTTTTAATCTTTTTAGTTTGCCTTGTATTTTTATTGGGTCCTCGAAATTTAAAACATCTTTATTAAATTTTTTAAATTTAATTTTTGTTCAAATCAAATCATTATCTTAAATAGCATGTTAATTTCATCCTAAGTTTTTAGACAGCAAAAACTATTGATGTGACCTTGCCGGACCAACATTCTCTTCATTTCAAGATAGTGTGACTAAGTTAGACCGTAATTTTGTTCTAACCCTGACTAACAAACCTGAATTTTACAGCTTGTACTGATAATGGTTCATTCTTTTGGGGGCAGTAACTAGCCACTGACTGAACAAACTTTATGGATGATAAACATCTCCCACTGACCACTTCTTCCTCAAAACATAGCCATGATTTTCTCCACTAATTATTCCCTCAATTGTTTGAGAAAACCAAGGGAGTTAATTAAGATTAAGTCAACCATCTTTTATTCTTTTGCCCAGTCCACGCTGACAACAACTATGTCCATTCCGACGAAATAAATCAAGATCAATGAGAGGCTCCAACCGGACGAAAAAAAAAAAAAAAAAATCCATCTGAATGCTTCATTGATGTTAGTGTGGATAAATTGTTAAAATTAGGGGTTAACACATACCTTAACTAAGAATCATTAATCATAATCTCGTTGGTGTGATATGTACTACTATTTTTATATATGATAGGGCCTAAAAAACACTGGCCCAAACAGATACCAAGGCCCAAACAAACACCAGGCTCGGTAAGCTTGTTCTGGCCCAAGCAAATGCCAGACCAGTCTCAAACCTACGACCCATCAAGAATCCCCAAACCCGCGAAGAATGACCCAGCCGACCCACACCAAGATCTCCCCTATCAACACTAGCCACCCTACAGGGATTAGCTACTCCACAACCCTATGGCCGCCCGCCACCCTACGGCCGCCCTACGGTGTCCCCTTTCCTAGGCTCGCAATCATATCCTCTCCACCAGCAGACGACTATAAAAAGGCCAAGGTATGGACATAACAAAAAAGAAGGTGAACGCACGCACACACCCCACTTGATTTTCTAAAGAGTCCTCGATTCCTCTCTCGAACCCGCGACTCCTCCCTTTAATTCGTGCTAACTTAAGCATCGGAGCGCCTTCGGAGGTCTCCCCCTCCCCTCCTTCTGAGGGCCTTCAATTCGTGCTTGTCACTTGTGCAGGACTTAGGCTGAATCACCTTCCGGGCCGAGCCCAGCTCACAAGACACGCGGATCCCAGTCCACACTAGCTCGACCAGCCACGTCAGCACCAAACGATATAAGGCATCAACAGATTGGCGCCGTCTGTGGGAAACAACAGTCTCTCGCTGCAATAGAAGCGAAGAAGTGAAAGAACTCATCTGTCATGATGCCACCAAGGAACGGTGCTAGGAAAGCCAACAAAGAAGCCCCGGCTGCGTGCTCGGCTCCCATCCAAGGCGAAGTTCACGGTAACCGATCCATATCTGGATTTCCCGCAATCCTAGAGCACGCCACCCCCGCCAGGGAACAGCGTCCCCATCTTGTTGAAACCGACTCCCCGGACGGCGAGGGAGCCCCTGCCTACCTCCGAGCTCCGGCGACCCAAGCTCAGTTCCTAGAACTGTCCAGAATAATAACCAATCTGGCGGCTCAAGTCCGAGAAGGGGGCTGACAACCTTTATATCCTCCTCACCAAGCTCAGGGAAAGGCCGAGTCGTCAGGCAGGAATGACCCAACACATGACCAGCCCCGCGCTAAGCCCTCATCGCGCCATAGCAGGCCCAAAGAAAGTTCCACCTCAAAGGGTAACCCCAGCCTCGACAGACGATTCAAGGAAATGCAGGAAAGAATAGACTCGGCTCTGAGATACAAGAATCTCAATATTATGGACGAACTCTGCGTCCAAGACCCCCCTTTCACAGAAGGCGTCCTAGAAACCCTTCTCCCGCCAAACTTCAGGATACCCCAGGTCAAAATGTATGACGGGACTACGGATCCAATTGACCACCTCCAACACTATAAAACAACGATGGTACTGCATCAGCACTCAGATCAGATCATGTGTCGCGCCTTTCCCTTGACTCTTGAAAAGGCGGCAGGCACTTGGTACTCGCGCTTAAAGCCAGGAACCATTAGTAATTTCAAAGAACTCAATTATGCTTTCGCTTCCCACTTCTTCAGCAGCAAGGGGCCCAAGAAAACCTCGGAAAGCCTCTTCAACATTATTCAGCATAAAGGAGAAAGGCTTCGGGCTTACATTTCCAGGTTCAACACAGCAGCTTGGGAAATTCCAGACTTTGATCTCAACATCCAAGTGATGGCCTTCAAGAACGGATTGAGGTCGGGAATCTTTAGCTCCAAGCTGACTCGGTGCCCGCCTCGAGACATGAACGAAATCCTGGCCTGGGCAGAAAAGTACATGCTGGCGGAGGACGATCAAGCCTTCAGAAGAGAAAGAGAAGGAGAAACCGAAAGAAAAAGGAAAGACCCTGTTCCTCAGAAGGAAAGAGCCAAAAAACCTTACCAAGAGAACAGGTATAGGCCCCACCCTCAGGTCGACAACTTCACTCCCCTCAACACTACTAGGACCGACGTCCTCATGCAGCTTCAAGACAAATCTATCCTACAGTGGCCACCCAAGAAGCCCATTTGGGGAGACCCTAAGAAGTGGTGCCGGTTCCACCAAAGCCGTGGCCACGACACAGAGGAGTGCCACGACCTGAAGGAACAGATTGAGAAACTCATTAACCGAGGGCACCTGAAGGAGTTCACTGGGCCTCGAAGACATGAAAACCCCGTATCGCCAATGAGGGATAACAGACGCCCTTATCAACACTGGCAAGAGAGGCCGAATCCTAGGAGAGACCCCAGGGCGGAACAAGAGAGGTCCCGCCAGAAGAAGACGGAGGTACCCGCAACCACTCGAATCATCAAAACAATTTGCGGAGGACCGGCTGCTGAAGGAAATTCGGGGCAGAGCGGTAAAGCATATGCCAGGGCCATGGCCTCAGTCAGCGGCCCCCACAAAAAAATGAGAACGGAGTCAACGATCTCCTTCACGGAGGATGACCTGGAGGACATGCAGATTCCTCATGATAACGCTGTAGTAGTCGCGCTCTTAGTGGCCAACTGCGAGATACGGCGGGTTCTGATCGACAATGGGAGCTCCGCTGACATACTGTTTCACGATACCTATCAGCGCATGGAACTGAAGGAGGGACGTCTAGAGCCTGCCCGTGCCCCCCTCTACGGCTTCGGAGGATCCCCAGTCTTCCCGGAAGGAAGCATAGTCCTCCCGGTAACAGCCGGGACAGTACCAAGAACATCCACTGTACGGACTACGTTCCTTGTGGTAAAACAACCCTCCTCCTATAACATGATAATTGGGCGTCCCACCCTCAACAAGCTAAAGGCCGTCGTCTCGACCTATCACCTGAAAGTCAAGTTCCCCACTAGCAAAGGTGTAGGGGTGCTAAAAGGGGATCAGAGAGCCTTCCGGTTTTGCTACCTGAGCACCATCAGAGAAGGGAAAAAGACCGAGGCCCTACCACTTGAAGTTGATGATCTGTGTGACAAAATGAAGGCACCCAGAGGCCGACCCACCGAAGAACTGACCACGGTACTTCTAGGAGAAGACCCCACCAGGACCATACAAGTAGGAGAAAACCTCTCAAAGGAGGCCAGAGAAGAACTTATTTGCCTCCTTCAAAGGAACCAAAATCTGTTCGCCTGGTCAGCATCAGACATCCCGGGAGTTAATCCTGAAACCATTGAGCACCGCCTAAACGTAGACCCTGAATACAAACCAGTCATTCAGAAGAAGAGGTCCTTTGCCTCAGAGCGTCAGGTGGCCATCAACGCCGAGGTTGACAAGCTGCTGGAAGTCGGTTTCATTAGAGAAGCAAGGTATCCCGAGTGGGTATCTAATGTGGTTATGGTCAAGAAAGCCAGTGGAAAGTGGCGCATCTGTATTGATTTCACCAACTTAAACAAAGCTTGCCCCAAGGACAGCTTCCCTCTTCTCCGGATCGATCAAATGGTGGATGCCACCTCAGGGCATGAACTCCTCTCTTTCATGGACGCCTATTCTGGTTACAATCAGATCTTCATGCATAAGTCCGATCAAGAAAAAACCGCATTTGTCACCGAGCGAGGGTTATACTGCTACAAGGTAATGCCTTTTGGGCTGAAGAATGCTGGGGCAACCTACCAGAGGTTGGTGAACAGAATATTCCAAAGACAGATTGGGAGGAATATGGAAGTCTATGTGGATGACATGCTGGTTAAAAACCATGAGGTACGAAACCACCCTTCCGATCTGAAGGAGGCCTTCGGAGTCCTGCGCAAGCACAATATGAGGTTGAATCGTCCAAATGTGCCTTTGGGGTAACCGGAGGCAAGTTCTTAGGATTCATGGTCACTCAGAGAGGGATAGAGATCAACACAGAGAAGATAGAAGCTATCCTCAACATTACCCCTCCCAAGTCAGTGAAAGAAGTTCAGCGACTCACTGGACGAGTTGCAGCCCTGAACCGTTTCATGTCTAAATCGACGAAAATATGCTTCCCTTTCTTTCAGGCTATCAAAAAGGCAAAAAACTTCGCCTGGGTTCGCCACCCCTTCTGACCAAACCACTCCTGAACGAAGAGCTCTTCCTTTACCTGTCTGCCGAACCAAGCACTGTGGCCGCTGTCCTGGTACGAGAAGAAGAGGGTATCCAGAAGCCCATCTACTACGTCAGCCGAATTCTCCATTAGGCCGAGACTAGGTACCATCCTATTGAAAAAATGGCTTACACTCTGGTAATAGCCGCCCGAAAACTCCGACCTTATTTTCAAGAGCACACTATCGTCCTTTTGACGGACCAAGCCTTAAGGAAAGTCTTCCATAATCCGAGCGCTTCAGGAAGAATGGTAAAATAGGCAGTATAGCTAGGGGAGTTTGATATCCACTATCGTCCCAGGCAATCTATCAAGGCCCAAGCCCTGGCCAACCTTATCGTGGAGACAACTTTGCCCATAATTTCGGACGAACCAGAAGCACATCTAAACGACGGTCCCCCTCTGGGATGGAGTCTCCATGTGGATGGATCCTCGAATTCACTAGAGAGCGGGGCAGGACTCATCCTCTGCAGCCCGGAGGGTTTCGCCATTGAATATGCATTGAGGTTCGGATTCAATGCCTCAAATAACAAAGCAGAATATGAAGCCCTTTTGGCCAGACTAAGGTTAGCCAAGGCACTAGCAGTAGAAGCACTAGAGGTGTTCAGCGACTCTCAACTAGTGGTAAGCCAGGTGCAGGGAGAATTCGAGGCCATGGGCGAGAAGCTCTCCCGATATCTCCAAAAGGTGAAAGAGTCGATTACCCTGTTCAAAACATTTCGGATAACTCAGATTCCCCGAGCCGAAAACTCTAAGGCAGATGCCCTGGCTAATCTGGCCTCCTCCCAACAACTAGTGCCTAGTCGAGCTATCTATCAGGAAACTCTTCCTGCCCCAAATATCGATGAGACCCCGGTCCTGCTAGTGGAAGAAGAATCCTCGTGGATGGACCCCATTCTCAAGTATCTAAAAGACGGTATCGTGCCTGAACCCAAGGATCAAGCCAGAAAGGTGATATCCTGTGCCTCGCGTTACACCCTTATGGAAGGGCAATTATACAAAAGGGGTCCAACTACACCGTATCTACGATGTCTTGGACCCAGAGAGGCAGACTATACACTCCGAGAGGTCCATGAAGTGATATGCGGAAACCACCTTTGGGCTCGGGCCTTAGCCTTCAAAATCCTCCGCCAGGGGTACTACTGGCCCACGGTAAAAGATGACGCGGCAAGTTTGGTCAAGAAATGCGAAAATTGTCAGCGATGGTCTCCGACATCGCATCGACCTGCTAACCCCCTCATCTCCATCACTAGTCCCCTCCCCTTCGCCATATAGGGGATGGATCTCTTGGGCCCATTCCCAATGTCCGTTGGGCAGAAGAAGCACCTCATCGTGGCCATTGGCTACTTCACCAAATGGGTCGAGGCTGAGCCTTTGGCAAGCATCACGGATCACCAAACTAGGAACTTCGTTTGGAAGTCAATAGTATGCTGCTTCAGGATCCCTCGCGTGCTGATCACCGATAATGGAATGCAGTTCGACAGCTCCCGATTCAAAACATTTTGCGACGACCTCCATATTAACCATCGGTTCTCCTCTGTGGGGTACCCGCAAGCCAATGGCCAGGCTGAAGTAACCAACAGGATGCTCCTCCAAAGAATCAGGAAGAGACTCGACGAGACGGACAATCGTTGGGTAGAACAACTCCATAACATCTTTTGGGCGTATCGGACAACGGCCCGGACGCCAACAGGCGAAACCCCCTTTTTCATGACGTACGGCTCAGAAGCCATCATTCCTCTCGAAATCGGGATCCCATCACTCCGAGTACAGTGTTTTGAGCCAGGCAGCAACGAAGAAGGGTTAAAAATGAACTTAGATCTAGTTGAAGAAGCCAGAGACTAAGCCCAAGTTCGCCTCGCTAACTATCAGCAAAGGGTTGCTCTGTACTATAACTCCCGGGTACAGAACAAACCCTTCAAACTTAATGACCTCGTCCTCCAGAAGAGTGAAGTCTCACGCCCCCGACACACGGGTAAGTTGGTCTCGAATTGGGAGGACCTTACAGGGTTCGAAGGGTCTGTAGGATAGGCACCTATGAGCTAGAAGACATGGAAGGGAAGCCCGTTCCCCGCACTTGGAACGCGGAGAACCTCCGTAGTTTCTACAAATGAAATGTGAAAGCACGAAAATAAATAAAGAATTTGAAATTCTGAAACTTCTTTACTTTATTCATAGGAAGAAAGATACAAAGAGAAGGCACTGTTGGCCTTTAATACAAAGAACTATTTGGGTACAATCGAGTCCCCAAAAACCTCATAGTTAGCTTAGGACTGGGCCTCGCTTTCCCCTCCAGCTTGCGCTTCCCCAACCTCGCCACTTGGGGCAGGCAAGGCTTCACCTGGGCCATCCAAACCCCCAGCCTGGATAGCTGCACCACCTTCTCTTCCTGAAGAATCCGCACTAGAGGCTCCAGAGTCGCTCGCCAGATCGAGACCTGAGAAATCCAACCCCGGGAAAAGAAGTGTCACCCTCCTCTTAGCTTCCTCGAAACCTTCGAGGTACTGAACTGCCCCTTCCTTCGTCAAAGAAGCCTCATTTTCCACGGAACAATGTCGAACTTCATCCAGCTCCTCTCTTAGGACCTCTGCAGTCCGACGGTGATGATCCCTGTCAAAAATAACCTCTTCTCTCTCCCTCTCTGATGTCTCAAGGGAAATGTTCAGGTCATGCGCAATGTCCTCAGACTCCTTCAGCTTAAGCTCGGTCTTGGACAAGCGGTCCGCTATCTCCAAGGAACGCCGGGAAAGCATCCCATGAAGAACCCCGGCTTGAGAGGAAGCAACCTCCGCCGCTGAACAGAGCAACTCTAAGGGCTTCGATAGAATCTCCGCCTTATCGCGAGAAGGGATCCCTAGCACCAAATGCTCTCGAGCGACCTTGGTGCTGGCAAACACCGAGTCATCCATTCTCAGAGCCCACCGAGGAGTGAAAAGAGGAGCCATCTCAGATCCTTCCCGAGGCAAGGGAGCCACTGAAGGAGAAGGATTCACCGAAGGCCTGGGAGGGCTATCCACCGGTATCGGAGCCACAGTCGGAACCTTAGCCTTCTTTCTCTGCCCAGAACCGCTAGCTTCGGCTGTCCTCTTCTTCTCACAAGCCAGCTGCTTGGCCATCGCCGCCATCTCCATGTCTGCACAAAAAAAAGGGTGCGTTAAAAACTTGAAAAAATAAATAAAAATTCCTATAAGTCGACGAGCCAGTGACTACCATTGAAGAGGCGCGAGGGAAGGCGATGAGGGCACAGGCCGCGCCTGTGGAGTTCCTCATTGTCTCCAAGAACATCGATCTCCAAGGGCGCGGCCAGCATTGCCCTCAGAGTTTCCTCCTCTCGAAGGGAGAAGTGTGGCCTCTTGCATTTGCCAACACGCTCTAAGCCCCAAGTGAGGGGAATGTCGAAACTTTCGGCAGATTGAACAAAGAAGAAGCCCCCCTTCTATCCCTTGATTGAGGAAGGTTTCTCCTTTAGAACGCTCTTCCCCTGCCTCGAATTGATGATGACCCAGCCCGAGTGACCTAACCGGGCTAGCTGAAAATGGGCTTTGAACACGTTTATGTTCATCACCCCCCCTACTTCCTGGCACATGGCAATGAATGCCAGAATCAATCGAACCTAATTGGGCACCAACTGGCTTAACGCAATACCGAAGTATCTAAGTATTAAGCAGAGGAACGGGTGGAGAGGAAGCCTGAGCCCCGCCTTAAGCTGATGCTCATAGAGGCACAGCTCAAACGGTTGCCGGCTGGACAGAACATCGCAAGCTCTCTCTCCACCCTCAGGGGCCCTCATTTTAAAATCCATGGGGATCCTATATTTAACCCTCATCCGTAAAAGGTTGGATCACGCCATAGTGCTAGGAACGGTATTCGCTTCGAACACCCATTCCTCTCTCTCTGTGTCTCGGGCCTCATCCCTTATAGAGGCAAGGGCTAGGTCCTCCTCTCCCCCTGATGATTCGGACCTGTGCTCCTCCCTTCTGTCTCTCACGTACGGGACTAAGGCCCGGCCTACACCCCCAAAAGTCGCTTCATGAGAAGCAACCCCTTCGCTGGACGAAACACCCATGGCTTCACCCAGCTCCCTGGACAGGGCTCTGCTAGACTCACTACCGACAGACATTACTCACCAAGAAAATGAGGGAACTTTTAGTGAAAAACTCCTAAGCAATGTCGAGCGCTCTCAGACTCACTAGGAGAACCAAAACCCTCAAAAATCTCTCAAAAATGCAAAGTGAAAACTGAAGGGAGGGGATACGCCATCTTATAGGGGTTATGGCAGCAAAAACGAGGTAATCAAGTCACACATCAGTTGAACGGACACGTCCTTTACAGTTTCCTAGGGGCCATTTCAGGTTCCCTAGGCGCTGCCCTGTAATGTAGGTGCCAGCTGTCACTAGGGCACAACCTCTGCTTAAACTCACACGCCGCCATTCTTGTCAAGCGTCGCCATTCATCGCATCTACTTAATCGACCTAAAGTGGGCCAAAAGGCCCACATACGCAGAAGAAAATCGTGACCATCTGGCAGGCCTAAAGTGACTAAAAACCCTTACGCCCAGGACTGCCAGGAAATCCGAGCCCCGTCAACGCTCGATCGAATCTCCAAATAAGTCCGAGCGTATGAGCTGTTCTGCTCACGCTCGGCCAATTTCTCCAGGAAATTCGAGCCCCGTCAACACTCGGTCGAATCTCAAATAAGTCCGAGCGTATGAGCTGCTCTGCTCACGCTCGGCCAATTTCTCCAGGAAATCCGAGCCCCGTCAACGCTCGGTCGAATCTCCAAATAAGTTCGAGCGTATGAGCTGTTCCACTCACGCTCGGCCAATTTCTCCAGGAAATCCGAGCCCTGTCAACTCTCGGTCGAATCACCAAATAAGTTCGAGCGTATAAGCTGCTCTGCTCACGCTCGGCCAATTTCTCTAGGAAATTCGAGCCCCGTCAATGCTCAGTCGAATCTCCAAATACGGGGGCTTTGGACCCCCTCTTTTTTCGTCCCGTTAAGTTTGCCATCAAATTTAAACAAGTATCAGGAGAAAGGAGCTCATACAAAAACACGAATATTTTAAAAGAGGTAATTTATTGATGTTAATGGATTACAACCATTTACAACTAACGATCTCGAAGTACAAATAAAAGAGGACCCTAACGGCCTCGAAGTACAAAGAAGATAATGAAAACCAAAAAGTTCCAGGCAGCACCGGACACGAACTTCTTCACCCAGTTCAGACTGAAGAGCTCCCGGCGCGAACCCTAAAACTTCGTGGGCCGAACTTGAGACTGAAAGTGCAGTCTATGATCAGCCCCAGGTTCAGGAAAACCCTCGCCAGCTTGTAAGAAAGAAGTGACAGTGTTTCCCCTTATCTTGCTGTCACCAGAAGAACCGTCGGAAGAGAAGCTGCAGCCTTACTCTCAATTTTCTAGGAGTTTGCAGCCACACCCCTCTTCTTCTTCCGTTCCTCGTAAGCCAGGGCATGAGGGAATCCCACCATCCAGAGACACGACACTTCCTTCTCTCCATTCCCTTCGGAGTCTGGAAGAAGCCCGTGTCTCCATTCGGAGTCAGGAAGAAACCCAAACCTCAATTAAAGTGCCGTGATGGCTATCCTCAAAAAATGTTTTTCTCTCTTCATTTTAGGAACCACACTTTTCCATTTGAAGCAAAGAGTGCCAGAGGACCCTATTTATAAGGCGAGGAAACACACTTCACGAAACAATAAATACCAAAAACGAAAAACGAAACAAACCTACGATTTTCGAGAAAGACTCTTCGCTTCTCCAGGCAGTTTCCTACCTTCCAAGAATAACGGTCCGCTTCCCAAGGGGCACCACTTAAACCACTGATTGACCTTGCAATTCGGAGAGGGCTCTTCGTCATCCCCTAAAACTTTCCGCCTCCCATAAAACGACGATCCACAGGCAAGCCCACTCAACCTCCATGAGTAGCCCGGCCCAAGAAATACTTCCCGGACCACATAAATGAACTCCAGGAAGTAGGGGGCCTATGATAGGGCCTAAAAAACACTGGCCCAAACAGACACCAAGGCCCAAACAAACACCAGGCTCGGTAAGCTTGTTCTGGCCCAAGCAAACGCCATACCAGTCTCAAACCTACGGCCCATCAAGAATCTCCAAACCCGCGAAGAATGACCCAACCGACCCACACCAAGATCTCCCCTATCAACACTAGCCACCCTACAGGGACTAGCCACTCCACAACCCTATGGCCGCCCTACGGTGTCCCCTCTCCTAGGCTCGCAATCGTATCCTCTCCACCAGCAGACGACTATAAAAAGGCCAAGGTATGGACATAACAAAAAAGAAGGTGAACGCACGCACACACCCCACTTGATTTTCTAAAGAGTCCTCGGTTCCTCTCTCGAACCCGCGACTCCTCCCTTGAATTCGTGCTAACTTAAGCATCGGAGCCCCTTCGGAGGTCTCCCCCTCCCCTCCTTCCGAGGGCCTTCAATTCGTGCTTGTCACTTGTGCAGGACTTAGGCTGAATCACCTTCCGGGCCGAGCCCAGCTCACAAGACACGCGGATCCCAGTCCACACTAGCTCGACCAGCCACGTCAGCGCCAAACGATATAAGGCATCAACAATATAACAACAACCCAACATTATTTCAATTAATTTTGTTTTTTAATCGTTTATCTCATAAATAAAAGTAGATGTTTTAATTGATGATGTTATTGTTTTCTTTAATCAGAGTATTTAAGCTTAAGTAAATTCAAAGTGCTGATTATTAGTAAATGATCAAAGACAAATAAAGTATCGTTTGGTCTGATTGTAGTTTTAACTTTTAATTGTTGGGAATCAAATGGGTTTTCAAAACAAATTTTAATAAAACAATTGTAGAGCCCTTACATCTAAAACAAATTTATTTTTTTATATATAAATTAATTTTCAACTTTTAATTTTTTTAATTTTTTTTTATATTTGTTTTAATTCTTATTGTTGGACCAAAATATACAATGGTAATACCCAAGAGGGGAGTGAATTGGGTATTAAAAATTTTAAATACTTTTTGCAATCTCAAATATCAAAATATATGCGGAATTAAATCAAATCAATCTTTTTAAATTACTAATACAAAGATAAGAGAATTTATTGCTTAATATAGAAAAGATAATTGAATTATAAAATAATTAAGCAATTAATCTCATTTACTTGAATAATAAATAATTATAAGCAAGTAATTATGAAAGTAATTAAGGAAATAATTATAAAAAGTTTTCGAAAAGAGTTTTTGAAAAGAGTTTTTAGTTTTCAGTGTTCGAAAACATGTTTGGATAACAGTGTTAGAAAACTGTTTCCAAAACAGTTTTCAGTGAAATGTTGTTTGAATAATCAGTGTTCGAAAACTGTTTTGAAAATAGAAAACTGTTTGGATTACACTTTTTTGTAATTGTTTTCAGTTTTCAGCTTTCAGTTTTCAGTGTTCAATTTAAATTTTAATATCTAAAATTAATTTTATTTCTCATATTTACTAAATACAATTTTTTGAGCACACACCAAATACTTGGAAATAATTAATATTATTTTATTTTTAAAATGTTAGTAGTTTTTATATATCATCGATCAAACATGTTTGTTTGTTAAATAAATTCTTAAAAATTAAAATAAAATAAAATACAACTTTCACAATTTGATAAAATATGAACAACCAACCCATCAAATACAATATTCAAGTTTGTTCAATATCTAAAAGATGACATACTTTTCTTCTTAAAAATAAAATAGTTGAAAACAACTTTAAGATACAATATTCATTGATCAAATATAAATTTGATAAATTGATAAATTACAACCATAACTTTCGAACATTTGGTCAATAGCACTTCAATATCATAATCTTTGAACTTTTAAGTATTTTTTTATGTGAACTCCAACTTCCATTCAAATTTGAGCAAGGAAACCAAGAGAAAGACCTCAGTTTTGAGCAAGGATGCTATCATACAGAGCCTAAATAGTTGAAAAAATGATATATTTTCAAAAAGATTTAGAAAGAAAGTAGTGCATAACATATTGATGAATGAAATATTGTAGGCAGCATTCACAATTCATTCGCAATTTCACATAAATCCACTTATGTCAAAAGTGCATCACACAAATACATACAGTAACATACTTTAACATTTCCATATACAACATTTTTTAGACTTAGAATTCCCTCTCTAAGAAAAGAATAGGAGCAACCAGGGACCAGATGTAGAGAGCTGTTGTTGCCCACCTAGTTAAAATCCGAACCCACACAGATGCCCAACCTACATCAACCAACTTGCCACTCTCCCCAACAGAGGTTATTTGCAAATCCAAAAACCTGCTAGTTATTTGGCCATTTTTGTCAAAACTTACTTGCACGGGGAGAACTTGGTGGGGAGAGAAGAGTTGTACAAGATCTTGCTTGGATAGCAGAATAGACAACTGACAGAACAGTTGTAAGCAGACCTAAGGTCATAGTGCCTGTCGAAACGGCTTTAGAATGCTTGTGAAGACCATTGCATTCATAATCCATATGTTCACTTGCAAGACCATGTCATGTTATTGTAAACTTCCTTTGGGTAAAGAAACTCTCCTAGTAATGGTTAATGGGGGCTATCTTATTTCAAGGGAAAAATAGGGCATGACATTAATAGTAATGTAGAAGTCCCTAAACAAAGAAACAAACGCAAAATTATTTATTTTGTCAAGAATACGTATTCAGATCATGAAAACTCATTGGTGAAACAAACAAACAAAATGAAAAATTACCTGTCTGAGTAAATATGGCTATGTTAATCCCAATTAAATTTCCTTTGGAATCCAGCAGAGGACCACCACTGCAATAATTACATAAAACAATAAAGCAGCTAGTGTGGTAGTAGTTATAATGCACAAATAATATTAAGAATAACGTTCAACAATGACTGCAAGAAGAGAGATTGAGTATAGAATGAAAGCCCCTAGATGTAGGAGAAGAAGAAGTATAGAAAGTGATGATTTTAATAATTCATAGATTAGAACAAATCCTGAACTAACCTATTTCCAGGATTGATGGTTGCATCTGTTTGAATACCACTACCAATTGTGACTCCCATTTGATTAAAAATGTCTCGATTCAATCCACTAATAACCCCAGCAATTAGTGTGTGAACAACACAAATAAAAATAACAGCCAAACATTGCCTAAATATATGGATTAGTCCAACAATAAAAGATCAAGCTTGTAAACCTCATCAATCAGACATTGTATTAGCTGAGATCTAAGTACACATAGACACATAAATAAACCCATGCACTTTGCATCCTATACAAACAGACAGCAAACAACTTTTGTCCTATTAAAACACTCAAGAATTAGAATTAAATTTGAGTAACTAACAAAAAATGAAATTAACATTTAACAGCCCCTAAGAGAGAAAACAAGGCACTCATGCTAGAACACCTTATACCATTATCACAACTATCATCGAAAAAGAGCTCTAAAAAATGCTGCATCCAAACTAAAGAATATTCTCAACAATCCTCTAGAGATGAACCTGCGAATAGAGTACAGTTTGGTATTGTTCTAACCTTTTATTTGTATGAGAGGTATTACCAATCTCTCATCTACTTCTGCTCATTTTAATTTAGATCAAATTCTAAGTAATTGGCACTGAATATCTCTGCTCTAGCCACTGTATTTCAGAAGCCTTGTACATCTAAACTACCTAGCTAACTTCAAAGTTTGGCTAAAAGTTGACATTAAACCTCAGCTACCTAAAGTAATCAAAATGAACTTATCAAAAAAAAAAGTTATCAAAATGAACTTTGATTTGAGCTATTTAGAACACTTGAGCAGTCCTACATGACAATGGACATTATAAGGGGCAATGTCTGGTAAAAATAGAAACCTGGGGCAATACTCAAAATTTACAGAACCCAAGTCAATTTGGTAGTTAATAGAAAACAACAACCAAATAACCCGATCCCCAAGTGAGATATGTGTGCATCCAACACACATTCTTAGAAAAGTTTCATCAGTAGTCTCAAGAAATTTTGCACTTTCTCAGTGGATTTTTTCCCCCAAAAATCACGGGAAGTGCTTTTACCAAGATTCTCAATTCTATTTTGCATGTCAACCAGGCCATTCAATCCCCAAGTTGTTTTCAACTAGTGCTATAGCATACAAATAATGCATTAACCTAACAACAACGTTAAAAAATCACATGGAAGCTCAAGTATAATACCATTCATTCTTATCAAGTATACAGCTAGGGAATGGCAGTAGATACATCATAAAAAAAAAAATTGATTAAAACTAACAAAATTATTAACCTAACAACAGCACAAGCAACTCTCAGCAAATCACATGCATGCTCAATTTCCTCATTGTAACTAGGTATTAGCAAACCAAAAACCAAAGCAACTATTCAGCAAAGAAAACCCGAAATATAAACCCAGAAAAATCATATATATAAAATCTAAAATCCCCAAAAATTAAGGTAAAAAAAGAAAGAAAAAAAGAAAATAGGAAAAGTTACTCACATATAGGAAACACTTGTTGTCCTTGCTGGTTGTGTTGCTGTTGCCATTGTTGATTGTGCGGCTACTTACAGTGGAGGCGGACCTAGCAATGGTGAGGTCACAAAGAAGGGGAGAGAGAGGAAACAAGAAATTTAAGGGAAATCCTCAATAAGAGAGAATCGAAAATTTGAGGGAAAATTGAAAGCAAAACCCCAAAAAAATGAGAGACCCAAAAAGTTGAGGGAAATTCCCAATAAAAATCCCAAAATTTGTAACTAGAAATAGAAAAATCAGATGGAAAGACAAAGAAAATAAAACTTACCAGAGAAGTCACGATCTGGGGGAATGACAGCGCCGGGTCGTACCAGAGAGGAGGACGAAGGAGTGATAGCGGTGAGAGAAAGGGAAAAAAGTGAGGAAAAAGTTGCGATTCGGAGGAGTGACGACGGTAGGTCGTAGTAGAGAAGAAGACGAAGGATGACGGCCGTGAGAGAGAAATGGATGAGGAGACGCGATCTCCGTGTGGAGAAGAGGAAGAATGAAGAACGAAACAGCGAAGAAGGGAGAACATAAAGTTGAACTCGTGAAAGTGAAAACTGGATAGTGTTTTAAGAGTGAAAACTCCAAATTAGAGTGTTCAAAAATCAGTGTTTGAACAACCATTTTTACAAAACTCTGTTCAAACACTGGTTTTGAACATTGCTGGCCAAACAATCACACCAGTGTTTGAGCAGCATTTTCAGTGTTTGAACACTGAAAATGGTTTTTGAAAACCCTCCCCAAACAAGCACTTAAGTTTGCTACCCAAGTGTATATGCCCAACACTCACTAGCTCACTTAAAAACTCTCACAAGAGTTACACCAACTATTTTAACAAGATAATGAAAGGAAAGTTTGAAACAAACAAGAGAGAGATTTTTCAATGAATATTATAACTTAATATTTTCTCTCTTAAAAGCTTATAGCTTGATAATGGAGTTTTTGGCTCAAAAAGAAGAAAATAAAGATTTTGCTTTAATCCTTTGTTGTAAAATGTTTCTCTTGTCTTCCAAATGACATTTGAGGCTCTATTTATAGTGTCTTGAAGTCTTTTAGCCGTTGGAGACAAAATATAGTTGTTAGAGACAAGTTTATAGCCTTTTAAATTAAAAAAAATATAGCTGTTGTAACTTACCCAGTCGACTGTCCTTTATAACTGATGTGAAAACTGACTTTTCGAGCACCCAGTCGACTGGTACATTCACCCAGTCAACTAGGTCAGTTTTTGTGCACTGCTATAGTGTTTTCAGCATCAATTTTCTTCATATTTCTTTATTCTTTTTGGATTTTTAAGTTCCAAAAAATCTCTTAATTGAATCAAATTTTCTTGCATATTAAACACACGAGTTAAACACTTCAAAAGTGTTTTGTTATCATCAAAATTAATCTATTCAATTTCTTGATTGAGACATTTTTTATGATGACAAAACATATTACAAATTTAAGTATAATGTGTCTGCAAGATATATGAAGAATTATATATTACAAATGCTCAAATAATTTTCTACGTCAACATAAATTCTTCTTAAGTTTAATTAGAGCATGTTAAGTATTGAGCCCAAAGAATTTATTTGCATTTAATAAAATCGCGTGGAGATTTTATATCTTCAATTAATTAAGGCTATATAATAAAATGCAATGCAAATTTAATTAGCTCCTAAAAATTGAAATGCTTACAAAGTATATCTTAGGATTCAAACCTATAATTTATTCTTTTTGTCTTTGAAGTTGTATTTAAATTATTCTCCTTGAATTTGATCTTTTTGGAGAGCTTATTGAATTTTGAGATCATCAACTTTGATTCACTAATTTCTATAATCTTGATCTTATTTGATGCATAAGCACTATTAACTATCTGTACCACTTAAGTAATATTCATTAGTGTTTAATTAAGATTTTCGTCACTATCAAAATCATTTAGGATCAATAGACACTTTATTAATACTTATTTTTTATATTAAAACAAATTTAGTTTTTTTTTTATAAATTACTTTTCAACTTTTGATTATTTTTATGTTTATTTTAATTCTTATTTTTTATATTAAAACCGTTTTGAAAACCAAGAGAAATCATACATAAAATATAAAATGGCCTGAAAAATTTGTTAAATTAAATAGAAAGCTGACGTCATGTTCCTCAAATATGGAAGTTCAAGTTCAATTTAACTACTTATACCAGGCCTGTTTTAAGCCGTTGGTTGTGGAAAATATGATATGATGTTACAAAAGATAAATGGAAAAGCTTGCTGACACTAATTCACCCTTGTGGCAAAGTGCCCACTAATTTGGAAAGACTTTTTGTTAAGCCATAATTACTCATGGGATCAAATTGTTGAATGGAATCACAAACTACACATACAGACCGCACAAACCAATTACTACAAATCAGTGGGCATATAAAGTATTTACAAAGTAATGGTAAATATTCGGTCAAAAGTATTTCTATAATGTTTTTTTTAGCTTTCAAAATCAGGTCTTATACTTTATTCATGCTCTCAGCATGGACTCTCAATTTTTTACTTTTACGAAAAAACTAATGAAAACTTTATGTTAAGAACCCCGTTAGAATGTAATGAAAATTTTAACATATAGTTATTGTTTTTACGAGAGAGACAAATGACTTAAAGGAGAGGTGATTGATTGCTAAGTCAAATGGCTTTTAGTAACTAAAGATGATCATATAAAAAATTTTAGTTAGGTCCGTTTGAAATTTTATTGATAATTTTTTTAATAATTTTAATATAAATATAAAATTTAAAAAATAATATTGTTAATAATTTTTTTAATTTATTAATAAAATTTTAAATAAATTTTAAATATTTATTTTAAATTCGATCTAACTAAAACTTACTTAGATGATTATTATCTATTTTTTCTCTTGCAGACCTCAAGAACAATAGGCTAGCTAGATTGATCACAAGAATATAATTTTGCTAAAAAATTATATATAATTAACCAACTTTTACATAATTAATACTTTATTTTATTTTATTATATTTTTTTTGACCAATTTTGACTAAATATAAAGAAGATAACAGAATGCAGTAATCAAAGGAGATAATGATCCATATGAGGTACCAAATGATAATTACAACCCTCGACAATCTTTTAAATACTTCTTTAAATTAAGGTCTGAAATATACATTTTTTTTCTACCTTATGTCCGTGTTGAATATTTTATCATGAAATAAACTGATAGGAGTTTCCCAAGTTCTTCATCACAACAAATTATTTTAAGAAGAAAAAAATTACTGCTTAAATTTGATTGGTCCACGTGGCCAACAAAGTTCTTCATCAGCACCTTTCAAGTAGAAGTGCTACATTTGTTTGTTTTTTTCTCACCCCCTTTTGGCCAAGAATTATTGCGGAGGTTGGTTTGGTGTCGGAAAAATGCAGCAATTAATGGATATATAAATGGTCTGTCACTTGTTTCAACAGGATGCCAATAATTTCAGTTCAGTGTCAGCGGCCTAGCATTGGATTACATCAAAAACAAAGTTCATTTAATCCTTCATCTCTTGGTGTGCATTAAAATTCCCCATAAATACGAGTAATTTTCTTAAATATTAAATTCTTATCAAGTGGCAGTACGGTCGTGAATAATTGACTGCTTATGCAGAGACTAATAATAACTCATCTTATAATTAAACTAGTAAATTTTCAAATTTTTCAATAAAAAATCAAGATAACGAGTGAAAATAGATTAACACGATAAAAATTGATTTTTGTTATTTAAAATGATAATTCAGAAAGCATTTCTAAGTTAAAATTCGTTATTTCGATAAAAAAAATAATAATTATCATTTTGTGTAGTTGTTTTAGCATGCTCCCAAGATATGAGTATCATTATCATTTGATGTACCGTCGGACTAAGTTTTTCAATTCTTTTAAGGCTACAAGTTTTTTAGACCGTTGTATAACGCTTCATGCATTTTAAATATACTTCATTCTTGATGAAAGATCAATTCATTTGTTATAAAAATAATTATAAAATAAAATTTATAATACACATAAATTTTAATTATAAAACAATTCTCCATAAATTTTAAAATTTTAAAAATTTAAATCTATATATAAAAATAATGTATTACATAATTTACTTCATAATTTTTATCGTAGAAAAATTAATCCCCTTAATAAAAAAGTCTGTTATAGTCTTTCGTTTTTCAAGTCCCTTTAGACACTATGGGGCTGGTGTCATGAGGATAGAAAGTGGAGAGAAATGGAGAGAGACACGCAGGAGAAATAAGGAGTACTGGAGTGATGATCCGTTACGAAGAGAAAAAATACAGAAAAAAGTGAAAGAGGAGGAAGAAAGAGAAAGGTGGAAGAAAAAATTAGGAAGAAGAGACTTGTCAAACAAGTCGCTTTCGTTATACGACTTTTACTTTTAGATTTTTTATTTGTTTTTTAATGTAAAAAAAGTTAAATTAGTAATAATCGATTTTTGAAATTTTTTTGCTTACCCCAATCCATAAACAGGGGCGGAGGGAGGGGGTGACAAGGGAGCCCAGGCACCCACGACTTTGAAATTCTTTTAGAGTAGATAAGATAAAAATTAAAAGAAAAAGGAGGTTGCTTTCTTCGTTGGCCCCACAAAAAATCACAATTCTGCATTAGCATGTGTGCGGTGTTTTCTCATCCGTTGGAATTTTAGAGATACGTGTACTCTATAAATTACTCCTCGTTACGATATTTTTATTATGTAATATTTAAGAGGTTTAGTTTATTTTCTTGCTTTGTTGAGAGTATCATTTTTTATTCTAAAGTTTTTTACCTCAAAATTAACTCTTGAAAGTTATTATTTTTTCCTTGATTTTTAAAAGTTAATTATATTTTTATATTAAAACATACTTACGTTATTTATTTAAAAATATTTAATGAAGTAGTCATTTTTAAAATTTCATATATTAAATTTAGCATGTTATTCATTTAAAAATCAAACAAAAAGATTACTCAATTTGGTACATTATAATTAGATTCAAATTCTTTTTTCTATACTTAATTATTAACAATAATATTTATGCAAATATATATTTATATGTAATATATAAAATAATAAAATATACACATTCTCAAAACGTTTTCATCATATAAAACTTAAAAAAAATGATGTTTTCACGCTCTCGGTTTTTATTTCGTTTTCATTCTGCTCCATAAGTTAGTCACTTAGATTGACCTAAAGGGTAACTCTGTTAACTTGCACTAAACGGAGCAAGAGTTTGCAATAAAAAGAAAAACCATTATTATACGTCAATCTCAAAAATCAAAATTAAATTTTAAGCATTATATCAGAAACTGAAAAGGAAGAAAAGGGGTGGAAACCAGACACCCAAATCTGGCCATAGACAGTGCGCGCAAATTTCTAAAGTACTCCTAGACTACAAAGACAAAAAGTTCAACCGCAATGATATTGGAATCGCAAAAATAAACCATCGGGATAAAAAAATACCACACAAAAAAAGATCCGAAAATGCAAACACTTCATCGGCTCCTAAGAAAAGAAGTATCAACTGGAAAACATAAACACACCAACTATGGAATTAAAACTAACTTTAAGTTAGTGGTTAATTTTTAAAATTTATAAAAAATAGTTAAATCAAATTAAACTATATATTAATTGATATTTTAATTATTATTTAATGAAGTTTGATTTAATTTGATTAAAATTTTTTTATAAGTTTTAAAAAATAAGTACATGCTTAAACCTATCAAAACAAACTCATTTATGCATTAATCACCTTACATTCATTCCGCTCATAAATTTATCACATGATCAACCCCATATAAGTAGTAGACAATGGCATAGTTTGGTACAAAATTTAAGCTTAAAGTTTGTTTAAATCTGTTCAAGGCAGCTTGTTTAAATTTGATACAAAATGATGTTTATATATAGAGAGAATGTTGATAAGGGATCACATATTTGATCAAAACTCAGAGGAACTTTTTCGCGTTTTCTATTTATGCTTTTACCTGTTACTAGTCGAGTTTTGTTTTTTCTATAAAAAAAAAATTATCACTCAAATCATGAGGGATAATAAATATATACTCCAAATCTTTATTAATATTTGGGCAAATTACTCTGCATTATCTCCAAGTCTACTGAATAACATTAACATATCAAACCTTTTTAAAACTCACGATTCACTCCAAAATACAAATTTTCACTAACAAGCAGCTCCAAAATAAATTTATTTGAAAAATAAAAAATTTAATTAAATATTACTTTTCATGATAATCAAAGTACCATTAAGTATCATAAATGTTACTTAAAAAAATAAAAATATTAGGGATAAAATATATTTAACAATGAATTTTTTAGGTTTTTTTTAAAGAAAATTATCATTATTCTTTTTTTAAAATTGTTAAAAATATACTCTAAATTTTGAAGTGCTTAAATCTCAACCAAATATCACCTTTATGATTAATTCAAATGGGTCCATGTTTTTTGTTTCTAAGCAAACCATGCTTTGCTCAATAAAGGGATCATTTCCAAGTTATATTATTTGCCATAATCGGGATGTAAAATTTGAAGTTGTGGTTCGTGTGACGGTTGCTATAACCATTGATCGTTGTAACAGACAAATTTTTACAAATTTTTGCCTTTTAAACAAGAATTGATTCGTTTGGTTTTTTTCTTCAACTTTTTAGGTAACTGCACAACTTTTACGAATATACATTTTGTGTGACATAATTAAAATTTTTGTTTTTTATGTTCCATATATTTAAAAAAAATGGAAAACTAAAGCTAAAACTGCAACAAATTAAATTATTTCTTTTAATTGTTTTTGTTACAATGATATATATGCATGGGTTACTTTCATGTTGTCTACAAAATAGACCTACATATATGTGTGTTGGCTGCAAAGGTCTATTTATGTTTTCTCTTAGGTTCTTCTGATTTGGAATTATAGCTTTGTGGTACTAACCCTTCAAGCAAAAGAAAAAGGAGAAAAATTTAGGACCACCATTTCCTAAATATATTTGTCTACTTGACATGTTTCATGGATGCAAACAAAATACAAACCCCTCAAGAGTATGACCGATAAGCTTTTTGTGGCTTCTGCTAGTCTTGGTATTATAATATTTGTTCTTTCTTAGATTATTTAAAATAAACACGACATTAAGCACTCAATTATCTAAATATTAAATTAAATAATGCTAATTCAATTTAAAATATCATCAAAAAAGCTTTTGATTGTTAATGAAATTTTGGTTCGTAAAAAGATTTAAGTTTCAGATTTTAACTTTGTGAGTTATTTTTTCATTTTTGATAAGTAATGTGATAGTATTACGAGTCGATTATGAGATATTATTATCAATGTATTATCTATCAGACATGTATAATATCGCTTTCATTAAAAAGTATAAAATAAAATTAAAGTATTTTATTATTATTTTAATTTTAAATTGAATTAAAGCTAATGCAAACGAAACCGTTTTTCTTGTGTTTTTATTTATTTAATTTTTTGGTACCAGTAGTATCATCAAATCTCCTCCTAAAAGAAGAAAGTAGAAGCTGAAGTGGTTTTTGATTTATGCCCAAAATCTAGAGGGAATACCTAAACACAAAGGAAAGCACATATAATATCCTTATTATTTACTCTTCATTTCGTATAATTTATTTTTAAATTTTATTAATTTTGACACAATTTATAACAAATTAATTCAATTTTATAATGAATTCATGCACAAATAATTTATTAATTTCCAAACATGACAATATATGTGATGTGAGCAAAAATCTACTATCTAATTAGGAGAATCTAGTTGTGAGTTTCTAATTTTAACCCTGTTAGATTTTGAGCATCAACAATATGATATTATAAATAAATCTTTTAAGATTTATATAATTCAATTGTTTCAAACTTACTCTTAATCTGTTAATTATTGATTTGAAATAATAGTTTTAAAAAAATTAATGCATAGTGATTGTACTATAAATAATACAATGTTTATAATTAATAGTATTAAATTTTTAGATACACATACACACATGAAATGTGCACGCAAACATACACGCATGCATAAATCTATATATACACACACATTTATTATATGTATCACAATGCACTTTGCGTTAATAATAATATATATATATCATTTTTTATATTAATAATATTAATTAAGTTTTAAATTTGATACTTATTTTTCTTGAAATAGAGTTAGTTGAGTGTTTTTTTTAGTAGGGTTAGTGGGTAGTTAACAATTAAGTTATTAGGGAAGTGATTAACATTTGCTTAGGTGCAATTACTTATTTTAACTTGTCAATAAAAAAGTAGTGTACTTAATTTTACATCACCTTCCAATTTTATCATAGTAGTAATCAACATTACCAGTAACGGTGCCGTTAGGTTAGTTATTATTATTATTTTCTAATTTATTGATATAAATTCCATACAAACAGGAGAAAGTATCTCCCTCCTCTTTCCATCACCTCACAAAAATACTCCACAGCCAAATTTCACTTTCCCGTAAGTTTGTTCTTTTTCTCGCTTACCGATAAGAAAAAAAGGAAAGAGTTGTGGTTAATTTAGAGAAGCTTCACTTTCACTCTCTCTCTCTCTCTCTCTCTCTCTCTCTCAACCTTCACAGTTCAATATTTCAAAATCTCCGCAGGAGCACAAACACTGAACGCATACTGTGATCACAACAAACCCTAACCCGGTGTTCGCTCCACAACTGAATAAATCTTTAATCTCCATTTTAGCATTATTTACACTCCTACCCCATCAGTCTCCTCCTTTCAGTCAGCCATTGACTCACTGAATAAAATTCTTTCGGAAATGAAGGAGCTCTGAGTTTTGAGGGATGACATTAACGTAAATAAGTGATGAGATCGAGGGCAGATAGTGGATAAGAACCCTTCGATGGGCGTGGCCAAGTCGTGGAGGTTTAGCGTGATATCGGCGAACCTGGCTCTGTTACAGCAGCAAAACGGTGCGTATAGCGGCAACAAGCATAAGCATGTGTGCTGGAGGTGGCGATCCCCTGCGGCGCAGCAAAGGAAACCGATCTCGTGGTCGCTACTCTGCGGCTTGATGCTGTTCGGCTTGGGGCTAATTTCGCTTTTCACGGGTCATGTGGCGTCTGATCTTGAGTGGTCTCAGGGATTGATAAAGCGCAGCTTTTACCCCATACTGGTACTTGCAAAACGAAGATTTTTGTTTATAAAAAGTTTGGTTAGTGCCCTTTTTTCTGAAAAAAAAAGAGAGTTGAACTGAAAATTAATTTGAATAGAGAAGTGAAATTTTGACCAAATGGTCGTGGTTTTTGCGTGATTCAAGAAGCATTGCAACGAAACTCACTCTCTGTGTTGATTTTGTGTAACTGTATATGAGTATGTGTATTTGTGTAACTGAAATTGTGTGCGCTACTGTTGTTTCTATGCATTGGGTAGTTGGCGTTCACTGGTCACTAGCATCTCTCTCTCTCAAATCTTTTGGTGCCTGCGAGCAAAGAGATGTCTCTGGATTTTGGGTTCAAGATTTCTCACGGGCTTGATTGCATGGATTCACCCTTTTGCCCCTGATGCCGTGATTACCTTCCAAAACTAGTTAAAAGGACTAAAATAACATTGAATTAAAATAAAATTTGAGTGCCTGGTTGTGAATTATCACTTTCTGTGCTCTATTACGTGTGAAGTTTTGCATGTTTTATGAATGAATTTATGTGTGTTTTAGTTATGGACAAGTCACCAAACTGTTTTTAGCCTGTTGCCTTTGATTGTGAATGATCAAGGTTTTGTAGAGATAGAAGAGAGATGATGAACCAGCCTATTAAGCTCCAAATCTGCTTTGCATTAACTGCCATGACCATTAATGTACTTTTTATGCAAACATTGTAGGATGGGGGTCGTCGTGAACCAATTGATATATGGAAATCAAAATATTCAAAGATTTTCTACGGATGCAGTGAAAGAGGCCGTAATTTTGCCTGTAAGTGAATTTGTTAATGATCTTGGTTTCTTAATGGAATTTTGAATGGCATTTCTTTCAATTAAATCTTCTAGCAGTATGTTTTATCTTGGCTAGGGACCAAGGAATAGATGCAAATACTATTGTAGAATCTTGCTTGTATAATTCCAACTGTTCGCTTTTATGGTTGACAAAATTTGGATAGATATCTTAACTTGTAATCTGCTGCCAATATAGCAATTATATTATATTTATTACCAACTCTGCATGTAGTCTGCTATCTAATTAGTACAAAGCTGTCGGTTAATAGTTTTAGACTATTGTTTTGTTTATCAACAGTAATTTATTTCCCACACCTGGAACTGTTTGGAATTTTCACATTGTTGGGTTTCCTCTTGAAGATTTTTTACAAAGATTAAGACATCAGGTAGTAATTATTTCTTGAATCTTCTCAGTTTGCTTCTTGACTTTGTATCTCTTACCGAGGCTTCAATTATCTGCCCTCTTTACTTATCAAAAAAAATTATGCTGCATTTATGCTATCAACTTGAACTAGATTTGTCGACTGCAGTCAAATGGTTTTCTATTGTGGTCATTTGAGGCGCACTGTTCTGTAATGTAACTATATGATAGTTTAATACTTACTACTCATAACATATTTATCAAAAAAGAAAAAAAAACTTACTACTCAGAACATTAAAGAAAAGGCATCACAGGTACTGTTGATATGATGCAAAATCTGAAAAAAGGATCCTTGAAAACTTCTGTCTTTGTTACTTGACAGCTTATATTGTCTTTCATATGGATTTTTGTGGGTAATGGTCGTGGTTTTTCCTTAGAGAACTGTTGCACTTTGTTTTGTCTAAGGTGGCATTGTTTGTTTGTTTTTCCCGGATAACTTAGGTGGCATTATTTATTGAGAGTTATAATGACAAGCTTGTAGATATCTGATCAGATCCTGGATTTTCTGTTTTCATAATAGAAAAAACAGAAAATACAGTGAACAACTTGTTTGGTATAATTTTTTGGATTGTTTTTTGAGTTACTCGAAATTTACCTCCTTATTTGAAAACAACTAATAGATGTTTTCAGTTAATTTGGATTAAAAGTTAGAAAGCAACTCAAAAATATAATTTGCTCTCACAATTTTCATTGTTTTCTACTTACTATGATTGAACAAATTTATATCTATTTCTTGTTTGAAATGATAAAATTCTGATATCAAGGTTTCATTTTCAATAAAGTAAAAACTAAGAAAAGTTCTCCGATTTAAAGCCTAAAGTTGCATGAAATAAATGTTGATCTTCGTATGGGTGGCACTCCCTTGGTGCCTTTTTATATAAAATCTTTATTATAAAAAAAGATCTTATGGTGTATTACCCTATTGCTAATTCCATCTGACATGGATTTCCTGTTACTTTGTCAGACTCAGTTTGCACACGTCAATCTGAATGATATGTGCAGCTTTTTTGATGGTTATATTGGTGTTGTGTCAGTGATGATGAGTGCAACCTTTAGATATATACATATGCATATATACATACACGTGTGTATATATATAATATTCTTTTTCCATTTACTGACAATTTGGAAATAATAGAGTAAAGATTATGGAATAGAAAGACAGGAGTATGCGGATGGCATAGGTATATTAGTTTATTTGGTGCTTTTTATATCCATTAATTCTCTGGATTATGGGTTCCAGATTTGATCAAGCATCAGATTTTATTCTTTCGGTCATGTATGGTTTATAAGATACTTTATTATGGCATAATTAGTGTAGGCATTTCATCTCATCATTATCAATTCAAAATTACTGAAGTTATTTTCCCAAATTCATGTACTTAGAAAAAATTGAGGGGGCATTTTACGTGATTCATTGTAGTATTTGACAAATTAGGTGGTTTTTCCTGAACCAATTCTTCTCTGCCAGAAGAGGGTTCATTAAGTTTCATTTCTTGAAGTCATGATTAAGTCATTGCAGCTCGGATTTAACTCTTTAAGAGTTTCCTCCTGTGTTTAGTCTCATAATTATGGACTTGTAATGTTATTTTTACTCAATCAGTCACTAATTTTTTGTCATTTTTAGCACTGCGATAATTATGGGTTTTTTTTTTTTGGGGGGGGGGGGGGGAGGCGAGGTGTGGCTATTAATTGGGCTTTGCTCCACCCACAATAGTTTGCCATTATTATTGATGTAACTAGCATGTTCTATTTCATCATCTTATGTTTTGCTTAGAAGGTTTAAGTGGGTTACCTGGATTGGTCTGTGATGTAAGCTATGAATGTTAGGGATAATGACTTGCACATCTTCCCCCACCCCGCCTCTTTTTTTGGGAATGTGAACAACTTCTTTCCAAAACAAATGTCCTCCATCAATGAAACTAAGTGGATCTTATATTGTTGCAATAATCTAAATTGATTTGGAACAATTTGCTGGTGTTGCTGTTGTATTAACAAACAAATAGAGTGAAACTACCGCTGCTTAAATTTTTTTTGGTCATGTAATCATTGTCTAACTTAGAGCAGAGTATTTTTGTAGATGGATTCTCAGTCGATGTTTTTAAGACTAAAGTGTTTTTTTTTATAAGTGAAAATGTATTAAAAGAAAGCACACCAAGGGGATGCAACCCATGTACAACTCGGCTACCTAAAGGAGATAAACTCGACAAAATCTAAAATGTCTATATCATTTACAAAAGAATTTCCTTTAACCCAAAAATTAAGAGCATTAAACCACATATCCTTAATTACATCAGCAGGCTTCTCAACGCTATTAAAAGCTCTACGATTCCTCTCATTCCACACAATCCAAAAAATAGAAAGGGGAGTCATAGAGTAAGCTTTCTTAAGATCCTTAGAAGTCCGAAATCTACTCCAAGCCCACGCTTCATCTTTCTCGAAGCCGGCAAATACCCAAGAAACACCCAAAATTCTATAAGCCATCTCCCACAAGGATCTTTCCAAAGAACACTCCATCAAAAGATGAAACACGGACTCACCGCAACCTTTGCACATGAAACAACTATTAACTTATTAACCAGCATAAAGTGTTTTATTTTACTTTAAGTTTCTGCTAGATACTGACATTTATTATATTTTGCTCTTCCTAATGATGATATTTTGATATCTAGCTGCCATTCGTGAACGATCATCAAATGGCTATTTGCTTATTGCAGCAAGTGGAGGGCTCAACCAACAAAGAACAGGAGTAAGCACATTTCTTCTTAGTAAAATGCTAAGCTACATTTTCTCCTAAAAATAGCTGGTGGAAGATCCTAAATTGTATCAACAAAATATGTGTGTGTGTATATATATATATATATATATATATATATATATATATATATATGTGTGTGTGTGTGTGTGTGTGTGTGTAGTTTTTAGTATCGTATTTGTTTTGACAAATTACTGTTGGTTTAGTTGATTTTAGAGATGCATGAGTGGGGATCTGAGCTTTAGTCTACCCACTGATAATTTCTTACACCAAAAAATAAATGTTATTTGTTTGGAAATGACGAACATTTGTGGCGCCCAGATAACGGATGCTGTTGTTGTTGCACGGTTTCTAAATGCTACACTAGTTGTACCTGAGTTGGATCATCATTCCTATTGGAAGGATGAGAGGTAAATTGAGACTCTTATCTATATAGCTTTTTTGTTTACTATATATCATTTTCTCCAAATGGATTCATGTTTGACAGTCAACTTTAGAATAGTTGGTTAATGAAAATGACCTTATCTGGTATGCAGTGAGTTTAGAAACATTTTCGATGTTGATTGGTTCATTTCTTCCCTCGCCAAAGATGTGACTATTTTGAAAAGAGTTCCTGATAAAGTCATGCGGTCATTGGAGAAACCTCCTTATACTATGCGTGTCCCGAGGAAGTCCCCCCCTGAGTATTATCTAGATCAAGTACTGCCAATACTTTTGAGAAGACGTGTAAGACCACTTTTCTCAATGTGTGATGTATATTTGATAATCTGATTATACAAATAATTTGCATGAACAATATTTTTGTTTGTTAATCATTTTCAGTTATGACTCCTTGAGTTTTCTCCTTAACGTTTTAAGATTATATATACTTTTTATGAAATGGGAATGCCTTTTGATTGTATAAAATGGTGAAGATACAAATTTACTAATTTCTTGTACTCACGTACTGATGTTTAGTGGCTTCACTGAATTGGTTCTGTTTAATAGGCAGTGATGCAATTAATATTTGGAATTTTTACAGGTTGTGCAGTTGACGAAGTTTGACTATAGACTTGCAAATGACCTTGATGAAGAGCTCCAAAAGTTGCGATGTCGGGTCAACTATCATGCTTTAAGATTCACAAAACCTATACAAGCACTTGGTCAGAGAGTGGTTAGGAGAATGCGAAAGATGGCAAAACGCTTCATAGCAGTCCACTTGAGGTTCATCCAATACTCTAAAAATATAATTGGAGTAACAATATTTTGGAAATTTAGTGTGCATGTGAAGCAATGTCTGTGGACACTCAAAAAGGGCACTACATCTGTACTGGATGCAACCTTACCATCAATACCTCATTTTTCCTTTTATTTATAAAAAAATCTCATTTTTTCTTTTGTACATCTGGAGACATGTCTATATTATATGGGTTATGCAGTGTTTTAATTAATTATTCTGAAAATAATCATTCTTAGGAAGTCTTTTTTGATGTCCTTCAGATGGATATCTTTAATAGCCAAACCTTTCACATTCTCCTGTCTATCGGGTATTACCATCTACAGTTTACTGAGAACTCCTAACAAGGAAATAGGCATAGGTGTTATTGCCTCACACAGTTAGGAGGTCTCTTGACTCTCTTTATGTTGACATTCAAAAAAGGAAAAGGCAAGAATCAGAACAAAAGAAAAAGAAGCTTACATGTGAACTGTGTATTGTTCTATCTAGTCACTTTTCCATCTAAGTTCTTTTCAAGGTACCAACAATTTCAACATCATTACAAGGATGTTTATTTTATGATGAGAATATACACAAATATTAGACAACAATGTTTATGTATGATTGGATTTCTGCTTTTACTTGTTTATGTTTCCTTATATGTGGCCTGAATTACAGGTTTGAACCTGATATGCTAGCATTTTCCGGGTGTTATTATGGAGGGGGTGAAAAAGAGAGAAATGAGCTAGGAGAAATCAGAAAACGATGGGCTACATTGCCTGTGAGATTACGAAGCTCTATGATTTTTTATCTTTATTTTCTGTTTTTATTAATTTCCTTGCAACTAGCATGATGTTCAGAATGATCTATTTTACGACCTGATTAAGTAAAATTCTTGACAATATGAGTTCTATATATATATATATATATATTTTTAAATTTCTTTCTTCTCCAGATATGAATACATGGCATTTTCAACCAATACCAAAGGATGTGACACTAGTGAAATTGGTGCATCTCCTATTTTGAAATAAAAATTGTGCTTCTCCTCATTATTTTACAGGATTTAAGCCCATTGGAAGAGAGAAAGCGAGGGAAATGTCCCCTTACGCCTCATGAAGTGGGATTGATGCTGCGAGCTCTTGGTTTTACTAATAACACATACCTTTATGTGGCATCTGGAGAAATATATGGTGGAGAAGAGACTCTGCGGCCTCTCAGAGAGCTCTTCCCAAACTTCTATACAAAGGAGATGCTTGCTAACGATGAGCTGAAACCTTTTCTTCCATTCTCTTCCCGCCTTGCTGCCATCGACTACGTTGTCTGTGATGAGAGTGATGTTTTTGTCACTAATAATAATGGAAATATGGCTAAGATTCTTGCTGGTCGAAGGTGAGAGATCTAGTCCATTTCATTTATGTCATGCTTCTAAGTATTTAAGTTTGAACTTAATTTGTGTCCTTAATATTGCGCTTAATTTTTTTTATTAAAAGTAAGTATTCTATTATCTTGTATTCATTTACAAAGTAGTTAGTGTTGAACCAAAAATTGAGAGTATTTAAACGTCTACTCTTAAGACTTTTAGTGGAACCCTCCACTCCTTGATGTAGAAAAATGTTAGAAGCTAGAGGATGGTGTCCCTTTCACTGCTGTGTGAGTGTCCCTACACATGGGCCAGATTCACTGGGCAAGGCATGCCTCTCCCCACCACAACGTGAGGACTTGAACCCAAGCACTTTTGGCGTGGAGACTTCAACTCCGTCAAGGATCTTCTATTTCTATCAACCCAACCAAAAAATGGGAAGGGGAACCAAAACTAACTTCCTTTTTTCCTTTCAACTTGTAGAACATGATCATGCCTGAAGATCTTTTCCACCGAGCCGCCATTTACCCAACTAACCCATTGTGCTTATATATGTTTTTGTTTGTGCGCGAGTGTGAGTTTGTGTATATATTTACGTACACATATATTTATAGGACTGGTATTATGCTTAAATCTTTGATTGTCAAGCATCCTGATCCTGGAAAGATCTTATCGGTAATTTAATAGACCAGAAGAGTTAGAGATTAGTCTTGAAGATGCGTACAAGCATAAAGAAATAACACGGACAAGAGTTAACTAAAGCACTGACCTTGCAGGAAGAAAGTCTTAATTTGGATAAAGGTCAAAGAAGATATCTAGGATTCAAATTCTTCACTTTTTGCTAGATGAGGGCTAGATGTTTGTGAGTTAGCATTAGGATGGTCCACATCTCTAGAATTATCCCTATGAGGCTTTACGACCTAGGCTAGGGACTATTATTTGGGACTGGAATATGCAGGATCTTTGAAGAACTGATTTTTTGTCACAAAATATCTATTGTTTCAGTTGCATAATTCCAACCACTCCTTAGAAAGCCTGTGAACCCCTTTGTCTTGTACTGGGTGAACATTTGTCACAATGTGGTTGAGTGGAAGTAGTCTAAATGGAAGCAGATGCATGATTGTCTAAGTTGTCTTAGAAATTTACTTTAGAGCTCACCCAACAATCTTTTATTTATGTTTTTTGTGTTGGCTCTGTTAGTATCATAGATATTCATTCTGATGGCTAGTAGGATAGCTAAAAGAAAAAGAAAATGGAAAAAAGGGCTTGTTACCTTCTTACTTGACACAGCCCTGGGCTTAAAATTTCAATTCTTGGAAGGTTTTTTATTTGAGGAATGGAGGTGAAGAATAGGGACTGTCCAGTGAACTCAAAATGCTGTTCCACATTGGATCTGTGAATTTGACTTTATTTCATTAGTATTTGTTATGTATATTATCATCTATAAATATCTAAACTTACATTGGAAAAATTGGCATGTTGCTTTGTTGAGGACACAACATGGCTGTCCTCCGCATGGAACTATGAGAGGTAGCTCATCTGTGTGACCTTAATTTTCCTGAAAATTTGTTGAATTATGAGGTGCTGTGCATTTTTGTCGAGAAACCTATGCAAAGCTTTTCGTAATTGTTTAATGAACCGTAATCTTCTACGACACCTGGAAGCTCTACCTTGCAAGACAACTGAGATTAAATACTTCAGGATACCAACTGGCGACTGGCCATTCAGAAAGAACAGGAATATTGGTCCTGAAATTTTCTTAAGGTCTCGTGTGTACCTTGAGTGCATTATCATCATTATATATTGTCGTTTTTTTATCTCCATTCATTTAGCATATATTGTTGTTTTGTTTTGGATATTCTTCATTAAATATTTCTTCTTGGTGATCAAAGGAGGTATATGGGACATAAGAGGACCATCAGGCCAAATGCAAAGAGGCTCAGTGCTCTGTTCATGGAAAGGGACCAGATGGATTGGGATACCTTTTCCAAAAAGGTGAAATCATGCCAGAGAGGATTCATGGGTGAGCCAGACGAGATGAGACTAGGACGGGGTGAGTTTCATGAATTTCCACACTCTTGCATCTGTAAAAGACCATTGGGTTATTATGGAAACAAAAGTGGCAGAGATAATCAAGATGAGAAGAGCCCACAAGGACTACGGAAGAGAGGTATGGGAGAAGAGCCGGTATCTCTAGGAGATAACGAGGATGATGAACTTTTTTCTGACTAGAGAGGAAAGAAAAGGATGGCCCTGGATGATGTGGTTACTGGAGTCTAATTCTTGTATTAGTCTAATTTTAATCTGAGAAAGTGATGACCCTGTTGTCTAATCTGCATTATGCCAGATGTTATCATGCCAGCACAAAGTTTTACCAAGTGTGGCATTTAGAGCAAAGCATGCTCAAATCTTCAATCTGATTTCTTTTCAGTAACTGTGGTTGGATCTATGAATGTGTCGGTCCATGTACAGTAGAAGGGAACTCGGTGGAGCTGCAATTGTTCCTAAATAGTGTTGCTAGGTACACAGGTGGTTTAAGTATGCCATAAAAAAGGTATGCCAACATCATTTTGTTGCAGTTTGTTTTGTTGCATTAACAACATTCTACAAAAAGGCTGCTTCTGTATTATTATAGTTTTGACTTATGAAAATTTAGTTGTTGACTGCAGAATGCGAAATTCGCTGTGATCATTATCATTTGGGTTCACTGTCTTAATGATTGTCTTCATTTGTTACAACTTGGTGTGTTTGGTTGACAGGAAAAGAGACGATGGGTAAAAAGAGTGTGTATTCTCGTTCATAAAATCATCCAGTTTTGTGTATACTTATTTTCTTTCATCTTGTTTACCAAAGTATTGCAAGAGTTTAGAACTGTCTATGCCCAAGGAGAAGAGTATTATGTTAGTTTTCATTCTCATTATACTGGCATCTTAAAATATCAAACTCCTAACCACACCCAAATTTTGACATATAGACAATCACCCACCGTTTAAATTGTGTGCTCATTCTATGGCTCATTCGAAATATAAAATATTCAGTATAATTTTAAAAACATAAAAAATGGTAATGTAAACACATACGAGTAACCAATTTGGACAAAAATTCAAATAAGATTTATTATAGTCAAGTGGACATGCAAGGTTGAGGTATATGTATCTGTTAGTAGAGATGCATATGGAGATCTTACGACAATGTTTGTTTTCGGTTCTGATGGAAAATGAACATTTGAAACTGGAAATTATACGCCTCCATTGCTTCACGTTTGGTTTTGATCTGTTGCTATGTAATGAAAAAAAAATGGAAATTATACTTGATATAGTACACTTATCAATGCTTTATATAATCTACTTAATTTTATTCTTTCCTCTTTTCCTTTTAACATTTTCCTTGATGTTTATGTGAAACATAAACTTAAACGAATTAAATGCATGGAGGCCGTAACTACATTTGTTACTTTAAAGAGCTTCGTTACTGCCTTGCTGCCATTTTAGCATCCTCTTTAGTATTTACATGACTTAACGAGTCACAACTTACTGACAACTGGGCTTTTGGTCAAACTCATTAACGTCAATTAAACACCTGGTTGAAACAGTAAGCCAAAATTCTAGGGCAAAATAAAAAGATGTATTGACTAAATTAACTCATCTTGCTAGTATAATTGTTTATAAGCATATTATTACTATTATTATTTTTTCACAAACGTTAGTCTCATTTCCTATCTTCTTTCCTCCACAGTCCTTCGTTCCCTCATGGTAACGTGGTCCATGGCAAAGCATATGTTCATTTCCTTTCAAGCCCCTGTGCATCAGAAATCATGACAAACAGCTATTCCAATTCTTCAATTGTCGTACGCACACACCATCAAAATCATTTTTCTCATTGCAAGATACAGTGGGCTAATGACGCATCATATCCATTAAACTACCAAATCGAATACTGACATACTACGATTGACAATATCCTTCATAAACGGTGGTTCCTGATCGTTTGTGATCACCACGGCTAGGAGAAGTAGCTGATAACAAAACAAAACAAAAAGTTCTACAAATTCTCGAGATGTAAAAAGTTAGTCCCCCCATATGCTCTTTAGATATCCTATTTTTCATGAAGCAAAAGTAAATGGAAACACCATAATGTAAGGTTGATCATCAGCAAAAGCTGCCTGCAGTTTCACACGGAAATTTTCCATATACAACCTATTAGGTAAGGCCTAGGGGCAACAAATCATAATCGTTAAAGAACTAAAAATCAATATGAACATCTAATGACTAGATCCCATAATAAAACCCATGGAAGCAAGATCTTCCATCCCTAGCTTTCTCATCTACTATTATAAATATACAGAAAAGCTATGCTGGTGTGCATTTGGTCGTCAACTAACCATTGAGTTTATTCAGACTGGACCCAGCATTGCAAGAGCTCATCTCAACCATGGTTATTCCCTGTTAAAATCAAGCAGTCAGTTTCACATGTACTAGTACATCAACAGACATCCGATAGAATACAACTGCTTATAAAAGTCAAACAAAATGTACTCTAAAATTTGTGATCTCACCTCTAGGGGTACTTCTGTTCTGACTTTTGTGACCTCTGTCATGTGATACAGAAGGGATTTTTGAGATGATCAACGAGCTTTGTAGCCCTTCTAGTAGCTGTGAGCAACAGTATCAGTAAGCACTTCAGGCTTGAACTTTAAGGCAAAGTGTGCATGTGAACACACATTTATTGCTAGCATGAAGGTTAATTAGCCTAACAAACAGGCGAGTGAAAGAAATAAACAGAACAAATAAATGAGTGATGAAGAAAATCATCATCTGGTTGGTGAGAAATGGTTCATTAGTGAACAGGATGAACTACAGGAGACAAAGAACTCAAAACATTGTTGGAGAACTAGAATATACAATGTAGGCAAAAATTTCCAAAGAAAGTTGCATTTCCTGGCTAACAGATAGCCAGCACAAACACAACAGCTCCTCTAAAAGGTGCAGCCAAATCATCATCATCAGCAGCATCCACATGGTTTATACAACCCTATCTCAACCAAAAACATTTTTATTTATTTAAAAGATAAAGCACTTTAGTGTCAACTTACACTAGCATACTTGTTCAGAAGCTTTTCGGAGAAGCCTCCACTCACTTAACAATATTTCTTCGATAGTTTGCCATGCTAGACACGAAAGAGATCAGGAATCCACAGATTCAAATGTCAACAGGAGCCCGATAAACTAAATGCGACTTCCCCCAACAGGTTATATGAGGTCAATTTTTCAACAGATCACATTTGGCGAAAAGACTGCCAACTGAAAACTGAAGGCTTTTAGAAGTACATGTAAATTTTAAAGAAAAAGAAAACATGTAAATAAGAGGGCAGAACCCAGTAAAGAATTGCCTCAACTCTGGATGCGGGTTCTGGATGAAAAACTTAAAAGGTATTAGGCGAGAATGAAAAGAAAAAATGGTACATTCCTTCTCTTTTTAAAATTTAGCACATTCTTGAAATTACTAGAAAGTATTGGACTCTTTGAAAAAATTTCAAAACTAATTTATGGCGCACACTGACTATTCACCCAGAAGAGGGGGAGGGGCACTAGTCCTCTACAATATCAAATTGCTAATCACAAAACAATCCATAGTGAGACCCCATCAATTACCAAATTATCTCCAACATTTCTCTACCTTATCATCTATTATGGTTGCCGTTTCATTGTCTTCCATGTACAGTTTATACTAAGTTTTTTTATAAGGAGTACTAACAGGAATTTAGTTCTTCTACTCTAAACCAAACACTTCCTAACTTTCTCCTCTACCAAAAGCAGAACGCTGAGGTCAACAGGCAGACTAATTTGATATAATTAAGTATTAAAAAAAAAACACAGAATCAGATGCCTCAACGAACACTTTCCCATGAGAATTCAAAAGATCTGGATACTCACTCTAGATGTTGGCTGAATTCTGCGGTTAGACCTACGGGGCTGCTCAACAACTTCAGGAGTCAATTTTTCAGAATTACCGCTGAAGACTTTGTCCTCCTCAATCTTAGCCAACTTCCCACCAGCAGGTACGAGTTTTCCCTTAATAGCCAGTTCAGATTTCGTATTCAATGTGGAAATTTTCTTAGACGAAGGAGCACCAGACGAAACACCGACTGAAGAAAATAAGATTGGACCCTCTGCTGCTCCCTCATTGCTAGAAAAGGATTGAAACTCCCTCAGGTTATGCTTTCCTGATGTATTCTCAGCGTGGCTTACAGAATCCTTGATCTTCGCCGCATTATCTGTGATGGCGTCATCATCCGGTGCAGAAACTGCAGCTCTCAGTAAGTCATCCTTCTGAGGAATAGTTCTACCTGAAACACTTGGTGGTTTTCCAGACTTAGTCATCTTAGGCTTAGATACAGCCACTCGTTTTTCCTTTGGTTCACTTTTAGAAGTATTTTTCCATCCACGGAATCCTGATCCCTGAGGCATCAAGTATTTAGCAAACTTAACTGAATCATTTGGTTCCCTGATCTTACTGCTATGATCTGCAACATAATGTTTGCTTACTTCCATAAATTTTCTCTTCTTTCCAGGCTTAGGAACACCAAAAATCACTCTTGATCCTTCCTTCTGCAAACCAGTCCGTATCATTCTGAGTGAATTAGGTTTATTCTCAACTCTAGTGCTCTTACCAATGTTAAATGTTTTTTCATCGGCAGATAAATCCAGTAACCCTGGCTCATAAGGTTTCCCAGATTCCGAAACATCAGCACTCTTTGAAATTGTATCTTTTCCTTTGAACTCATCTGCAAGACTTCCCAACCTTGGGCGCTTTTCATGCGGAGTATCACCCTGTTCACCAAATTCTTTCAGAGTCCAAATAAGCAACTGAATTTGTTTTCAAAATGTTATAAAATAAACCAAGCATAAGCACAAGCAAAATAGAACCTCATGAGAAGGGCTGTTATTTTCTGTTGAACTGGACCATTCAATCCATTTACCATCCTTCCACAAGAGAGAAGGACGAAGATGCCAAGCTCTGACAGCCAACGTTTCTCCTTGAGCTACAAGCAGAACCACATAAAGACTGAATTCAGGAAGACAGTCTAAATACTATAATAGCAAGCCCAATCCAATCATCCTCATCAATGGAAACAACTAATAATGCATACCCAGAAAACGGACAGTTAAATTAGTTTCATCTTTCTTGTTCTTTTCAGTGATAACTCCTTCCCACCAACTGAAACATAAAATAAAACAAACATATATGAAATAAGTTAAAGGCACTGATCTGTGAAGAAAAGGATAGCAGAAAATGATGAACACTGATAAATATGGACACTAGATGACAAAACAAGCAAATTAGAGGTTAACATTGCAAAAGATAGCTTGTGTAGTCACTCTGTATGAACAGAACTTTTTTTTTCATAAGTGAAGATATAGTATTGAAGGAAGGGGGTGCCACCCATGTACATAATCAACTATCTACCAATATATATATATATATATATATATATATATATATATATATACACCAAAAGACAATGGTATTAAGCCACCAATCTTTAAGAGAATCAATCAATCTTTCTACCATATCAAAAGCTCTCCTATTCCTCTCAATTCCAAAGCATCCACAAAAGAGAGTGGAACAATAAATGACTAACTTAAATTGTGCACACTGTCTAAACGCATAAAAGTAAGCAGGAAAATCACTGATAGAGTAGAGTTTGCATTTCCTAAACAGAATAAATATACATCTCCCAGTGTTTGCTCTACAGCTTGAAATTCTTGTACATGATTTAAGGTGTACCAGATTCAATAATTTTCATAAATTGGTGCACGACCAATGAATTCCAATACATGATTTTTGTTCTTTACAATTTCCAAGATACACTTTAGCACTACCTTATTCAGAAAATTATTCCAAAAGTATATGCAAAACTTTGTGAAAATGTCATTTTCTAGATTTATGGGGTAAAGAGTTTCCCAACATAACAAGCTCCTCGATACTTAAAAAAGGCTCCTCGAGAAGTATATTTGCAAGATGTTTTAGATACCATTGTGTTTCATATGGTTAACATCACTAGTTTAACACAGAATATAAATCTTGTAATTAATTTATATTTCCTCTGGCAATATGAAATCCTCCAAAATAATTCCTCTTATAATTATATAAAATTTAATAATTTAGCATATCTTCAAGACCAGCACTTTGGAAGGAATGCATAGAATGATATATATGAAAACAACACGTGTACCTATCTTGTATCCATGCATCCACTCTATCTCCAACAGACCAAGTATAATCTGCCATGGCTGCTCTGCGTCTCTTTCTTGTTCCTTCAAATGGCATGACTGTAATAGGACGGGCAGTTCTAATTTTGGGCGCCTTATCTCCTTCACCTTCAATTGCCACCCACTCCTTTAACCTCTCCACACCTGAAAGATGAGAAATCAAGCAGATATAAAAAGTGAATAATTAATTGATACATAAAAAAGCAGTATAAAATCCATTATCATATTCTTCTCTAGAAAATGTTTTTTTAAGGAGAACCAAGGAAACCAATGGTTACAATACAAGGTGCCTACACTACAATAATTAGGACAATAGCTACACAACATCCCCATTATAATATATTCAACCACAATAGGTGTGAATTTCAATTTGATATTCTTTTCAGATAAAAAAGACCGTAAGAGAATAACCTAGGATATCAATACTAGCAATAAGCAAGGCGTTTATGCTAGGGGAAAGATGCATACCCAAATCCCAATTCTAGCAAATCTCACAATGATTGTCCGCGTCTCAGAATCAAGAGGGTGACACATCTGAGGCATAGGCAAGTTTGAAAATGTCTGATTGTTTAAAGATTACAATACTACAGGATGACTACAGCACCAAATACGAGCCACATATAGACATTTCTCAAAGATTTCATGCAACAGCATACTTGCATGTGATGTTTTACATAGTAAGGACAAGGGTTCACCAACTCTTCTGCACTTACAGGCATAACCGCATAACTACTCAATTAACAGAATAATCCACAAGCATATATCAAACACAATAGCTTACCTACTTATTAAAGAAAGAAACACAATAGCTTACCTTTTTCTGATGAAAGTTCAGCATAACACACACAAGCTTTTCCATCCTTCAAACTCAATACATTGGCAGAATACCAAGCTGTTCTAAATCCAACCCCATCCTTGAAAACCTAAAGACAGAGAATATCTAGGTTAGAATTAAAAATAATAATAAAACACACCCAACTTCACTTAAAAAATAAAAAAGGTACATGAGATTATGGCGCCGTTTGGGAACCCTCTTTAAGAAGGTCCCAAACAATGCATCCCAAATGGTACCCATGAAAGACAAAAAATATCCACATCAGAACTCATATATAGTTATCAAAAGCACTCCTAGGCGCGAGGTTCTAAGGCTAGTGCCTGAGGCAGGCTGCCCCAGATGAGGCGACCTTTGTGAGGCGAGGGCCTATACGCCCAGGAGCACGACTTTGGCTGAGGTGCAAAGCGCACCTGTTAAATGTTATGGGCCTTTTATGCTTATTTGTTCCTGATTGGTTTCGAGACTTTGGTTTATTAATTGGGTGTATCATAAAATTGTGTGTTTTAACCCATGGGAACAATTCTATTCATTGATCCGATAACCCAAAGGTCAATTTAGTAAAAAACTAAAGAAAGAAAAGCTGGAATTAGAAGTAGCAACACCTCAACAGTTCAACTCTCTCTCTTCTTCTCCTCCTTTTTCGCCACCTCTTTCTTTTTTTCTCCTATTCCCATCATTCCCTCTCTCTCTGTTTTTTTCTTTGTCCCCCCTTCTTTTTCTCCCATTACCGTCAATCTCTCCCTATGTTAACTTTTAATTGAGCAAATAGTGTTTTGTGTGCTTGTGCGTTTGTTTTATTTTCTCCTCCTCTTTCTCTGTCACCTCTATCTTTTTCTCCCATTCCCATCAGTCCCTCTCTTTTATTTTTCGATAAGTTTATATATAGAAAGCACCAAGGGGGCGACACCCAGTTACAAAAAAACTATCTACAAGATAGTATATCCATGAAATCAAAGAACTCTTCTTCATGTACAAAATATTTCCCATTAGTCCCTCTCTCTTAACAGAGTAAATAGTTTATTGTGTCCTTGTGTGATTGTTTTTTGAACTATGCTTGTATTTTCATTGTGGTATTGGTAATCTTGTATTGAATTTTTAATGTGTTTGCATTAAATTAAGAGTAATAAGTTGTTTACTAATTGAAAATCCATGATATTTTTTAATATAGTTTGTTGCATATCAATTATAAGTATTTTATACACATTTTTCAGTAAATGTGTGCCTTGCCTCCTTCAGCTGTGCGCCTAAGCCTTGATCCTTGCGCCTAGGCTCAAGTACCCTTTGCGTCTAAGCGCGCCTTGTGCTTTTGATAACTATGAACTCAAAGTTCAGTGAAGTGCTAAAGCAAGGGGAAGAGGGGGTTAGAGATAGGGACTTTAAGCTCGAAAAGTTTAATCCTAGTCACTGAAAAGATTAAGATATATCAAATAAGCTCACAAACCTCTACATGTGAACCCTCCCTGATGTCATTCTCATTTGAAGTTTCTGTTGCCTTCTCATTCTCAACCTGAGTGGCAGTGGAAGATTTCGACCCAGACTCAGATTCAGAAACCACTGCAAAGGTTTTAGCCAACTCTGAACCTTTACACCCTTTTTGTCCCTTCAATTTCTTTCCACTAGCAGCAATGGAACCAGAGACGCAATCAACCAATTTCACATGGTCCTCCAACTCCCTGGGCATATCCCCTTGAGAAGTTGATGTGCCATTGTTGGTCACCTGTGTTTCTTTCTTGTCTGGGGAAATTTCTTTAAAGTGCTTTGCAGATGTATCTGTCCCTTCTCCAATACTAACCAAGTTCAGTTGGATTCTATTTGAATCATTTGACTTGCCAACCAGTTCAGGCGGTGCATGGGGCACTTTCCAATAACCATCTTGACCAGCTTCTACCAGCTCCCTCAATGGCAAAGGATCACCCATAGCGACAATCTTTCCAGCTTGTGAAACAGCTTCTGCTGCCAGCTCAGCAGCTTTTACAACGGAATCCATATTTTCAGCTCGCTTTGAGGCAGCTGTTGCAGCTTCAACCCTCCTCCTAGCAGCCTCCCTTGCAGCAACAATAATTGAAGTAGAACTATTTGTTGCATCTTCACCCTTCAAGATGGATGCAGGAGTAGCCCTTGCCAAATTTTTCACACTATCAGGTGCAGAAATTCCATTACCTTGGACAGAACTTTCATAACCACTTGAAATCAATGCTTCATCAGCCATCATTTTTGCCTGCAATGCAGCATTTGAAGCAACGTTGGCAGCAGCAGCCGCTGCCTTTGCAACAGCAGCGGCGGCAGCTATTGCAACAGCTGCCGAAGTTAATCTAGTTTCAACATCTGGTTCCAGTCCACAATTTTTCTGCTTGTCCATCTGATTCCATATTTCCTGGCTGTGACTAATTGCAGTAGCAGCAAGAGCAGCAGCATCCTCTGCCTGCATCCTAGCCTCCTTAAGTTTACCAAGAGTCTCCTCTGACAAAACAGCCCTCTGCTCTGCATCCCAGTTACCTTTTCTTAGGTGATCAGACAGATTTAAAGGTGAAGGAGATGAAAAGAATTTCTCTGAAGAGGCCTTCGACACAAGATTAACAGGGGTTGTGATGGACACAGATGCAGATGGATGACTAGAAACAGCGGAAGCAGAAACTGGTTCAGTTTGTGATTGAGAATGCAATATAATCTGGCCAGGTTCCTGGGAAACTGGAATCTTTTTTCTTTTCCTAGGCTTCGATTCATTAGATTGTTGACCAGGGGCCACTGTTTCCTTCTTTGGGTCAAACAAAGGAGTCCCAGCAATACCATCAGCACGACTCCCACTTTGAGAAACAGGACCCTGGGAAACATGCTTTCCCCTAGAGGACTGAGCCACAAATTGTTCTTTCACAGGAGTCAACCTTACCGTCTCAGTAATGGGCAAAGCAGAAAAACGAGCACCAGAATCAAATGCAGAAGTTTGTGCAGGAGCAGCCCAAGGACCGCGAAAAGGGGCTGGGGATATCCAAGAAGTGTTATGTCCAACAAAATTCTTAATAGGTGGGGTTTGATGAGAATGCAATGGAGAAAGAACTGGCTGGTAGTCCATAACTGCTCCTCTTGGCATGCCACTAGACTGCATGGTATCACAAGGAGTAGAAATACTCCATATTGGTGATGAAAGCGGTATTATCGGGCTTACGACGGTATGAGTACTCTTGCTACTGGCTCGAGCAACAGGAGAGAAGGTAACCTTACTTTGAAGTGCACTTTGCTTGATGGTTTGATCAGGAGCTCTAGCACCTGCAGACATTAATTTTTACACGGTTACAAACTCAATAGAATCGTGAGAGAAAATTAACAACGCAAGATCAAATTAGATACCCGAGCGTGACTGCAAAGGAGTTTCTGGGTTAATGGGATGTAATTTTTGACCATGAAGCTTCTCAATACATGCACGAAATGCATTCTCCCAAATGCTCCTGCCACCATCTGGGAAAATGCAAGAAAGTGAACATATTTGCTTAAAAATGTATGGAGCAATAATATATATATATATATATATATATAGAGAGAGAGAGAGAGAGAGAGAAAGAGAGAGAAAGATGATAAGCCCACCGAGACCCCCAAATGCAGATATCATATATGCCTCATCAGGTGCTGTTCCTTGACTGCAGCAATAATTTTTTTTAAAAAAAATTAGATACTCTCCAAGAACCATAACCATAAAACTCGGAAATGTGGTTTTTTTTCTTCTAAATAAAAAAAGAAACCAATAAAACCAAATTCCTGGGATCGAATTTGACCTTGATGCCTACAAATACATCAGCAAGCACCTCTATAGAGTTAGTGGCAAGGAAACTAGGCACTGTCCGTCCTGGCCATCTTTATGCCAAAACATGGTTGTGATAATAATGGTATATAAAGGAAAGAAAAGAGAAGAACGATAACAGTACAGAGAGAAAAGAAAAGGACTCACATCAAAGCCCCATAAACAAAAATCTGAGCACGCAATTGCACTTGCTGTAAGTCCGTGAAAGGCTGTTGATATACAATAGATGAGGAAGCTGAGGTATTCAAATCTGGCAGACTAGACGACGAAGTAGGAAGAACACCAAATGGCTTTATACTACTGGTCTCGACATGCCCGTAGCGCTGCATCTCATTGGATTGCACAAGCTGGCCAACACCTGACGAACTCAGGGACACATTACTTTTTCTGTCCCCACTTTGTGATTGTTTCACAGGAGCTGTTTCTTTTGCAGCATTTCCCTTCTTGGCAGATTCTTTTCCTGTTACCTTACCAGATGTTCGCCTTGTTTTGCGCTCAGGGGTTCCTTTGGAACCACCACGTTTTATCTCCTTATTAGACACTTGAAGACCTCCATGAGATACATCTTGAGAAGTCTTGGCATCCACTTTCACTAAGCCAGATGTTGCTGAAGACCCCCCTACAATCTTTAAAAAGAAGAGAGAAAATGATCTTGGTAAGAGTCAAGACGATGCATAGTAACATAATAGAATGGCTTAAATGCATTTTAGACCCTAAAGTTTGGAGGGTCTTGGCACTTCAATGCTAATGTTTTAAATTTTGGCACATTGAAGCATGAAGTTGCAAATCTGTAACAATATTAGGATTCCGTCCAAATTGGCATCATGCCGTTAACGAGAGAGGAAGGTGGATGCCATTCCGTCCAAAAAATAAAAAGTGACAATAAATATTAAAATTTTAAAAAAATTCAATCAATGTTTTAAACATTAAAATAAAAATAAATCAATAAATAACTGAAACAATTCTAACTTTTCTTCTTCTACTCTTCCAATTCTTTTGCTTCTTGTTCTTCTTCCCTTCCTCAAACAACCAGTTGCCCAAACAGAGTTCATGATTCAATATTTACTTTAACAAAATAAAAAAAAAAGAAGAAGAACAATGACAGAAAAAATTACCGGAAATGAGGTGAATAATCCGTCGACAGAAAGAGAAAAAAATGTGAAAGTAGGCTTTTTGTATGACAAAAAGCACTTAGATTTCGACGAATTGAAAGCTTAGTATATTTTATTTTTTTTGAAAACCTCGGGAGAAATTTATTGATTATGAAAACAATACACATAGATGGGGGGACAATAAGGACCATCCCCAAACATGCTTGGAGGTCCTTAATCATAACCCTAAACAAGAGAGATACAATAGACTATGCTTTTCGATAGATATACAACTGAGAGGAATCAAAATGTTAAGCAGCTAAACTAGAAGGAGGTAACTCATTAGTACACACAAAAAAAATTATTACTACCATGAATAGGACGATATTTAGCGAGAGAGTCCGTAACCATATTAGCTTCTCGAAAAATATGGGTAATAGTCGTGCGTAGTACTTAGTGATTTAATTTCTCGAATTATGTACTCCAAATCCCATGGACAAATACATAAACCAAAAATTAAATCAACAAGTAATTTTAAATCACATTCTACGATAGTCAAGGTAAAATTATGTTCATGCATTAATTTCAAACCAGATAAAAGGGTTAGCGTTTCTCCTTTATTATTGGAGCAAGATTCAAATGAGTAAGAATAAGCTAGAAGGAATGAAGATCCATTTCTAAATGTCCCCCCACCCGCACTACCTTTAGCTGAACAAGAACCATCAGTGTTAAGTTTAATTTGTCCAGGAGGCACAGGGCTCCATCGAATCTAAATACCTTTACGAATTGAAAAAAATATGATTTTAACGTTAATAACATTAATGCATAACATTTCATGAAAAGGTATAGAAGATTTAGGCTTAATGAACTTAGAACTATCCATTATACCTTCTTTAGTACAAGCAATCAATATTTTTAAACAAATAGATTTACCTTCTTGTCTAATTTCATTACGCATCCTTCAAATATTCCAGCATCCCCATAATAAAGTACAAATACGAGTGATACCAAATTGAGATGATAGAGAATTATGACTAAGCCAATTATCAAATAAAGCATGAATGGAATGAGCATGATTAACATCAAAATAATCCCAAACCGCATTAGCAAGAATACTATAAACAAAAGATGATTTATTGTTTCAATGTTGCCTAAATGACAACATGAACATTTAGAAGCCAAATGGATGCATACTTCTTTTATTCTTGAGTCTACTTCTTTTACTTTTGGTGGAATCCAATTGTTCCATATTTTTTTGGCCCATTTAAAAGGTTTATTTTTAATTCTAATTTTGTTCCAATATTCTTTAGTTGTAAATATACCTGATTGAGAATGTGTCCATATTAATTTATCATGTGTACCATTAAGATTAACGACTTTTGCAACATCAAATAATAGACGAAAATTTGATTTCAGTATGTTCATTTTATCTACATCTTCAACAACCTCCTTAAAAGAAGAAGACTCAAAAGGAGGAAAATCACTAGAGATATTCAAATTATTCCATTTATCATTCCAAAAATTTATAGATCCATCACCTAAAAGCCATATAGATTGTTCTTTTAAATAAAGGATAGATGGTGCTAATAGATTTCCAAATTTTTGACGCGACCCATGGAACCCTAAGACCCGGAATTTGGATTCCATACTTTCTCCTCATAAAACAACTCCATAAAGAATTAGATTGTAAAAAATTTCAGGCTAATTTGGCTTGAAGACTCTTATGAATTTCATGTAGTCTTCTAATACCTAGACCTCCTTCATCAAGAGGTTTGCAAATACGGTCCCATGAGATCCATTTTTTTCTAACTTGAAATCTTGAATTCCACAAAAAGGAAGAGAATTTACTCTCCAAAGACTTTAGAAGGCTAAGGGGAGGCGAAATAGCTGCTCGAGTGTGAATAGGTATAGATGAAAGAACACTCTTAATTAAAGTAATTTTACTAGCCATTGATATGAATTTAGATTTCAATTAAGCTAAACCTATTTTTAATTTTATCTAACATATCAATGAAATAAAAAATTTTACTCTTGCCTTCAAATAAAAGTACTCCTAAATAACGAATACGTAAATGAGAATGTTTAAATCCTGACCAAGAATGAAAATGTGCAATCCTAGATGAGTTATAAGTATTATTAGTTATGTATGAACTTTTTTCCCAATTAATTTGTTGACCTGAAACAGCTTCATATTGTTGGAGAAGTTTTTTACAAGCACTGACGGGATATTTTCTACCATTTAGAAATAAAAGCATATCATCCGCATATAATAAATGAGTGATTCCTAAAGCTGGTCCGGAAACTTTGAATCTTCTAATTAGTCCTTTATTTACTCAATCATTAAACTTACGAGAAAAAACTTCTTCCGTTATTATGAATAACAAAGGTGATGATGGATCACCTTGACGAAGGCCCCTTCATAATTAGAAGAAGCCATAGGATGAACCATTTAAAGAAATTGTATACCATACATTAGACAAACATTTTAATATGAGATCACACCATAATTCTGAGAAATCAAATTTTCGGAGCACTCTCAATAAAAAAGCCCAATCTACTCGATCATAAGCTTTAGACATATCATCTTAAATATGATATTAGATCCATAGACTTTATTATTTATATCATTTACCATTTCATGAGCTAAGCATATGTTTTCATGAATGCTTCTAACTTTAATGAATATGGATTGTTCATCCGAAATTAGAAAAAGGAGGAAGATTCGCAAGTCTAGTAGTTAGAATTTTTGAAATTATCTTATACATGAAAGTACATAAACTAATAGGTCTTAAATCCTTCAAGGAGTTAGGATTATCAACCTTAGGGATAAGAATTAAGTTTGTGATAGTGTAAGATTTAGGAAAATAATCAACTTTGAAAAACGCATGAACAGCCAAAATAACATTAGTTTTAATTATAGACCAACATGCACGACAGAAATGATCATTAAAACCATCAATGCCCGGGCACCATCAGGGTCTAGATCATAAATAGCTTGTTTAATTTCTTCTTTTAATAGAATTTTACACAAATTCTCATTTTAAGAATCGGTAATTAGATTAGGAATATATATATATTGTGTAAAGCTAAGAAGAGGTGATGGTAAAAATTTTGAAGCTCATGAGAAACTGCGACAAAGCAAAACTAAAAAACATAAAAAAAAAATTGTACGAGATTGTTAGGAATTGAAACATGTAAGAAAAAGAGAGAACCCGAAGGAGATATTGCAATAGAGAGAGATTAACCGGTTGGGTGGGGGTTTGGATCCGAAGATCTGGACCTTAGAGCTGTGAAACATATCTGCAACTGGTTTATCAAATAAAACCACAAAACAAAATGACAAAAGCACCCAAAAAAATTCACCCCAACTGCTCTTTTTTTTTTATCTGATAGTATAGAACTGAGAGAACAAAAAATCATTGAGATTTGTGAAGGGAAACTTGAGAGAGGACATTGACGACCAAGAAAGCCAAAGAGCTGGTGACGGCATGAAGGCCTGGCAAGAGAATGATGGACGCTTAAAAGACAAGGAAAATCAAAGAGAGTTGAGAAGGAGAGAGGAAGAGAGAGATAGCGTGAGAAAAAGTAATTTGTTTCACTTTTTCTTTTAATTTTACGTTTTTCTTTATTTTTATGTTTGCTTTTTCATTTTAATTATTTTTTAACCCCGTTAGTTCAATTGACTAGAAATTGGACGAAAATTGAACAGAATCCTAGCATTACCACAGATTTGCAACTTCGTGTTTCAATGTATCAAAATTTAAAACATGTGCATTTAAGTGCCAAGACCCCTTAGACTTTGGGGGGTAAAATGCATTGAGCCTAACAGAGTGCCTTCGAGTATTCAGACAACATTATATAGCAAGATTATCTGGCCAAATAAAAAAAAGGAAAAATTAAGTAGGTGACGGAGAATAACAAAAATGTCAGGTTAGAATACCAAATTTGAACCAGAAAATTTACCTCGGATACTTTGCTAGCTTGTAAAGTACCAAAGGGTTGCCAATTCTTTCCAGCTTCTTTTTCAGAAAAATCTGCCAACTGAGTGACCTCAAAAGTAAAACTCCTCTCACCATCGGAGGCATCATTTCCTTTAGGATCCTGAGAGTCAAAGCCCATTGAAACTGGAGTATTCTGATCTCTGGGTTTTTTGACTTCCTCCTTCCCAGATTCACTTTGAGGAAGCTCAGAAATCGTGGTAGGGGAAGCAGAAGGATTATCAAAATCAGCACAACAGCTTCCACTTTCAAGCACATGAGACTTAACACAAGATCCAGACGATGGAGAAGAACTAAAGGAACCTCCAACTTTAAAACCATCACCTGCAACATTGGATAATCAGAACAGGCAAAACTTGAGCATTCATGTTGAAAGAACTGCAATGTAGTCAATCTAGAAAGGAATATCATACATGCCCCCAAAGATCTAAGCATGCAATTGGACTATGCCTCCAAACTGCACATTTCTCTTAGGAGTGATAAAATATGCACCATAAGTTGCATAAGTACACCCCTATGAAATCTGAAACCCCAATGAGAACACATCGATAATAATAAGTAAACCCCCTACCAACATTAACCTTAAAATATGAAAACCCCTTTTTTCCTTTGATAGATAGATAGATAGATAGACTGGGAATAAAATATAAATTTTATTTATCAAAAAAGGATGTTATTAAACAACTCACCACCTGTGCTTGGTGTAGCAATCTGCCCAGAATTCTTATCTCCGGTTAGTACTGTGGTATCGTTGTCTTGCTGACCATTTTGGCCAGTATCACTACGAGGTTCTTCCAAGGGTAAAGTCGCAGGTTTGGTGGGCATCTCATCTTTTTTCATAATCGGTTCACCATCTGAGGAAAAAGTTATTCAGTGATATCAATCTTACTAAGTCCCAATATCACAAACGTACAAGAAATTTTCTTCCAAAAAGAACAATAACCATAACATAGAAAATTCCTAACATGGTTTAATCATGTCAAAATATATAACTAGGGGCATAAAAAGGGTGCAATAGCACTGAAGATATTCAAAAATTGTGCACAGCCCACTAAATAAATGATCACAAACATCCTGTAATAAATAAAAATCTGGAAGGACACGAAATTCATCTGGTCACACGGGTTGATGTAAAGAGAAATTACGAGATGGAATATAGCCATTTAAGTAATTGACACAGCAAAGAAGATCAGTGAATCAAAATTTTCATAGCATGCCTCACATGTTCAAGGATAAGATTTAATTAATGCTAAGAAATATAAATGATAAAAGATCCAGATCTTACACAAGTCATACTTAAAATTATTAATAGCAAATATATAAATATAATATATTGCGTATAAAAATTACAAATCATCACCTGAAACTTTTGAAGCTGCCTTTTCATGATTTTCTTCTACAGTTACTTCCTCATGCTTTCCTGAGATCACTTGCACTTCAGCACCATCAGCTTCTCTTCCTGTTGAATCACCAGTAACAGGACACACATCAATCTCCTTTGAGCTGTCGTGCCTAACTTCGATATGGACTGCTGTTTTGGGTTCGCTCTGGCTTCCTGTACTAGAGGTATCCACCACTGAAAGAGATTGATCAACCTTCTCACACAACAGCTGTCCATCAGTGTCACATGAAGCACCTGTTTCAGATTCAGAAGCAGGAACTAGCTCAGTCGTCACATTAGAAGACATCTCCCGATTTGATAAACCAGCTTCTGAGGAAATTCCTGCTGCAGTTTCTTCCTCTTTGTCCGAGGATGTAAACCCAACAGCAGGTAAAGGTGACATTTGAACTTCTTGCTGATTAATAACTGCACCCGTAGTAGCACCAATTCCCAGAGGCAGGGTAAGACCATCTGTTGTGTCATAGGATCCCAAGTTAGCATCTCCCAAAGTCACATCTGATGCAAAGAGAGAGAAATAAATAGACAGATAGATAGATATATAGAGAGAGAGATACAACTTAGACCTAATGTTTGAGAATCCCAACTGAGTTTGTTCATGACACACCTGATTTGTCACCTGCAGTAGCATCAGATTCTGATTTTGAATCTATCAACTCTTTCATGGAGCCACCACCACAAATATCAGAAGAGTTGGAGGCAACCTCTTTATCTATAATTAGAGAAACACCAACCTTAAAACCCATATTATTACAGTCAGTGGGTGACCCTATGCTCTCTTGGGCACCAACAGAAACATCTTCATTGCATTTATGAATGCAACTCTGCCCAGAGACCACATTATTATCAAATATTTTACTTAATTCAGCTCTGCAAACTGCAAAGGCATCATAAACACCTTCTGAAGTTCCAGCCACATGTCTCTCCCCATGCAATTCAGGTGAAGAAGAGGCCACATTCAAACTAGAACTACCTCCTTCATAGCTATTGCTGCTTCCAACAACTTTGCCTTTAGAAGCTTTGTTGTCTTCCAAGGACGACAAAGATGATTCAGGCTTACTGCCTAAGATTTCCGTAGACAATTGGCAGTCACTCTGTGGCACATCCTTCTCTTCAACAAAACTACTTGGTCCAGATATTACCTGTACAACAGAATCCGTATTTGGCTCTACCACAGTGGTACAAATTTCAACACTGATGTTGCCGACTTCAACATCTTGGCCCAAGGCCCCTGGTGATGCCCTATGTGCATTTTCTTTAGACTGATCACCAAACTCTGAATCTTTACACAAGACCACAATTTTGTGTTCACTGGCCTGAGAAGGAATTCCAGAACATACACTTCCACTGCATCCTTCCATCATCTGAAAGTCGGAACCCGCCTTCAGTATCATATCAAAAGGTTCTCTTACATTATTAATGTTTCCTTCTTCCATAGATTCCACCTTAAAGCCCAAGGAAAGAGAATTGTCCAAATGAGGAGTACTGGTTGCAACTAAATTTCCATCCCTGCTCTGATCATCCATCTGAGCCTCTGCACTTACAACACATTCCCCCCTGCTCTCACCCTTGTTGTCTTGCAAACTGTCAAAAGTTTCAATTTTCAGAGGCAGAGCACCTTGACTATTCAAGTTTGAAATACCCGTACTAATACTTTGCACGGAAGGAACCATACTATCGAATTGTATCCTTGAAAAAGAAGAATCTCCATGCGTCATGTTACCCACAGGTTCAGCAACAATGGTCTCGACCTCACTTTGATCAAAAACAGCACATTTCGCATCTCCAAACTCATTCCCCTGGGTCAAAATAATGTCACCCTTTCCACCAGCAGGACCTGGATCCAAGTTGCTAAAACCACCATCAACAGATGACTCACCTTTGCGAGTTTGTGAAGCATCTTCAACAAGAGGCTGTTCCCCTCCTACATCCTCCTTTAACCCATAAAAATTTACTGGGGTCTCATCCAGCAGTAATGTAGGTTGTAAATTTACATCTTCCGCTTTAGAAGGACTACTCTGATCATGCTTCAGACTGGGCTCCATTTGCTTTATTATGCAACCCAATTCATCACAAGCATCTGACTCCTTCACAATATTTTGTCGAGGAATTAGTTCGTCCTGCCCGACAGATTTTAAAAGCATTTCAACAGATTCTGAGGAAGTGGCCTCAGACCAAACATTGTTGTGCCTCGAAATAGCACAGGATTCTGCTGCACTTGAACTAAACACTATACCGCTACTCCCACGAGAGAAATCCTCAATCCACTGATTATCTTCGTTACTCTCAATCCCAAGAAAAACCTCAGTTTCAACCAAACTGTCATACCTTAAATGCCCATGAAGGCTGTCATCAAAATCAAACTTGGGAAGAGCATATGGCTGTAAAACAGGAGGATACTTATTGCTCCCTTCACCAGCTAAATGAAGATTCTGGCTTTGAAAATCATTGTCATCATGATCCATGGGTGTATCCCTAGAAAAACAAAAAAATGTTAGAGAGAAGGGGAAAGTAGCATACAGAAGAAGTCTCCAAGTTCTAAAAGATATGTCTCCTGCAAGTAAAAGGGATTAATACAAACAAATAGACCAGTAAAATTCAAAATCATAACTACAAATTTCAAAAATATCATATGCATTAAAAAAGCACAACACCCATTGTTAGGAAAGCTTAGAACTTAGTTTCAACTATTACCCTGAAACATTGCACAATGCCTTCAATAGACCTTCTCAAAATAAAAGAAATACATCATGTAATATGGTTTACCACCATTCTTTTTTTCCTCCTCGTCCATAATGTGATTGTTCACCATCAAATCTATTGTCTACTTAATAAAAAAGCATTAAAATCCATGTCATAAATGCCTAGAATCGAATTTCAACAATTAACCCAAAACACTGCATACAAAGCCCATAGACCACATCAACAACAATAAATATCAAATGCCTTCATAGATAAAAGCATGCAAATATATCGGCTTAATTTTGTTATTCTATCATTAATTTCTTCTTTTCCAGATTTCAATAGATTGCTTGGAATAAACAAGACCTATAACTCCATGTGCAATTCTTGTCCCCTTGAACTAAGGTTATGATACAAGACAAATTAACAGTGGGTCCAAATCGTTTATACTCTTGCCAAATGCCAACATGGCATGAGAACGAAGCGAAGTATATATGTGAACCTCTTTGAATCTAAACCTCAATATCAAATTGTACATAAAGATAAATTTTCGTTTCTCACATATAGCTAAACCTAACAAAGAACCAGAGTAACACATTCTTAATCCAAATCACTATTCTTAACACGCTTCTTACATAAAGTGAAATTTTCATTTCTCACATATAGCTGATCCTAACAAGGAACCAGAGTAATATATTCTTAGTCCAAATCGCTATTCTTAGCGTGCTTCTTACATAAAATTGATATTTGAGAATGAGGAAAGACCCTGTCTTTGCTGACCTCAGTACAAGTATACATCAAGGCACCACGCCTGAGGATACTTACAAAGTTGGAAGACTTCCTTCTAAATTTAATTCAAGAACAAACTCTACCTGTAGAAACCACTAATTATAAGTGACGCCCACTGCTAATTGCAACATATTCGTTTGCAGATTAGAGAGCACAGCCAACAGCTTAGTTACAAAGGTAAGGCTTGGAGGTTCAATTTTAGGAAGTTGGCCAAAAAAGTACAAAATTGTACCTCAGTCAGTTTAATTTTACAGCAAACACAATAATACAAAAACAGCATAACCTTAAAAGGTTGAGGTAGAAAGTAAACGATTGAACATGTTCGGGTTCAATTTCGATAGGAATTGAATAAATTGAACTTCTTAGTCTAGCTATGCGAACAAAATAAACCAGTACCATCATCCATGAACTCAAAATGAGAACAACCATATTTCACAAAAACCTAGTCCAAACCGGTTAAATATCAAATCTACTTCGTTATTAGCAAAACTGAATTACACACCAAAACCCTAGTTCAAAATTATAAAGCGCATAAAAGTAGCCTCAACCATACATACATAAAAAAGTACATATAGGCTGATACAAATACCTAAGTACTCTGATAATTTGAAAAAAGAGTAACTACAAGCAGTAATTTATGTTACAAATGACAAAGCATCTAAAAGAAAAGAAAAGACAGCCACTTTTGAACTAAACTCACCATTTACAACGCAAAAATAGCTTTAATTAACACAGAAGAACCCTATTTACTTGTTTTTATGAGGGAAAGTAGGAAATGAACAGTACCAGAACAAGTAAGTCTAGAGACGCTACCTCCCTCCATCCGGTGACAAAATCCAGGCCGTTTGATCTCAACTCCTTCCCAATGGTATTGGTACGTTCATCTACTGGTCCACCCACAAACCCCGCAACTATTAGCCTCTCAAATTTAACCAAAACACTTCAAGTGAACTAACAATAAAAAAGTAAACCTAATTAAGTGAACTAACTTAAAATCGAATAAGGTTCACGGAGAAAATCAGACTCACCGGAATCTTCAAATTTCCGGCGGATCGAGTTAGGGTTCCGGCGAATCGAAGAACAAAGCTCGAGTGTGAATAGAGAAAAAGTGATATTTGTAATGTTTAGTGGTTTAGCTGTTGTTTCGTTTACTCGCTCGGGAAATGAGACTCGTTGCTCAGGGGAAGAATTTTTTTTTTTTTTTTTTTAAATGAGTGATGGTGAATTGGTGATGGAATTTTGAAAGTGGGGTAGGCGTATATAGTTTAGATCCTACGGGTATAAACAGACTGAATATGGCACGTGGCGAGTTTACATACGGTTGATAAAAGTATACACGGTAAAAGAAAAACAACTGCGAGTCAGAGATTTCTCGTCACGGCATCTTAAATAACGGTTGATTCTTACTGTGTAGTGAAAAGTGGCAAGGTAATCAGCCGTTGGATGGAGCTCTGAATCGACGGTATGAAATGTGGTGTGAGGCAAAATCGGTGAAGAGCTGTGTGAGATTAGATGGACTGTACTTACATCTTGTTGGAAAATCCAAAGTCCATATCTTGCTAGGGACACTTGTTCAAAGACAGATTGGTCGGGTCAGAGCAGTACATGGCCCTTATCCAGGTCTAGAAAATTCTGATATGTGATACGATCGTTCTCGACCGTTTGATCAGAGTACTTTGGAAAATTCCATTTGATATGCTATATTAAAATAAAATTAAGTTCACAATAAAATTTGATGTCACATTGTTAAATAAAAATAATCTAAATTCATTATGGTAACATTTAATTTTAATTGATAATTTATCGATTCAGTTTCATAAGAATTATCATAAAACTTATAAAATTTACTAATAATAATGAAGGAATTGAATTATAATTTTAGTGTTAAAATTTTTTTTGTTTAATTTTTTTGAAATAACTACTATTTTTAAAAAAATTTCGATTCCACGATGATTCTTACGAAATCCGTGGAATCACCATTTTTCAATTTCATTATAAATTTAATTTTTATTTTAATTTTTAAATTAATCCATGCCAAAATTCGATATGTCAATAAAAAAAGATTATGATAAAAAGAGCGCCTTAAGTACAATTGTGTCCCTTGAAAAAATACAATTGCGTCCGTAATGTGCTGATTGAACAAAATCGCAAGCCCTTAATTTCAAAGTTATGGAGTAACTATTATACAATTATGCTAAAAAAAGTTCCAATAGTCATTAATGGATTATCTAAAATTATGATTAAATACAAATAGTTTATAATTAATACTGCTGGTTTAGTTGTCAATTTTTTTTTTCTAAAGGAAGTATAGTACTCAATTGAGTTATTAAAAAAAGAAAGTGCAATTCTTCAAGTTTCTTAGCAATTACGAGTTGCATTTGTAATGTGCTCAAATATGAGTGAGTTTTTTCTTTACATGAAAATTTTAAAATAAATGATATTATGAATATTTTTAAATAAGAATATAATTTTATTAGCATTATTGTTGTTAGTGACAGAGTCATCAATTTTATTTTGGGAGCAGATTAGTGCTATTGTTTCATGTTAAAATTAAATACAAAAATATATAATAATAATAATAATTCAAAGAGATTTGTATATATAAAAAGTATATTACAACCTATAAACATAAAACTAAACGATTAATGAGGTAATTAAAAGAAGGATAAAGCCTATAAATATTATGGCACGAGCTTAATTTAGCCATCGAATCTCTCTTGTGAGAATTTTTTTTTTATTTAATTCAAGTTTAAAACTAATGTTTTAAACACGTTGAAAACTCTATTGATAATTTTAATAAGAATAACTTAATTACATGTGCCGGAATAATTATTTGGATGACAGTGATGAGAAAATAAATAGGGATATTGGGGGTAGAAAGGCAATTTGAGTGATCCCATTTCGAGAAGTGAAAAAACAGAGAAGAGTTAAGGCTATGTTTGGATTGGGTTTCCAAAAACTCTTTTCAGTTTTCAAAACCCAAAAACACTTTTCAAACCTCAAGTAACTTGTTCGGCCAGCAATGAGTTTTTTCTAATGTGCTCAAATATGAGTGAGTTTTTTTCTTTACATGAAAATTTTAAAATAAATGATATTGTGAATATTTTTAAGTAAGAATATAATTTTATTAGCATTATTGTTGTTAGTGACGGAGTCGTCAATTTTATTTTGGGAGCAGATTAGTGCTCTTGTTTCATGTTAAAATTAAATACAAACAATATATAATAATAATAATAATAATAATAATCCAAAGAGATTTGTATATATTAAAAATATATTACAACCTATAAACACAAAACTAAACGATTAATGAGGTAACTAAAAGAACGATAAAACCTATAAATATTATGGCACGAGCTTAATTTAGCCACCGAATCTCTCTTGTGAGAATTTTGTTTATTTAATTAAAGTTTAAAACTAATGTTTTAAACACATTGAAAACTCTATTGATAATTTTAACAATAATAACTTAATTACGTATGCTAGAATAATGATGAGGATGACAGTGATGAGAAAATAAATAGGGATATTGGGGGTAGAAAGGTAATTTGAGCGATCCCATTTCAATAAGTGAAGAAACAGAGAAAAGTTAAGGCTATGTTTGGATTGGGTTTTCAAAAACCCTTTTCAGTTTTCAAAAACCAAATTTTTTTTTCAAACCCCAAGTAACTTGTTTGGCCAGCAGTGAGTTTTTTCTAATGTGCTCAAATACGAGTGAGTTTTTTTCTTTACATGAAAATTTTAAAATAAATGATATTGCAAATATTTTTAAGTAAGAATATAATTTTATTAGCATTATTGTTGTTAGTGACGGAGTTATCAATTTTATTTTGGGAGCATATTAGTGCTCTTGTTTCATGTTAAAATTAAATACAAAAAATATAAAATAATAATAATAATTCAAAGAGATTTGTATATATGAAAAGTATATTACTATTAGAGAATTAATTACAACAGATTTTCTTTATATTTCAAATTATTGTAATTAGTTGTAATATCATTGTAATTAGCTGTAATCCCCAAATTCTATGATAGTTTCCTATTTTTGTGTTTTAAGTAACTCACGGTAATACCCAATTTTGTGTATATATATTCATTCTTAATCAATGGAAAAGTCAAGCCATTGTTTCTCAATATTCCTCTCTCTGTTTCAACATGGTATCAAGAGCCTAATCTTCTTGGGTGTATTTTCTTCTTCTTTTTTCGCCACCAGTATCCTCAATGGCTTCTGATGCGACCCTCTATTCCACCAATGACCCTATCACCATCCAAAACTCCCAGGATCCTCAACATCCCCTCCCTATAATCAATCTCTCCAATATCACCAAATTGTTTCATCCACCAATTATCTCACATGGAGTCTTCAAATCCAATATCTTCTCGAAGGTTATGATCTTCATCACTTCATTGATTGCACTCATACTCCACCACCACCCACCGTCACCGTTAATGGTGTTGCATCCCCAAATCCGACATACACAACCTGAAAGCGTTAGGATCGTCTCATCTTTAGCGCTCTCCTTGGTGCTATCTCCGTTTCACTGTAACCGCTTATTGCCCGCACCACCACTTCCCTTGATGCATGGCAAACCTTAGCTAATACCTACGCCAAACCATCTCGCGATCATATTAAACAATTGAATGAACAATTAAAGTGGTGTAACAAGGGCTCAAAATCAATTAGTGAATATATTCAGGCGATAAAGACTCGTGCTGATGAACTTGCTCTTCTGGGGAAGCCAGTTGATGATGAGGATCTTATTGATCGGGTTCTTGAAGGACTCAGTGATGAGTACAAATCCATCATTGATGCAATTAATGCCCGTGACACGTCAATTTCTTTTGCTGAACTCCATAAGAAACTTCTCAACAAAGAAGCATCTCTTCAGACTGCTCAACCATCCTCTCTATCACTACCAGCAACGGCAAATCCCATAGCCTTCCGGAATCGTCCAAATTGACGTCCACCAGCCACTAATCCACAATAACCAGGCCCTACCACTGCACTTTCTCCTCATGATCAATGCCAACCAAAACCTTATTTAGGTCGTTGTCAAGCATGCGGCATTCAAGGACACACTGCCAAACGATGCCCGATGTTTCGGCTTGTCACTAATCAACAATCCCCGACACCTCGTCCAGGCCCTCAAGGCTATCGCCCCTCCACACCTTGGGAACCACGAACCAATCATGCTCTTCTCAACAACAACACTACTCTTACTTGGCTGCTGGATAGTGGAGCATCTCACCACATTACGTCTGACTTGAGCAATCTCTTTCTTCATAGCCCGTATCAAGGATTTGATGATGTCATGATCGGTGATGGATCAGCCCTTCACATCACCCATACCGATTCTACCACCATACCTACTTCCTCACGAACCTTTTTTACAAAACGTCCTTTGTGTCCTTTCCATGAAAAAGAACTTAATTTCGATTTATCAATTTTGCACTAATAACCATGTTTCTGTTGAATTCTCACCCTCTGCTTTTCAGGTGAAGTTTCAAAACACGGGGGCAATCCTTTTGATGGGTGAACCTACGGATGGCGTATATGAGTGGCCGACCACATACTCTTCAGTTACTTCTTCACCGTTGCTTTCATTTTCCAGTGTCAAGACCACTTCGTCTGAGTGGCAATGTAGACTAGGTCATCCATCATTTACTATTATGAATAATATTGTTTCCAAGTTTTCTTTACCATTGTCTAGTCCGTTATCCTCTTCCATACATTGTGATGCCTGTTCATGTAATAAAAGTCATAAAATTCCATTTTCTTCTTTTACTTTAACCTCATCCCATTCGTTTGAACTTATCTTTTCTGATGTATGGACCTCTCCTATTTATTCTATTGATGGTTTTCAATACTATGTTATTTTTGTTGATCATTATACACGGAACATTTGGTATTATCCACTTAAACGGAAATCCTATGTGTATGATGTCTTTGTGCGCTTCAAAGCATTAGTCAAAAACCAATTTAAACGCCGAATTGTTACCCTTTATTCAGATAATGGTGGCGAATACCAAGCCCTTGATAGTTTTCTCTCCACCAATGGTATATCCTATCTTACTACACCACCTCATACACAAGAACACAATGGTCTTTCCGAACGATGTCATCGCCATATTGTTGAAACTGGTCTATCTCTTCTCACTCATGCATTAATGTCTCAACTTATTGGACTTATGCCTTTGCCACTGTTGTATATCTCATCAACCGTATGCCCACACCCACACAACATCTTTCATCACCTTTTGAAAAACTCTTTGAGTCTCAACCCAACTACAGTAAACTTCGAGTGTTCAGTTGCTTATGTTATCCGTGGCTTCGTCCTTATTCTCAACATAAACTTGACTCTCATTCCACTCCTTGTGTTTTTTTTGGTTACTCTTCAACACAAAGTGCCTATATTTGTCTTGATCTGTCCACTTTTAAAACATATATTTCTCATCATGTCAAATTTCTTGAAACTCTTTTCTCTTTACCACTCACCAATCCCATCTATCTCGTCTCACCCCAGAGATCATTTCCAAATGGCTTCCCTCGGTCCAAATTCTACCCATTTCAAGTGGCTCACTCAATACGCCTCCATAAAGGGTTCCTCGTGTCAACATCCATCATAAAATGCCCAAACGGTCGACCGTCACTCCTCACTAGTCGCCCATCGACCTCTGTCCACAGACCTCTCTTTACTCGGACATAGTTCGGTTGACCGCCAAGAAACCACGGTCGACCGTTTACCACTAGAACCACATAATTCTGAGACCTCTTCTGCTTTAACCACAGCTCAACCCACCTATCAAAATACCCATCCCATGACCACTAGAGCGAAAAGCAACATCCACAAACCCCTACCCAAGATGAATCTCACTGCTATTCTTTCTTAACCATCAGACATTGAGTCTCATACTGTTAACTAAGCCCTAAAAGATCCCAAATGGAGACAAGCTATGAATGATAAATTTGATGCTCTTGTTCGGAATAGAACTTGGGAGCTTGTTCCATCTACTTCTCTGCAGAATCTTGTTGGATGTAAGTGGGTTTTTCGTATAAAACGGCTTTCTGATGGTTCTGTTAACAGGTACAAAGCCAGATTAGTTGCCAAAGGTTTTCATCAGTGACCTAGAGTGGATTATCATGACACTTTTAGTCTGTTTGTCAAGCCAACAACAATACACCTTGTTCTAAGCTTGGCAGTCAGTAGAGGTTGGCAGTTGCGACAGTTGGATGTTAATAATGCCTTCCTTCAAGGCCATCTTTCCGAAGATGTCTACATGGCCCAGCCTCCGGGATTCATTGATAGAGACAATCCAACACATGTATGCAAATTAAAGAAGGCTATATATGGACTCAAGCAGGCCCTACGGGCTTGGTACCTTGAACTTCTCCAGTTCCTCATTGAGTCTGGGTTCACAAACTCTCATGCAAACACTTCTCTATTCATTCTCCACTCAGGTGACATTACTATATATCTACTTGTTTATGTGGATGATATTATTATCACAGGTACCAACACCAATATTATTCAGCGATACATTGACCTCCTGGCACAAAGATTTTCAATCAAGGATCTTGGTGCCTTGTCTTATTTTCTCGGCATTGAGGTTCTCACCACTCCATCTGGTCTGTTGCTTACTCAAAAGCGCTACATCACTGATCTTCTTGCCCGGACAAAAACGTTTGGTGCAAAACCTGTTGCTACACCATTTGTTACAGATGGAAATCTCACACTTCATTTAAGTACAGCTCTGACTGATTACACAGAATATAGAACAATTGTTGGCAGTCTACAGTATCTTTGCCTCACTCGCCCAGACATAGCATATGCTGTTAACAAGCTTTCCCAATTCATGCATTGCCCGACGTCTGAACATTGGAATGTTGCAAAACGACTGCTTCGATATCTGTGTGGCACATTGACTCATGGATTCTTTCTTCATAAGGAAAATCCACTTTCTCTTCATGCCTTCTCAGATGCAGATTGGGCTAGCAACAAAGACGACTATACGTCTACGACTGCCTATATTCTCTATCTTGGTTGTCATCCTATTTCTTGGTCATCCAAGAAACAGTGTACATGTAATACCCATATTTTTAAAGTAAGGATAAATAAGTAATTGAATAAATATGTCATGAAATTTAAAATAAAGTCTATATGCAAAGTTTATTAGTATTTAACTAAAGCAATTCTAAAAAAAAAAAATTGATGAACAATAACAACGTGGCAGCAGGTGGCAGCACTTGCTGCCAAGTCTAATGTGATTATGCCAAGTTAAAGTAATGCTTTCCCAAATTTAATGGATGATGGCCAAGTGTAAAGCATAAAGAGAAAGAAATCATTTTGTTTTGCAAAGACAATAATTTTGTCTTGCAAGTGTCCAATTTATAGAATAATTTAAAGAATATGATTGTTGACTTGGCAAACAACTTCTAAAGTTGCAGGAGGAAGCTTGATATCAATCTCCTATATATATGAGAACTGGCGAATTCGTAGGGAATGATAAAAATTGAGTTTCCTTTCCATTTTTTCTCTAAACATTTGGGAGTTCAAAGAAAAATTGGAATACCAAAATTTTGAAGGGATTTTCGGGAATATTTTGTTTTATAAAGAATTACGAGAAGATATCAGAATAGCATAAGGTGTTGACTATCTACAACGGGATAAATTTTTTAGAAGATCGGGAAAGACGAGAAGGTGACCCATGGATAGCTTTAAGTGCTACGGGGTGAGTTGGATTTACTTTTAGTAGTCTAAATAAAAAAATCAATTATTTGGTGATAATATTAAATTTAATTATTAAAGTATGCTTGGGTGATAGATGAAAAATTGATTTATGGGTATGATAGAAAATTTGGTCAGGTAGAAATATTTTTCGGTGAGAAATGATATTTTTGGAAATCATAAGTTTAATTAAGAATAAAAGCAATAAATAAATTATTGATGAGACTTATTGATGTTTTAATACGAATTACGATGAGATGAATTTTAGTGGATCTTGACAAATTTTGGTGGATGATGAGATGAATTTTAGTGGATCTTGACAAATTTTGATGGATGATTTGAGATAAAATTTAATGGATTTTGCTAGACTTTAATTGATTATTTGATGTGATTTGGGAAGAGAATAATTTAGTGGAATTTTTATATAATTTGATAAAAAAAAATCAAGATGATTGGATGTAAGAAATTTTAAAGAAACTTTGTTATATAAAATTTGTGGATAATCAGGATAGTCAAATTAAGTGGTTTGAATCTTTATATTGTTTTTATATTACTGTTTCATATCATTGTTCATACGCATATGCATTTAATAATATAACCGAAAGAACCGGGAAGGCAGCCGGTCTAATGAAATAACCGTGACAGCCGGTATATGCTGGGATGAAAAGTGAAAACCGTGACAACCGGTATATGCTGGGATGAAAATTGAAAACCATGACAGCCGGTATATGCTGGGATGAAAAGTAAAAACCGTGACAGCCGGTATATGCTGGAATGAAAAGTGAAAACCGTGACAACCGGTATATGCTGTGATGAAAAGTGAAAATCGTGACAGCCGGTATATGCTTAAATTAACCGGGAAGGTAGCCGGTCTGATAAGAATAAAAGAACCGAGAGGGCAGCCGGTCTAAGATAATAACAACCTGTCGATAGGTGGGAAAACGTTCCCATTATAATCATTCATGCATTTGCATCTGTTCTAACTATTGTTGCATTATTGAAATGCTGTGATGTGTTTTAATTATTGCTGCCTGATTAAAATGCTAAGGAGTGATTTATTATCGTGAAAATAATTATAGATGATTGAGTCTCGCAGAAAGAGACAATTATGATGAAAATATTATTGAAAAGCTGAGATGAGGTGTATTGTCGTGTATGATGGCAGAGTCTCATAAAAAAAGACAACTATGATAATGAGATTATTGAAATGCTTAGATGTGGCATATTATTGTGAATTTACTTATAGATGGCTGAGTCTCATAAAAAGAGACAGCTATGATAATGAGATTATTGAAATGCTTAGATGTGACATATTATTGTGAATTTACTTATAGATGGTTGAGTCTCATAAAAAGAGACAGCTATGATAATGAGATTATTGAAATGCTTAGATGTGGCACATTATTGTGAATTTACTTATAGATGGTTGAGTCTCATAGAAAGAGGCAGTATGGTGATAAGACTTATCTAAATGGTAGACTTTATGATGTGAACCTCATTACGAGGTAATTATGAGATAATTGATGATCTTAAGGTGGACCAATGATTGAGAAGGAGAGATTGATAGAGAATAAATCTTATAATATGTGTAATGATAGTAGAAAGTTGTCATCAGGTTATGTGAAAAAAATAAAATATTAAATATTAAAGGACTATTTATGGAATTTGGAATACTTTTAGTAAATTTAATTCACTGAGCTTGTGAAGCTCACTCCTCATTGTACAATGATTTTCAGGTAGCAGGCTTGGCAAATAGTTTGGTGAGTTGAGGTTCAGAAGAAATCACTTTCTATAAGCCGCGTACGTGTCATCATTCTCAGACTAATGTGAAAATAAAAATGAAAAATTTATTTGTAAATCTTCATGCATTTTACAGATTGATGTAAAGTTCTTTTGGTGATATTTTTATTGTTGCATATATATGTCGTGTTAGGATTTTCAAAATGTGACGATACCGTCTCGGGGGTGGCCAACCTGGGATGGATCGTTACAATTTTGGTATCAGAGCATTAGGTTGTATGATTCTGTAGACTGCATAAAAAGTAAGAAAGTGGAAGATTAAAATAAATTATAATGAACAGTCTAAGAATGACACGTGGACACGCTAGAGCTAGAGTTAGAATTGTTGATTTGAGAGGGCGTGGTAGGCCCACAATATTTTTGATAAGTCGAGGTTAAGTCTGAATCTGTGGTTCCTTGAAGGGAAACATGTTGATAATATGATTGATATTAATAATATAATCGAGGTATGAGAGAATCTGAAGTTGAAAGAGATGAGCTAAGATAAGCTCTTACTCATGCTTTTGAGAAAATGAATGTATCAAATGATCAAGTAGATAACTTATAGCATAGACTTGATAAGCAGACTAGGACAGTGTCTGAAGTTGTTAATCCAGTAATGGTAGATACTTAAAAAGGGGAAAAAGTGGATTTATGCATAAGATGCAGGAAGATATAATTAAACTAAATGCTTTGTTGTTTAAAAGATCTATGAATCCTTTTACGCTTAAGTTTCAGAGAAATATATGGAGACATTATTTAGTATTTTACGACAGATGATTGCCTTTACTTCGTTTGAGTTAGAAAGAGACGTTTTGTGAATGATGGAAGAATATTTTTCCCAAGATAAGTACAAAAATTGATAAACCCTTAATCTGAAATAGGTTTAATGAGGTTTCCTTTGATAAATATTTTCCTTAGACCTTTAGAGCCCAACAAGATAGAGATTTTATTTATTTGAGATAAATAAGTTAACCATGGCTCAGTATGATAAGAGATTTGTGGTTGTACCGAAAATGATAGACTAGAGAAGAAGAAGTGTAAGAGGTTCAAAGATGAACTATGTTTTAAGATTTGATCGAAACTATTTTACACAAAGCATATGAATTATATCAGATTGGTGGATATATCATTTCAGATTGAGAGAGATGTGATGGAGTTTAAAGGAAAGAAGAAGAAGAAAAAGTGGTTAAAGAGACTTAAACATAAAGATTATAGAGGTAGTGGTAGTATGAGTGTACAGGGTGAGAGACCACCCCAAATGAGGCATTCCTTGTTACAGGAAACTGAAGTACAGAATCAGAGGCAAACAGTATCTTATGCTTATGTATCTTAAAAATACTATTGGTAGGACCCTTAGATTTGAGAGACAGATGATGGGAACTGGAAGTCATGGTAGGGGAAGTAAGTATGCCACCAAGTAGAAGTGGCAATCTGATGTATGATTGGGATATAAAAGTTCATTAAATTATATTCAGATAAGATATTTATCCCATAATTTTCAAAATTGAAGTGCTTTATATGGAGAGAAAATGGACTTGTCAATGTTAGTTGATCTTGATGCAATCCACTCTTCTGCATCCAGTATTCATATAAAGTCTATTGAAGTATGTGTTAGTCTTTTGATGCAAAAATATTTTGTTGAAGTTTTCACTAAAGATGGAGTGATAATCATAAATGTTTACAACGGCTGTGTGATTCATATTAGCAATAGAAAATCTAAAATTGATTTATATTATTTGAATATGATTGATTGTTCCAAAAAGAATGTAGTGTTCAAGATGTGGATATAAGGAATTTAACATTCAGATAGAATATAAAACACTCTCGAACTATTTTATTTTGCTCTGACCACTAGGAGATGGTTGAAGAAGGGTTATGATAAGTACTTGGCATACATAATGAATTCCAAAAAGGAAAATAGGAAGAAATCTTAGTGATGAAAGAATATTCTAATGTAATTCTTGATGAGTTGCCTAGGTTGCATCCCAGTAGAGAGATTAAATTCTCTATTGATATGATACCAGGATCATCACATATATTTAATAGCACCCTGCAGAATAACATCAGCTAAATTGAGAGGGTTGAATGTACCATTTTAAGAATTTTTGGATAAACAATTTATCATACTTAATGTATTTGGGTAAGCCCATGCGTTGTTCGTGAAAGAGAAAGATGGAACGATAGGAGGATACTGCAGATAGTTGGAATAAGAACATATATGTTTTACCCAAGATAAATGAATTGTTTGAGCAATTGCAAGGAGCGAGTGTTTTCTAAGATAAATCTGAGATTAGATTATCACCAATTGAAGATAGAGAAGGGAGGTGTGCCTAAGATGTTTGTATGACATATTATGGTCATAAGTTTCTTGTGATGACATTTGAACTGAATAATATTCCAGAAACATTCATGGACTCGATGAATAAAAGGTTTGAACTATTTCTTGATAATCTTGTGGTTGTGTTTATTGATACTATCTTGGTATATTTTAATACTACGGAAGAACAAACAAAACATTTAAAAATTATGTGGGAGACTTTGAGGAGAAAGAGATGTATGATATAAGTTCTCTAAGTGTGAGTGTTGACGGAAAGAAATAAATTTCTTGGAACATGTAATGTCGGGAATGGCATAACAGATGATCTGTAAAAAAGTAGAGGCAATGTTAAGTTGGGAAAGACCAACTAATATGACTAAGATTAGAATCTTCTTGGGATAGCTGGTTATTATAGAAGATCCTTTCAGAATTATTGTTTTTGTCATACGGTTGAATAGACTGACCAGGAAAAATATGAGATTTGTATGGTAAGGAAACTATGAGAAAAAAAAAATTCCAATTTCTAAAGGAGAAATTAAATTCAGCTCCAATATTGGTGTTTCATTCTTGTGATAAAGGATTTGTGGTGTATAGTGATACGTCACATAAATGTTTGGGATATGTGTATCATAGGAAAGTTGTGAACCATACTTCTAGGCAATTAAGATTCATGATAGAAATTACCCTACTCATGACTTAGAATTGGCGGCTATAGTGTTTACTTTAAAAAGATTGGAGACATCATCTGTATGGAGCCACTTGTAAGATATTCATGGGTTATAAGAGTTGAACATACTTATCTACCCAGAGAGAGTTGAATTTGAGGCAAAGATGGTGGATGGAGTTGATTAATAACTATGATTGCACAATTTATTATCATCTAAAAATGCGAAAGTGATAGCTGATGTATTGAGTAGAAAATTCTACAAGAAGGTTAACTGCTATGGGGATTCTGATGTGAAATTGATGATAGATTTAAAAGAGATAAGAATAAAGTTAAATATCAGTGATAGAGGATTTAGGTTAACAAATATAGTTGTACAATTGTCCATAGTAAAACGTTTTAAAGAGGCAAGGTAGAGGTAAAGAGATAGAAAAAGATTAAGCATTGAGTGCTTACTAGAAAGCATTTTGAGTTTAAAATCTGAAATGAAGGTAGTTTGGTGTTGGTACATGGATGGAGTTCCCAATAATGTAAAATTGAAAAAGGAGATAGTGAGAAAGGTACATAATGATGTAGATTCGATGCAATCAAGTAACAATAGAAAATATAGAGGATTGAGACAGAAATTCTGATGGTCAAGATTGAATAGGGATGTAGCTGAGACTGTGAGGTTGTATGGAGTACTATTGAGCATAGTGTCAAATAAAGATGTTAGATTTACATCTTGGTATTGGGAGAGGCTTTTAGAAAGCCACGGATATACAATGGCAATTTAATATAAATTTTCATGCTCATATTGGATTTTTAGAATACTAGAAGATATGCTAATGACAAATGTGATGAATTTCTCGGTAAATTGAGATGCTTACATGCCATTGATTGAAGTTGTTTATAAAAATCAGTATCAAATTTGTATTAGGATGGCACCCATTGAGACATTGTATGATAGGAGGTGTAGAACTCCTATATGTTGGGAAGAAATGGAAGAGAAAAACATATCTGATCTATCTATTATTAAGCTAACAATAGAGATGATCAAATTTGTTAGAGAGAACCGTAGAGCAGCCTAAAGTAGACCTCTTGAGTCTCAAGTAGGTGATTGGGTGTATTGAAAAATATCTCAATGAAAAGGTGTATTGAGATTTTAACAGAAAAGAAAAGTTGAATCCGAAGTATGTAGGACCCAAATGAGGTTGTTGAGAAAGTTGGATTAATTGTGAGTAACTTGAATTTGCCTCCAGAATTAAAACATTTATATAATATATTTCATGTTTCACTTTTAAGAAAGTGTTTACATGATATTTCGAGCTAAGTTATAGAAATTCAGAAAGACTGGACTTATATTCAAGTACTAGTGAGAATTTTGAACAAAGAGAGTAAGTCTTGTGTAAAAGAATAATTTCACTAGTGTAAAGTTCGGTGGCGGAATAAAGATATTGAAGAGATTTCGTGAAAACGTAAGACAAGCATAAAAAAGTATTATTTATATTTGTTTCAGAGCAAAGTAAGAAAATTTCGATGACGAAATTTTTGTAAGGAGGGTAGAATTGTAATACCCATATTTTTAAAGTAAGGATAAATAAGTAATTGAATAAATATGTCATGAAATTTAAAATAAAGTCTATATGCAAAGTTTATTAGTATTTGACTAAAGCAATTCTAAAAAAAAAAAAAAAAATCGATGAACAGTAACAACGTGGCAGTAGGTGGCAGCACCTGCTGCCAAGTCTAATGTGATTATGCCAAGTTAAAGTAATGCTTTCTCAAATTTAATGGATGATGGCCAAGTGTAAAGCATAAAGAGAAAGAAATCATTTTGTTTTGCAAAGACAATAATTTTGTCTTGCAAGTGTCCAATTTATAGAATAATTTAAAGAATGTGATTGTTGACTTGGCAAGCAACTTCTAAAGTTGCAGGAGGAAGCTTGATATCAATTTCCTATATATATGAGAACTGGCGAATTCGTAGGGAATGATAAAAATTGAGTTTCCTTTCCATTTTTTCTCTAAACACTTGGGAGTTCAAAGAAAAATTGGAAGACCAAAATTTTGAAGGGATTTTCGGGAGTATTTTGTTTTATAAAGAATTACGAGAAGATATCAGAATAGCTGAAGGTGTTGACTATCTACAACGAGAGAAATTTTTGAGAAGATCGGGAAGACGATAAGGTGACCCATGGATAGCTTTAAGTGCTACGGGGTGAGTTGAATTTACTTTTAGTAGTCTAAATAAAAAAATCAATTATTTGGCGATAATATTAAATTTAATTATTAAAGTATGCTTGGGTGATAGATGAAAAATTGATTTATGGGTATGATAGGAAATTTGGTCAGGTAGAAATATTTTTCGGTGAAAAATGATATTTTTGGAAATCATAAGTTTAATTGAGAATAAAAGCAATAAATAAATTATTGATGAGACATATTGATGTTTTAATACGAATTACGATGAGATGAATTTTAGTGGATCTTGACAAATTTTGGTGGATGATGAGATGAATTTTAGTGGATCTTGACAAATTTTGATGGATGATTTGAGATGAAATTTAATGGATCTTGACAGATTTTAATTGATTATTTGATGTGATTTGGGAAGAGAAGAATTTAGTGAAATTTTTATATAATTTGATAAAAAAAAAATCAAGATGATTGGATGTAAGAAATTTTAAAGAAACTTTGTTATATAAAATTTGTGGATAATCATGACAGCCAAATTAAGTGGTTTGAATCTTTATATTGTTTTTATATTACTGTTTCATATCATTGTTCATGCGCATATGCATTTAATAATATAACCGAAAGAACCGGGAAGGCAGCCGGTATATGCTGGGATGAAAAGTGAAAACCGTGACAGCTGGTATATACTGGGATGAAAATTAAAAATCGTGACAGCCGGTATATGCTGGGATGAAAAGTAAAAACCGTGACAGCCGGTATATACTGGAATGAAAAGTGAAAACCGTGACAGCTGGTATATGCTGGGATGAAAAGTGAAAACCGTGACAGCCGGTATATGCTGGAATTAACCGGGAAAGCAGCCGGTCTGACGAGAATAAAAGAACCGGGAGGGCAGTCGGTCTAAGATAATAACAACCTGTCGACAGGTGGGAAGATGTTCCCATCATAATCATTCATGCATTTGCATATGTTCTAATTATTGTTGCATTATTGAAATGCTGTGATGTGTTTTAATTATTGCTGCCTGATTGAAATGCTGAGGAGTGATTTATTATCGTGAAAATAATTATAAATGATTGAGTCTCGCAGAAAGAGACAGTTATGATGAAAATATTATTGAAAAGCTGAGATGAGGTGTATTATCGTGTATGATGGCTGAGTCTCATAAAAAGAGACAGCTATGATAATGAGATTATTGAAATGCTTAGATGTGGCATATTATTGTGAATTTACTTATAGATGGTTGAGTCTCATAGAAAGAGGCAGTATGGTGATAAGACTTATCTAAATGGTAGACTTTATAATGTGAACCTTATTACGAGGTAATTATGAGATAATTGATGATCTTAAGGTGGACCAATGATTGAGAAGAAAAGATTGATAGAGAATAAATCTTATGATATGTGTAATGATAGTAGAAAGTTGTCATCAGGTTATGTGAAAAAAATAAAAGATTAAATATTAAAGGACTATTTATGGAATTTGGAATACTTTTAGTAAATTTAATTCACTGAGCTTGTGAAGCTCACTCCTCATTGTACAATGATTTTCAGGTAGCAGGCTTGGCAAATAGTTTGGTGAGTTGAGGTTCAGAAGAAATCACTTTCTGTAAGCCGCATACGTGTCATCATTCTCAGACTAATGTGAAAATAAAAATGAAAAATTTATTTGTAAATCTTCATGCATTTTACAGATTGATGTAAAGTTCTTTTGGTGATATTTTTATTGTTGCATATATATGTCATGCTGGGATTTTCGAAATGTGACGATACCGTCTCGGGGGTGGCCAACTCGGGATGGGTTGTTACAGTACAGTTGCTCGGTCATCCACAAAATCCGAGTATCGATCAGTTGCCGCTACTACTTCATAAATCAATTAGATTTGTTCCCTTCTCACAGAGCTTGGCGTCACTCTTCCTACACCGCCTGTTATTTACTGTGACAATGTTGGTGCCACCTATCTTTGTTATAATCCAGTCTTTCATTCGTGCATGAAACATGTGGCAATTGACTATCACTTTATTCGGGATCAAGTTCAGTCAGGTGCTCTTCGTGTTACTCATGTTTCCTCAGCAGATCAACTTGCCGACACTCTTACCAAACTGCTTCCACGAAGCCGCTTCCAAGAATTAAGGGTCAAGATTGGCATCTCATCCGGAGCTCCATCTTGAGGGGGCATATTAGAGAATTAATTACAACAGATTTTCTTTATATTTTAAATTCTTGTAATTAGCTGTAATATCCTTGTAATTAGCTATAATCCCCTAATTCTAGGATAGTTTCCTATTTTTGTGTTTTGAGTAACTCACGGCAATGCCTAATTTTGTATATATATATTCATTCTTAATCAATGGAAAAGTCAAGCCTTTATTTCTCAATTTTCTTCTCTCTATTTAAACAATTACAACCTATAAATACAAAACTAAACAATTAATGAGGTAACTAAAAAAAGGATAAAACCTATAAATATTATGGCACGAGCTTAATTTAGCCACCGAATCTCTCTTGTGAGAATTTTTTTTATTTAATTCAAGTTTAAAACTAATGTTTTAAACACGTTGAAAACTCTATTGATAATTTTAACAAGAACAACTTAATTACGTGTGCCGGAATAATGATGAGGATGACAGTGATGAGAAAATAAATAGGGACATTAGGGGTAGAAAGGCAATTAGAGCGTTCTCGAGAAGTGAAGAAACAGAGAAGAGTTGAGAGATAGAGGTGGTGGCTTCCTGTTTTTTCACATTTTCTTGCTCTCGTTTCGTGCTTCCTTGGTTTTTAGTCTAGTGGTGAACTGGGGAAGCGGATTTAATAATTAATGGTACTTATATAGGGAAGGTTATATGTTTTATACTTTTAAAAAAAAAAATTAAAGTGTATTATTGTAATACTCGTATTCGTGAATTAAGAGTAAAGAAGTAATTTGATAATGTCATGAAATTTAAATAATATGCGAAGAATTAGTATTGAATAAAAATTCTATAAAAAAAAAACGTGAATAGTGAATGTCGGCAGTAGTGAACAGTGAATAGTGAATGTCGGCAACAGTGAATAATGAATAGTAAAATAATAATAATAATAATAATAATAATAATAATAAAAAGTAAGCTGCCGAGAGAGGCAGCGAAGCTATATATATATATGCGTCCTCAAACGCAAACGCATATATACTTTCATAAATTCGTTTAAGCTCTTCTTTCATTTCACTTTTTCTTTAAACACTTGGGAGTTCAAAGAAGGGTTGAAATATCAAAATTTTGAAGGGATTTATTGTGGAATTGTATAGAGAATCATGAGAAGCTATCATAATAGTAGAAGGTAATAAGGTAATGGTTATTATAAAATTTTAGCATTTATGAAAATTCCCAGGAAGTAAAAGTGAAAATTTTCCAAGTATGTGGTTTATATCAAATTGAAGAATAAATTAGAAAATTTACATAAATATGATCTCAGGTGTTGTCGATCTACAACTAGGGGAAGTTCTGAGAGAAACGGGAAAGGTAAGAATGTGATTCATGGGTACCTTTAAGAGCTATTTGGTGAGTTGGATTTACCTTAAGTAGTCTAAATAAAAATCAATTATTTAGTGATAACGTTAAATTTAATTATTAAAATATGCTTGAGTGATGGATGAAAACTTGATTTATGGGTATGATAGGAAATTTGGACATGTAGAAATATTTTTCGGTGAGAAATGATATTTTTGGAAATCATAAGTTTATTTGAGAATAAAAGCAATAAATAAACTATTGATGAGATATATTGATGTGTTAATATGAATTTTGGATGAGATGAATTTAGTGCGTATTGATGAGTTTTGATGGATGAGTTGAGGTGATTTGAGACAAATTTTAGTGGATTTTGACAAACCTGGAATAATGATTTGACTTACTAATGAAGGTGATAAAGAGATTTTGACTAGTTGGTGAATAAATTGATGTGATGTATGAGGAGAAGAAAAATTGAATTTATTAAGTAAAAAGTTGAGAAAAGATCAGAAAGTCGATTTAAATATTTTGAATTTATATGTTGTTTATGTTACTGTTCATATGCATATTTCATAACATTGTTCATGTACATATGCATTAAATGAGAAAGAAAAGAACCGGGAATGGGCCGGTCTAATGAAACAACCGTGACAGTCGGTATATGCTGAAAATAAAAGAGCCGTGTCAGCCGATATATGCTGAGAGAATTCCGTGGCAACCGGGACTAAGTTGCAAAGTAAAGAACCGGGAGAGAGCTGGTCTGAGATAATAACAACCTGTCGACAGGTGGGAAGACATTCCCATCATAATCATTTATGCATTTGCATATGTTTTAAATTATTGCTGCTTTATTGAAATGTTGAGATGTGATTGAGTCTCATAAAAAGAGACAATTATGATGATGAGATTATTGAAATGCTGAGATGTGGTTGAGTCTCATAAAAAGAGACATTTCTGATGAAAATATTATGGAAATGCTGAGGTGTGATGTATTATCGTGAATAAAATTATAGACGATTGAGTCTCACAGAAGGAGACAGTTATGATGATAATATTATGGAAATGTTGAGGGGTGATATATCATCGTGAATAAACTTATAGATGATTGAATCTCATAGAAATAGTATTATTAAAATGTGGATGTGTGGTATGTTATTTTTGAAATGGTTTAGAGATGATTTGGTCTCACAGAGAGAGACAATTATGGTAAGCAAGAAGCAAAGAATGATGAGAACCATCTAAATGATGGATTTTATGATGTGAACCTCATTACAAGGTAATTATGAGATAATTGATGGTATTAAAAGTGGACCAATGATTGAGAAGAAGAGATTAATAGAGAACGAATTTTATGTCATGTGTATTGACAATAGAAAGTTGTCATCAGGTTATGTGAAAAATAAATGATTAAATACTAAAAGACTATTTATGGAATTTGGAATACTTTTAGTAAATTTAATTCACTGAGCTTGTGAAGCTCATTCCTCATTGTACAATGATTTCAGGTAGCAGACAGGACAAAAAGTCTGGTGGGTTGAGAGTCAGACGAAATTTATTTTCTGTAAGTCACGTACGTGTCATCATCCTCAGACTAATGGGAAAAAAAAATGAAAAATTTATTTGTAAATATTCATGCATTGTACGTTGTAAAGAATGTTTAATTATCAGATTGATGTAATTTGCCTGTGGAGGGTTAAGGAATTATGAAAAATTTTCAATTAGTGTTATTTAGTTTATTTGTTGCATATATGTATCGTGCTAAGATTTCAAAATGTGATGACACTGTTTCGGGGGTGGCCAACCCGGGATGGGTCGTTACAATTTTGGTATCAAAGCATTAGGTTTTATGATTCTGTAGACTGCATAAAAAGTAAGAAAGTGAAAGATTAAAATAAATGATATTTTAATGAACAGTATGAAGATGACACGTGGACATGATGTAGTTAGAGTTAGAGTTGCTGATTTTAGAGGGCGTGGTAGGCCCATAATATTTTTGACAAGTTGAGATTGAATCTGAATATGTGGTTCCTAGAAGGGAATGAGTTGACGGTACAATTGATATTAGTAAAGATGTGAGAAAAATATGAAGTTGAAAGAGATGAGCTAAGATAAGCTCTTACTCATGCTTTTGAGAAAATGAATGTAACAGATGATAGAGTTGATAACTTATAGCATAGACTTGATGAACAGGCTAGCGCAATGCTTGATGTTGTTAATTCAGTAATGGTAGACATTTAAAAATGGTAAAAAGTGAGTTTATGCACGAGATGCAGGGAAATATAATTAAGCTAAATGCTTTGTTGTTTAAAGGATCTCTGAATCTTTTTATGCTTGAGTTTCGGGAGAAATGTGTAGAGAGATTATTTGGTATTTTACCAATGACTGACAAGCAGATGGTTGTCTTTGATTTGTTTGAATTAGAAGGAGAAATTTTAGAATAATGAGAGGATACAGATGTTGATAGACCCTTAACCTGGACTAAGTTTAAAGAGGTTTTCTTTGATAAATACTTTCTTTAGATCTTTAGAGCCCAACAAAATGAGATTTTATTTATTTGAGAAAATTTATTGGATATGGCTCAGTATAATAGGATATTGGTGGCCTTGTCAATGGTTGTATTAGAAATGGTAGACATAGAGAAGAATAAGTATAAGAGGTTCATAGATGATCTATGTTGTAAGGTTTGATCAAAACTATCTTACGTGAGGCATATAAATTATGTGAGATTGGTGGATATATCATTTCAGATTGAGAGAAATGTGATGGAGTTTAAGGGAAAGAGAAAAAGTGGTTAAAGAGACTTAAACATAAAGGTTATAGAGGTAGTGGTAGTATGAGTGTACATGGTGAGAGACCAACCCAAAGAAGGCACTCCTTTAAACTAAAGTATAGAATCAGAGAAAAACATGATCCATTACTTCTGTAGCTCAGAATACTATTAGCGGGACCCTTAGATGTGGGAGGCAGATTATGGGAACTGAAAGTCATGATAGAGGAAGTAAGTATCCCACCAAGTGGAAATGGTAATCTGATATATGATTAAAATGTAAAAGTTTATTATAATTATATTCATATAAGATATTTATCCCAGAATTTTCAAAATTTGAAGTGCTTTATGTGTGGAGAAAATGGACATGTCAATGTTGATCGATCTTGATGTAACCCATTCTTTTGTATCAAGTATTAATATGAAGTTTATTGAAGTATATATCAGTCTTGGATGCAAAATATTTTTGTTAAAGTTCCCCCTAGAGATAAAGTGATAATCATAAATATTTCGGAGGGTTGTGTGATTCGTATTAGTGATAGAAAAACTGAAGTTGATATATTATCTTTGAATATAATATAATTTTGAGAATGAATTGATTGTCGATGTATTACACTTGGGTTGATTGTTCCAGAAAGAATGTAGTGTTCAAGATATGGGCATGAGGAGTATTTGGCATACGTAATGGATTTTAGAAAGGAAAATAAGAAGTTAGAAGAAATCTTGATAGTGAAAGATTTTCATGGTGTGAGATTTAATTTCTCTATTGATATGATACCAGGTTCATCAAATATAATTAATAGCACCCTACAGAATGGTACCAGCTGAATTAAGAGAGAGAAACGTACCAATTTAAGAATTTTTTTTGAATAAATAATTTTTCGGACCTAATATATTTGGGGAGCCCTTATGTTGTTTGTGAAGAAGGAAGATGGAACAATGAGATTGGGTATAGACTACAAAAAGTTGAATAAGAATAAATACATTTTTCCCAAAATAAATAAATTGTTTGAACAGTGCAAGGAGTGAAAGTATGTCCTAAGATATATTTGAGATCAAGTTATCACCCATTTGAAAATAAAAGAATGAGACATGTCTAAGACTACTTTTATGACAGGTGATGGTCATAAGTTGACTAATGATTCCAGAAATATTCATAGACTTGATTAATCGAATGTTTAAACCATATCTTAACAAGTTTATGGTTGTATTTGATTTCCTGATATATTCTAAGAAGGAAGAACAACATGTGAAACAATTAGACAGTGTGTTGGAGATTTTGAGGAGAGAGGAATTATATACAAAGTTCTCTAAGTGTGGGTGTTGAGTGAATGAAATAATTTTCTTGGAAATGTAATATCGGGAAATGGATAGCAGTTGATTTGCAAAAGTTAGAGACAATGTTAAGTTGGAAAGACAAACTAATGTGACTGAGATTAGAATCTTTTTGGGGTTAACTGATTAGTATAGAAGATCCTTTCAGTCATTTTTATTATTGAAATACGGTTAAATAGACTAACCAGGGAAAAAGTGAGATTTGTATGGTGAAGGTAGTATGAGAAAAATTTCCAATTACTAAAATGAGATATTGACTACAGCTTCAATATTGGTGTTTTCCTTATGGTGATGAAGGATTTATGATGTATAGTAATACGTCACATCAATGATTGGGATATGTGTAATATAGGAAAGTTGTGGGCCATACTTCTAGGAAATTGAAGATTCATGATAGAAATTACCATACTCATGACTTAGAGTTGGCTGCCGTAGTGATTCTTTACAAGATTGGAGACATCATTTGTATAGAGCCATTTGTAAATTATTCATGGGTTATAAGAGCTTGGCATACTTATATGACCAGAAAGAGTTGAAATTGAGGCAAAGATGGTGGATGAAGTGGTTTGTGATCATTATTGTACAAATCTCTATCATCTAGAAAAAATATGAAGGTGATAGCTGATGCATTGAGTAGAAAGTCTACAAGAAAGTTACTACAACCAGGAGTTATTATGAGAAATTAATGATAGATTTACAAAAATAAGAACGAAGTTGAATATCAGTGATAGAGGATCATGATTAACGAATATGGTTGTACAGTCATCCATATTAATTTTTTTTTTAAGAAATGCGAGGTAAAGATGAAGAGATAGAAAAGAGTTAGCATTGAGTGCTTACTAGAAAGCAATATGAGTTTAAAAATTGAAGTGGGGGTATTTTGATATTGGAACAAAGGAGTTGTGCTCACGATAATACAGAGATGAGAAATGAGATAATGAGGAAGACACATGATGATATAGATTTGATGCAATCAAGTAACAATAAGATATATACATGATGGAGATAGAATTTTTTGATGGTTAAGATTGAAGAGGGATGTAGCTGATAGAAAAAAAAATTTGGGTACTAGAAGATATATTAAGAACAAATGTGATGAGTTTCTCAGTAAGTTGGATGCTTACATGCTATCAACTGAAATTGCTGATAATAATCAGTAACAGATTGGGATGGCACTGATTGAGGCATTGTATGGTCGGAGGTGTAGAATTCCTTTATGTTGGGAAAAAAATGGAAGGGAAAAATATATATGGGTTGTCAATTATTAAGCAAACAATTGAGAGAATCAAATTTGTTAAAGCAGCCTAGAGAAGACCTCTTGAATTTCAAGTAGGTAATTGGGTGTAATTGAAAATACCTCCCTGCAAAGGGTGTTGAGGATTAAAAAGAAAGAAAAATTGAGTCTGAAATAAGTGGGACCCTTATAAGGTTGATAAGAAAGTTGGGTTAGTAGCCTGAAGTCGCCTTCAGAATTAAAACGCTTATATAACGTATTTCATATTTCTCTTTTGAGAAAAGATTTACATGATGAGAATTATAATATTTCGAGCTAAGCTATAGAAATTCATAAAGATTGGATTTACGGGCAAGTACTAATAAGGATTTTAGAGAAAGAAACAAGTTTTGTATAAAGAAATTGTATTAGTTCAAGTACGGTAACAGAATAAGGATGTTGAAGAAAGTAAGTGAAAACGAGACAAGTATGAAGAAATATTATTCACATTTGTTTCTGGAGTAAAGTAAATAAATTTTGAGGACAAAATTTTTGTAAAGTTGGTAGAATTGTAATACCCGTATTCGTTAATTAAGGGTAAAGAAGTAATTTGATAATATGTCATGAAATTTAAATAATATATGCGAAGAATTAGTATTGAATAAAAAATTCTAAAAAAAAAGTGAATAGTGAATAGTGAATGTCGGCAGCAGTGAACAGTGAATAATGAATAGTGAATGTCGGCGGCAGTGAATAGTGAATAGTAAAAAAAGAAAGTAAGATGCCGAAAGAGGCAGCGAAGCTATATATATATATATATATGTGTCCTCAAACGCAAACGCATATATACTTTCATAAATTTGTTTAAGCTCTTCTTTCATTTCACATTTTCTTTAAACAATTGAGAGTATAAAGAAAGGTTGAAATAACAAAATTTTGAAGGGATTTATTGTGGAATTGTATAGAGAATCATGAGAAGCTATCAGAATAGCAGAAGGTAATAAGGTAATGATTAGTTTAAAATTTTAGCATTTATGAAAATTCCCAAGAAGTAAAAGTGAGAATTTTTCAAGTGTGTGGTTTATATCAAATTGAAGAATAAATTAAAAAATTTACATAAATATGATCTCAGGTGTTGTCGATCTACAACTGGGGGAAGTTTTGAGAGAAGTGGGAAAGGCAAGAAGGTGATTCATAGGTAGCTTTAAGAGCTACATGGTGAGTTGAATTTACTTTAAGCAGTCTAAATAAAAATCAATTATTTAGTGATAATATTAAATTTAATTATTAAAATATGCTTGAGTGATGGATAAAAACTTGATTTATGGGTATGATAGGAAATTTGGACATGTAAAAATATTTTTTGGTGAGAAATGATATTTTTGGAAATCATAAGTTTATTTGAGAATAAAAGTAATAAATAAATTATTGATGAGATATATTGATGTGTTAATACGAATTTTGGATGAGATGAATTTAGTGGATATTGATGAGTTTTGATGGATGAGTTGAGGTGATTTGAGATGAATTTTAGTGGATTTTGACAAACCTGGAATAATGATTTGACTTACTAATGAAGGTGATAAAGAGATTTTAACTAGTTGGTGAATAAATTGATGTGATATATGAGGAGAAGAAAAAATAAATTTATTAAGTAAAAAGTTGAGAAAAGACCAGAAAGTTGATTTAAATATTTTGAATTTATATGGTGTTTACGTTACTGTTCAGATGCATATTTCATATCATTGTTCATGTGTATATGCATTAAATGAGAAAGAAAAAAAACTGGGAATGGGCCGGTCTAATGAAACAACCGTGACAACCGGTATATGCTGGAAATAAAAGAGAAACCGTGTCAGCCGGTATATGCTGAGAGAATTCCGTGGCAACCGGAACTAAGTTACAAAGTAAAGAACCGGGAGAGAGCTGGTCTGAGATAATAACAACCTGTCGACAGGTGGGAAGATGTTCCCATCATAATCATTCATGCATTTGCATCTGTTTTAAATTATTGTTGCTTTATTAAAATGTTGAGATGTGATTGAGTCTCATAAAAAGAGGCAATTATGATGATGAGATTACTGAAATGCTGTCGTGAATAAAATTATAGATGATTGAGTCTCACAGAAGGAGACAGTTATGATGATAATATTATGGAAATGTTGAGGGGTGATATATCATCGTGAATAAACTTATAGATGATTGAATCTCACAGAAATAGTATTATTAAAATGCGGATGTGTGGTATGTTATTTTTGAAATGGTTTTGAGATGATTTTGTCTCACAGAGAGAGACAATTATGGTAAGCAAGAAGCAGAGAATGATGAGAACCATCTAAATGATGGATTTTATGATGTGAACCTCATTACGAAGTAATTACGAGATAATTGATGGTCTTAAAAGTGGACCAATGATTGAGAAGAAGAGATTAATAGAGAATGAATTTTATGTCATGTGTATTGACAATAGAAAGTTGTCATCAGGTTATGTGAAAAATAAATGATTAAATACTAAAAGACTATTTATGAAATTTGGAATACTTTTAGTAAATTTAATTCACTGAGCTTGTGAAGCTCACTCCTCATTGTACAATGATTTCAAGTAGCAGACAGGACAAAAAGTCTGGTGGGTTGAGAGTCAGACGAAATTTATTTTCTGTAAGTTACGTACGTGTCATCATCCTCAGACTAATGGGAAAAGAAAATGAAAAATTTATTTGTAAATATTCATGCATTGTACGTTGTAAAGAATGTTTAATTATCAGATTGATGTAATTTCCCTGTGAAGGGTTAAGGAATTATGAAATTTTTTCAATTAGTGTTATTTAGTTTATTTGTTGCATATATGTGTCGTGCTGAGATTTCAAAATGTGATGACACTGCTTCGGGGGTGACCAACCCGGGATAGGTTGTTACAATTATTACATTATAGTCCTCTTTTTATATCAATTTATATGTTACATTACACTATTTATCTAATTAAATAATTATTTTTTCAAAATTTTAAATTAAAATTTTATGAATGTTGTTTCATAAAGTTTAAAAGTATTCAATTTTTTTTTATAATTTTAAATTAATAATATATTAAAAAATTAAAATCAAAATTACTTTAAAAATCAACTATAACAAATAACTCGGGGACATAATTTTTCTCATTCCATTTTATTAAAGACACGTATTTATTTTATTTTGGATTTGGTTGCTAGCATCCCGTTTCACAAAACAGGGACATGAATGCCCCCGTCTCAACCGTCAACCCTTCATTGCTTTTCATTTCAAATACAATTGTCGGATTATAACATAACATTTAAAGCACCTGACAACCTGTTAAAATGATAACTTAATTTGTAAACAGAATGAACGGCTAAAAATATTCCAGATCAGATAGCATAATAATATAACGAATATTATCAGCCAACATAGCCTATCCTCATCTCCTAATATCCATATGAAATATAAGGATCATGCAAAAAAGAAAGGTTAATGGAAAGTGTTATATATATATATATATATATATATACACACACATAGTCATATGTATTTTATCTAATTTGCCTTTCATTTTTTTATTATCTTGTTTTGTTTTGAGAAAAAAAATACATACAGAAAAATATGAAAAAAGGAATTAAAAGAGAAAGAGAATTAAATCGTTGGGCTAGTGTTTGAAAGAAAGAAGGTCTAAATCCTTGGGCTGAAAGTTGAAAAGAAATATATGAAAATTCAGGTAGTTGTATGTTGTTTAAAAATATCAGGCCCATGTTTTGTGTGTACAGAGGCATTAGTTTGGGTTAGTCTCTGAAGCCCAAGCCCGGTCCGTTTTTTATTTGGTCAGGCACCACACGGTGCGTTTCATTTAGCTCAAGGTATCTTCATCATCGTTCACGACAGCCAGCGAAAATGGGGAGAAACTTTCTGTTTTATCTCTTCGCCGAGCCAAAATTACGCTGCAGCTTGAAAAGGAGATCATTCTGAGCTCCAATGGCGGACCCGAAAAAGGAGTTATTTGTCCTATATTTTTCCTTCTTTTGTGCAACTTGTCGGAGCTCTCTTTCTCTCTTGATTTTCTACTTCATAGATACTGATTTGACGTTTCTTTAGGGAGGGTGGAAATTTTTGAAGAAAAAGGAGCACTTATCTTCTTCCCTTTATAGATACTCATTTTCTCCCATTTTCCTCTCCAATTTCAGCTGTCAAACACCCCTGGGGAACGCCTAAACGACTCTCTGTGATTTTCTTCTACCCAATAGTCGCGCCTCCTCTCGGTAAAAAACCCAATACTCATTTTGTTTGTCTCATCTTCCTCCACCATGTAGCCGTATAACCCCTGATAGTTCTCCACCGTTCCTCCGTTACCACTGCGAGGTTCTCGCCGCGCCGCCACACAAGCAGTCGTGACGCCGCTGACTTTTGTCAGTCTTCGACTCGAATATCACTGCCCGATTTACTGTTGCATCACTTCTCAGCCGCGATCTGGAGGAATTAATATGTTTGGGTCTTTAAACCATTTGGGGTCATGTTTGGGTATATAAATGTTGGTGGGCTCATTTGTCTTATATTGTTAAATGGGCCATCGGCCCCAATGTGGGTTACTAAAGTATTTGTCTTAAGTAGATTCTTAGTTACTCAATCCCATTGCCTTGAATTAGTTCCGGCCCGATCATGAGCCCGCAAAGGTACATTTCTAGCCCTCAAGTAAATGAGGAAAAACAACAACAGATTATGCAAGAAATTACCGCAGGGATCAGCAAGAGCTCCAGCACAAATGGCAGGTAATCCTCCCTCATCCTTTATCTTTTCCATTCTTGATCAGTGGAGGGTTTGATCTTTGATCTCTTGACTAATGTTAATCACAAGTGATTCTACCTAGTTATCACCCACAAGCCCTTGGTCTTTCCTAGCTGTGGTTTACTGGCTTGCTTATAACTGTTGCATTCATGCTTGTTTTGCTTACTTTATGTATACCCTAATGGTTAATCTTCTATAATAAAGATGAGGAATAAATCTTATGCAAAAAAGGCTAAGACTTGGCTTATATCTATTTGGTTAAAAACATGGTATGTTTTGTTTCTTAAAAAGGAGATTTTTTTTTATAGATATGCCTAGGTTATCGATTCTTTCTTGTTTGGTTATTAAATTATTTGGGTTTATGCTTAGCTTGGATTATAATCTCCAAGCCTCTTCTGCTCTCCATTTTGTTGTTAAATCCGTGTATAAACCTTGCTTGTTTGGATATTGTTGAGTCTCTTTGCGTTCTCCATTAACTATGTCTGGTTTTAGAGCCAATGAGGAATACTTTCTGTCCATTTTCTTGGAGGGATGGTATAATAGTTTTCCATGAGGACAAGATTCTAGTTGAAAATCTTTTTGAGGGATGCTTGGTATTCTGGTGTTGTGTCTTGTCTGTGGAGTATTTCCTGGAGATATGAAAATGGTTGAGAGGAAATAAAGAGAAGTATGGATAAAACTGATAATTTGGCTTAGTCCTCTTAGCCATAGAACTATTTTTTAATCAAATTACACTATGCGGGTTCGAACCGAAGAACTTCAACTAGTCTTGTTTATGGGGTTCAAATGTGTCAACTCCATGTCCGATGCATCTCCGTTTAGGCTCAAGCATGCCTTTGAACTTAATTGCTATTTGGGCCTACTTCATAGCTTAAATTCGTTACTTGAATGTTTAAGCTTAAGTTTCTTTATTTATTCGGGTATAATTCTTAGATTCTCATTTTTCTTTAATGGGCCGAACGGCCCACATGTTGGTTACTACAATCTTGTTTTAAGTGACAGATTATATGCCCTTCACTATGACTAAACTTGGGCTCGATTATGGGCTTTGAAGGTAAGTACTTATCCATTTTATAATTAAATACATAAAATAAAAAGGCATGCTATAACTAATATTGCATTTGAGATTGAAAATCTATTTTGTTGTGTTGACAACCTTTTGTACGAAAAAATGATCGTGTGCTTGAATGCTTCCATCCCTAGGTTTGGGATCATCCCTCATTCTATTTACCTAAAGACCCAAAAATGTTTTTCATGAATAATTTGTGCATGCATTTAGATGCGGATCAATCACAGTATTACTCATGTAATTTGAATTGAACCTTGCATGAGGAAATTGAGTAATTAAAAATGAAAATAAGTATCATGTGACTATCATCAGGTCACGTGCCAAAATCTAAATTTGGTTTTGATTTTCTTATATTGCAAATATGATTAAGGGCTTAGGGCTCTGTTATCCACGTTGAAACCCTTGGAAGGAGTTAGCCCTCAATCTACCAGAGATGAATTCGAGGATTATGAATCCTCCACGTACGTACTTGACGAAAGAGATCCTTTGAGGGGCGAAATCGTCCCTGGTGGCGTCAGAGTGGACTTTGAAGGAACAATGATCGCCTTGAACATGAAAGGGGAAGTAGTAATTCATGATAGTAAAACGGGCGCCACCCTATCAGGCACCAACATATAGTCTGCTTAGGACAAATGTCTATCATGAATTAAATAAATTAGAATAAACATTAATAAGGATACTATTTGAGCTTTATCTTAATTGGGACATATGCCTCACATAAAGAGTACATTTTTTCGCGTTTGATTGCATGAGGCATACACCTCGTAAGTAGTTTTTTTATGTTCAGGTAAAAAATAAAAATGATGTCGATTTGGGTTTTTATATGGTTGTTTTATTTAGGCTATTGATTATTATAATTATATTTACTCTTAAAGCATTTGGAATAGTCGATAATTTATTTCAGTTTCTTTAGAATTTTAAGTATTATTTACAATTTTTATTATTTTAAATTTATTAATTATTATTTTTAAAATAAAAATAAATACTTAAAAGTTTACTTTACAACATAGGAATACACTTTGTCTCAGAAGAGGTGGAACACTTTGCCAGAAGCTTTTGCTTCTGAAAATATTGTTCTCAATGTATGCTTTTAGGTCTATTTCATGAAAGTCTAAGACACAAAATTTAAGCACTATAATTTTATTTAGAACATCTCATCTTGATTCAAGTTCTCTTACCATTATTGCTTTTAGATATTTCCCTTATTACTCATTAAAATTCAATAATATATGATATTTTATATAACTATGTAAATTGAATTTTGAATAAAACATAATAGGCTGAGATGGATTAACAATACTTAGATGAATAAATACGGTGAGAAAAGATTAGAGACTAGAGCATAATGACATTCATTAATAATACGTTTTATTTATCAAAACCACTACTGCAAATGTAGTAGTAGAAATTAACAAGTTACACTAATCACAGGTTTTATGACAGACACATGTCTTCTTGTCCTTAGTGCATTGATCATAAAGATAACCCTCATTATGGCAAGGCAGAGCACATTTGTCGTCATTGGCGCATTTTATATGCAACAATTTGTAGTACCCATAATAATTGATTGTGAATATTGCTATTGTTGATCATTAACTAAAGAATAAATTTTGAGTTGATGAGTTTCGTGCATTATGCATATAGGGTAATGTATATATATATATATATATATATATATATATATATATATATATATATATCAAAAAATAGATTCTTACTTGAAGTTAAGAGAAAGATGAGTAAGAACATGAACCTCAACACTCTTCTTGCCATGCCTCACTTAACTAGCAGTATTTCTCTTAGCAAAACCAACTTTCACTCGGTTACAAGATTTCTAACTTTTTATTTTTAAATGAATTGAAATAGAATTTATTTAGAAATAAATTGAAATGATTTTTACTTATTTTAAATTGTGAAATTTATTTGAATTCTTATATTTAAAATGTTTGAAATAAATGAAAATTTCAAATGAGAAAAGAAAGAGAGAAGGGAAAGAGGGCGAGGGAAAGAGAGACGGGGGAGGAGAGAAGGAGAGAGGAAAAAAGAGTATTTTGGTCAATATTACTTTTTTACTCTTCATTTTTAGAATTTATTTATAAATTATTTTAATAGAATTTACAACAGGCCAAATCAATTTCGTACTGATTTCATTTCGAAATGAATTTTAGGAGGTTTTTTTATTTATTTATTCCAAACATGATAATTATAGAATTTGAAATGATTTCTATATAAAACTATAGAATTCATTTATCCCAAATGGAGTGTAAAGTAACTAAATGTCGTGGGTAACTGATTTATCAATACTAATAGTAATAATAAGAAGCTTACCCTTAGAAATTACTCACTTAAAAAGTCTTATAAGTTATTGACTTAATGCTTAGAGAGTTCAACAATCTGTAGCCACTTAATTCAAAATCCATGCCGGATAAGTTCAGATTATATGGATGTTGAGCTTTTTGCTTTTTCATATAGGATAAGCAATAAGCTTAATGCTTAAATATGGGCAAAATCTGAACTTAATCTAACCAGAATAATTTTGAATTAAATTTTCACTTTATTTTTAACCTACAAGTTGCTATGGCGGACTTGGACAAGTTGGAACTCCGATATATTTAGTTGTCTTTTCCCAGCACCCAACGCCTATTGCTTTGCAGATTGAAAGTATCCCTCATTTCAAAACAAGTTTGGACTATTAGATGGTTTTGAAATGTCTCTTCCATTAATTCTTAGTTAGTGGATCATGATTATCTTTAATTAGAAATTAAAATGAAATCAAATTTATGGTGATATTGAACGTCATATTATTAAATAAAAAATATTTAAATTTAAATTTATCATAATAATATTTAATTTTATTATAAACTTAATTTCTATTTAAATTCAGAATCGTGGATAGTATATATTACTTGTTGACTTTGATCTTTTTGAAAACTGCTGAATCAGGCTATTTTGAGGCCACTATGCCATAGTTCATGGGAGGTTGTGTCTCAGGTCCAGTTTGGATGGAGCTACGGAGGCCCTTCTTTGTGTGGATATTCTCAAGGCTAGTGACTTTTTTTTTTTGATATATGTATTATTACAAAAATGATAGATCATATGTACAAGAATATGAGTATAAAATTGATTAACTAAATAAAGAATATAGTTTAATAATTTGGTTAGTGATTATTTTTTTTAATCGTTTTGATTGTTTAAACGATTAAAAAATTAATTAATATTAATGATATGCTAAATATAAATATAATATATAAAAAATATAATAAACTAACAAATCTTAAGTATAAATTAAATATATAATATATAAAATATATAATAAATTAAAAAAACTTAATTGTATAAACAGTATCAGTTAATCGACTGTACTAATCGAAATTAATTTGGTTAGTTAATATTGAAATAATTAAGTTAAATCGATCGAAACAATTAAATTTTTTTATAAAAAAAAACCAATTAAAATTTTTAGCAGCCCATTTGAATACCACTAAAAGCAAACCAATCTCCGGCTACTCTCCTGTTCTTTGAAACATAGTTTTTTTTAATGCATCAATCAATAGTAGAATATTGTTACAATGAACTGAAGACTTGTAACCTTACATGAAGAAAAAGAAGAGTTCAAAGGAGAAAACTAAAAAAAATTGTTCCCTAAGGAGATATAAATCACCTTATCTCATTTCAATATTTAAGAAGCCATGGTGTTGAAATAAGATGAATGCCACTTCTCTTGGTTTAGATTAGAGTATTTTAATCGATATGGGTTTGAGAGATTTTTTTTTTTTAAGTATTTTTAATTTTCATTCGATTAATATTCTCAAATCTCAGAATTGCGCATAAATCTCAACCCTTTTTACGTTTCTGCGAGATCATTATGAGTTTGAGAATGATATTCTAACCTTCAAAATAATCATCAAAATTTGACACTCATTTTAAACACATTTATATCACTCAAGTTTTTAAATAATTACTATTGATTTTCCAAAGTGTTAAATTGAATGTTTAGAAGAGATGTTGAACCATATTTATTACTAAAAAAACAAAACAAAAAGATTTTCTATTAAATGTTGATAAGTGATTAAGAGTTCATTTGGAATCAAATGAAAATAGAATCCATTTTATTTTCAATTGAATTGAAAATAGAAATGAATTTTTATGTTTTACTTACTCATTTTAAATTGCAGAATTCATCGAATTATCATGTTTAAAATGTTTGAAATAAATAAAAAAATTAAAAGAGTAAAAGATGACGGAAAGAGAGGAAAAAAGAGTATTTTGGTCAATATTGTTTTTTTACTCTTCATTTTATAGAATTCATTTGTAAATTCTATTAAAATTAAAAGAATTTACAACATACCAATTCAATTCCATAGTGAATTAATTTCGAAATGAATTCTAGAGTTTTTTTTTTCTTTTCAAACATGGCAGTTATTGAATTTGAAATAAATTTCATAAAAAATTATAGAATTCATTTATTCTACAGGGAGTATAAAGTAACTAATTCTCAGGTGGGTGACTAATTTATCAATAATAATAGTAATAATAAGAAGCTTTGCTTTTAGAAATTACTCGCTTTAAAAAGTCTTACAAATTATTGACTTAACGCTTAGAGATTTACACAATCACTAGCCATTTAATTCAAAATCCATGCTGGATAAGTTCAAATTATGTGGATATTGAGCTTTTTGTCTTTTCATTTATGTTAAGATTTTGGTTCAGATCTTCACAAAAAAGAATTTGGATTAGTCTAGGACAAGTAGTTTTCTATTTTAGAGTTTGTTGTTATAGTAGGAGTAGTACTAGTTTTCTATTAGATTTGAGACATAATTTCAATATATTTTTTTTTAAATCAGAAGAGTTTATTATTGGAGCTAGGTTGAAAGTTTTGGGTGTTTAGAAATTTTGAGTTGTGACGTTGTCAGAATGATAATTTTGTTTTTACTAAAATTGTTGTTAAGCATTAATAAAGTTGCGAGTTTGTTAGTGGTAAAGGCAAAAAAGTTATCGAACCATACTAAATTGTTGTGCTTGATATTTATTTATTTATTTACTTATTTAATTATAGTAAATTTAAGTAAATAAAATTTAGAGGTAAAATCCGAACAATATAGAATAAGAAATAAGCTTAATGCTTAAATATCAGCATAATCTGAACTTAAACTAAGAAGAGTTTTGAATTAAATTTTCACTTTATTTTTTACCTGCAAGTTTCTACGGCGGACTTGGACAAGTTGGAACTTCGATATAATTAGTTGCCTTTTCTCAGCAATATCCCTCTTTTCAAAACAGGTTATGATGAAGAGGGTCTTGTTTGGTTTTTATCAAATCCAATGTAAATCACAAAAATTTAAGTTAAATTTTGGTGATTTAAGCTGGATTTAATTAAGTACCCACACAAGGCCTAGATGGCTTTGGAATGTCTCATCCATTGATTCTTACATGGTACATTCATTACTTGATATTTTGACATATCTTTGGTCTTTCTGAAAACTGCAGAATCATGTCATTTTTTAGGCCACTCTACCATAGTTCATGGGAGGCTTTGTCTTAGATCAAGTTTGATGCTTTAGTACTTCACTAAAATCAACGTTCAAGGAACTCTCTCATGCTCTTCACCACATTTATTTTTAACTGATTCTCTAGCGACCGTGCAGAAGCTTTTTAAGGCAAGTCTTCATCTAGTTTGGATGCAGCTACAGACGCCATTCTTTGTGTAAATATTCTTAAGGCTAGTGACTTTTTTGACAAATGTATTATTACAAAAGTGGGTATATCATATGTACAAGAATATGGGCAGCTACTGTACATTATGTAAATTGCCCCTACAAATAATACTTGATGTCTTTTTCTTTTTGACTAAAAAAGCAGACAACCAAAAATCAGACAATGACAGAGCAGCCTGTGATTGAGTGATAGATTGATCGACGTCCGAAGAACACTCGACCGAAGGAAAGAATCACAAGGTGAAATGTAAAGCCCTAACACTTGGTGCTGACGAGTTACACCCTAACAAAAGCAAACCTATCTCCGGTTACTCTTCTGGTCATTGAAACACAAATCTTTTTATGCATAAGTCAATAGTAGAATATTGTTACACTGACGTGAAGACTTGTAACCTTAAAAGAAGAAGAAAAAGAAAAATTAAAAGGATAAAACTAAAATAAATTTGTTCCCTAAGGAGATATAAATCACCTTATCTCATTTCAATATTCAACAAGCCAAGGTGTTGAAATAAGATGAATGCCACTTCTCTTAGTTTAGATAAGAGTATTATAATCGATAAAGGTTTGAGAGATTCTTGTAAGTATTTTTAATTCTCGTCCAATTAATATTCTCAAAACTCAGAATCGCACGTAAATTTTAACCCCTTTACGTTTCTAAGAGACCATTATGAGTTTGAGAATGATATTCTAACCTTCAAAATATTCACCAAAATTTGACACTTGTAGCAATGAACTAGTAATTTTGCACCACTTCGTGAAACTTGACTAATAGGTGTTTGTAACGACCCATCTCGGGTTGGCCACTCCCAAAACGGTATCATCACATTTTGAGAATTTTAGCACGACAAAATATGCAACAATAAAAATAAATAACACCAAAAGAAATTTTTACATCAATCCGATCTTTAAACATTCTATACGACGTAAAATGCATGAATATTTACAATAAATTTTTTATTTTATTTATCTCATTAGTATGAGTATGATGACACGCACGTGGCTTACAGAAAATGATTTATTCTGAGCTTCAACTCACCAAACTATTTGTCAAGCCTACTATCTGAAAATCATTATACAATGAGGAGTGAGCTTCACAAGCTCAGTGAATTAAATTTACTAAAAGTACTCATTTGTATAAACGGTCTTTTAATATTTAAATCAATTTATATCTCCTACACTTGATACTAACACTCTACTATCACTACCCATGTCATAATATCCGTTCTCTATCATTCTCTTCCTCTTATTTATTGGTTCACCTCAAGACCATCAATTATCTCATAATTACCTCACAATGAGGTTCACATCATAAAGTCTACCATTTAGATAGTTCTTATCACCATAACAATAACACACCACACCTCAGCATTTCAATAATCTTATCACCATAATTGTCTCTTTCTGTGAGACTCAACTATCTATAATTAAATTCACAATTAATACATCACACATCAGTATTTCAATAATCTTATCACCATGACTGTCTCTTTCTGTGAGACTCAACCATCTATAATTAAATTCACAATTAATACATTACACATCAGTATTTCAATAATGTAAGCAATAATTAAAACATATGCAATGCATGAATGATTATGATGGGAGCGTCTTCCCACCTGTCGACAGGTTGTTATTATCTTAGACCGGCCCCCTCCCGGTTCTTTTCTTTGCAGCTTGTCCTGGCTGCCACATAATTTTTCAACTTATACCGGCTATCACGATGTCCCTTTTATTTCTAGTATATACCGGCTGTCATAGTTGTTTCATTAGACCGGCCCCTTCCCGGTTCTTTCGGTTATTTTATTTAATGCATATGCATATGAACAATAATATGAAATATGCATATGGACAATAATATGAAATATGCATATGGACAGTAATATAAAAACAACATAATTTCAAAACACTTAAATTGGCTATCCTAATTATTCTCAAATATATATAACTAAAATTCCACTAAATTCCTCTTATCCCAAATCACATCAAATCATCCATTAAAGCTTGTCAAGATCCACTAATTTTCATCGCAAATCACATCAAATCATCCATCAAAACTTGTCAATATCCACTAAATTTCATCCCACATCACATCAAATCATCCATCAAAGCTTGTCAAGATCCACTAAAATTCATCACATCATAATTCGTATTAAAACATCAATGTAACTCATCAAGACTTTCGCTTATCGCTTTTATTATTAAGTCAACTTATTATTCCCAAAAATATTATCACTATCCTAATAATTTTCTACATGTCCAAAATTCGTATTATAGTTACTAACCAAATCTTTATCTATCACCACAACATAAGCTAATAATTTATTTTAATATTATTTCCAGATATTTGATTTTTACTTAGACTATTAAAGTAAATCCAACTCATCACGTAGCTCTTAAAACTATCCGTGGATCACCTCCTTGCTTTTCCCGTTTCTCTAAGAAATTCCCCCGATTGTAGATCGCCAACACTTGACATCATATTTATATAAATTTTCTAATTTATTCTTCAATTTGATATAAACCACACACTTTGAAAATTCCCACTTTGAATTCAGGGAAACTGCATAAATGTCATAAATTCAAAAATAACCATTACATTGTTACCTTCTGTTTTTCTGATAGTTTTTCGTGATTCTTTATGAAATTCTATAGAAAATTCCTTCAAAATTTTGCTCTTTCAGCATTTCTTTAAGCTCCCAAATGTTTTAAGAAAACAGATGAATTACATGAAACTAAACGAACTCCCTTCGCGTAACTTGCATGAACCTATTGTATATATATATATGAAAGCTTGGGCTGAAAACTTCAGCAGCCCCCCCTCCAAAGGTCTCCACAGTCTCCACGTTGTAGAGACGTGTAAGGCATTCTTAAATGCCTTCTTAAATTGGCAGCAGACGTTATACCTGCTGCCTACTTTGTCTGACTTTTCCTATTCTTTTTTTTTTGAAAAATAATAATTAATTAATTAATTTATTTATTTTCTCTTTCTTTTGCCTTCTCCCCCCTTCTGGACGTTCAGGTCCAATTTTTTTCCTTTTCTTTTCTTTTCTTTTAATGACGTCCACGTCCCATAATTTTTTTTTCAAAAGAATTATTTTATTCAATACTAAATCCTTCGTGTAACTATATTATTTAAACTTCGTGTCATATTTATTAAATTACTTATTTACTCTTAATTTACAAATACAGGTATTACAAATCTACCCACCTTACAAAAATTTCGTCCCCAAAATTTCCTTATCTAACTCTAGAAACAAATGTGAATAATATTTCTTCATACTTGTCTCACACTTTCACGTAATCTCTTCAACATCCTTATTCCGTCATAGAACTTAAACATTATTTTATTACACAAGATTTGTTCTTTTTGTCTAAAATCCTCATACCGGTATAAGAACCCAAACTTTCTGAATTTCTATAGCTTAGCTCGAACTATTATATTATTCATCATGTAAACACTTTCTTAAAAGTGAAACATGAAATACATTATGCCACTGCTTCAACTTTGGAGGCAAATCCAAGCTATTCACAACTAGTTTAACTTTCTCAACCACCTCACAGGGTCCCACAAACCTCAGATTCAACTTTCATTTCCTGTTTAAATCTCAATACACATTTTCATTGAGATATTTTTCAACACACCCAATCACCTACTTGAAACTTAAGAGATCTCATTTTATTATTAGCATAGCTATTCGGTCTACTCTGTGCTGCTTTACGGTTCTCTCTAACCAATTTGATCATTTTAGCTGTTAACTGAATGATTGATGGACCATATATATTCCTCTCTCTCATTTCTTCCCAATATATAGGAGTTCTACACCTCCTACAATACAATGTCTCAATCGGTGCCATCCAATACAAATTTGATACTACGCTTAATGGTGTTCCATACAACCTCACAATCTTAGCTACATCCTTCTTTAATCCTGACCACCAAAAATTTCGTCTCCATCCTCTATACATCTTATTGTTACTTGATTGCATCGAATCTACATCATCATGTACCTCTCTCATTAACTCCTCTCTCAATTTCGCATTATTGGGAACTATGGATGACTGTACAACTATATTCTTTATTCATGATCCTCTACCACTGTTATTCAACTTCATTCTTATATCTTTTAAATCTATCATTAGTTTCTCATCAGAACTCCCAATGGCAGTTAACCTTCTTGTAGACTTTCTACTCAATGCATTAGTTATCACTTTCCCCTTTTCTAGATAATAGTGAATTGTACAATCGTTGTTACTAATCAATTCCATCCACCTTCTTTGCCTCAAATTCAACTCTTTCTGGATGGTAAGTATGTCAAACTCTTATAACCCATAAATATCTTACAAGTGGCTTCATACAGATAATGTCTCAAATCTTTAAAGTAATCACTATGGCAGCCCACTCTAAGTCATGAGTAGGGTAGTTTCTATTATGAATTTTCAAATGCCTAGAATTATGGCCCACAACTTTCCTATGTTACACATATCCTAATCATTGATATGACATATCATTATACACCACAAATCTTTCATCACCAGAAGGAAAACACCAATACTGGAGCTGTAGTCTATATCTCATTTTTAGTAATTGAAAATTTTTCTCTCACTTCCCTCACCATACAAATCTCACTTTTACCCTGGTCAGTCTATTCAACCGTATTTCAATAATAAAAATTTCTGAAAAAATATTTTATAATAACCAGCTAACCCCAAGAAGATTCTAATCTCAGTCACATTAGTTGGTCTCTCCCAACTTAACATTGTCTCTAACTTTTGTAAATCAACTGCTATCTATTTCCCGATATTATATTTCCAAGAAAGTTATTTCATTCAATCAACTCTCACACTTAGAGAACTTATATCATACAATCTCTTTCTCCGCAAAATCTCCAACAAACTTTCTAAATGTTTCACATGTTGTTCTTCCTTCTTAGAATACACAAAGATGTCATTAATGAATACAACCACCAGATTATCAAGAAATGGTTTAGACATTTTATTCATCAAGTCTATGAATGTTTCTCAAATATTAGTCAATCCAAATGATATCACAAAAAAAAAAAATTTATGAGCATATCGTGTCCTAAAAGCAGTCTTAAGCACGTCTCCCTTTTCTATCCTCAATTGGTGATAACCTGATCTCAGGTTTATCTTAGAAAACTTTCTCACTCATTGCAACTGCTCAAACAATTTATTTATCATGGGAAAAAAGTATTTGTTCTTATTTAACTATCATTAGTCTATACATACTCTTATCGTTCCATCTTCCTTCTTTACGAAGAACACAGGGGCTCCCCAAATATATTAGGTCGGATAAATTGTTTATCCAAAATTCTTAAAATGGTACGCTCTGCTCTTTTAATTCAGTTGGCGTCATTTTGTAGGGTGCTATTAAATATATGTGATGATCCTGGTATCACATCCATAGAGAATTTAATCTTCCTACTTGGAGGCAACCTAGACAACTCATCAAGAATTAAATTAGTATAATATTTCACCAATAAGATTTATTCTAACTTCCTATTTTCCTTTCTAGAGTCCATTATGTATGCTCAATACTCCTCACATCCTTTCTTCAACCATTTATTAGTCATCAGAGTAAAATAAGATAGTTAGAAAGTATCTCCCGTCTTTATCTTGAACATTACTTTCTTACTGGAACAATCAACTCAAGTGTAATACGTCAACAACCAATTCATTCTTAAAATTAAATGAAATTATATCATATTCAAAGATAATACCCCAGCTTCAGATTCTCTATCACTAATATGAATCACACAACCCTTGTAAATATTTATGATTATCATTCTACCTCTAGTGGAAACTTCAACAGAAATATTTTGCATCCAAGGACTAATACATACTTCAATAGACTTCATATGAATACTTGATGTAAAAGAATGGGTTACATCAAGATCAACCAATATTGACATGTCCACATTTTTCACACATAAAACACTTCACATTTTTACAATTCTGGGATAAATATCTCATATGAATATATATCTATAACAAACTTTTGTCTCTCAATCATACATCAGATTACCACTTCCCCTTGGTGGCATACTTACTTCCTCTGCCATGACTCTCAGTTCTCATAACCTGTCTCCCAACTCTAAGGGTCCCACCAAAAGTATTCTGAGCTATAGAAGTAACAGATCCTGCTTGCATCTGACTCTGTACTTCAGTTCTTTGTGATAAGGAATACCTCATCTGGGGTGGTCTCTCACCCTCTACACTCATACTACTACTACCTCTATAACCTTAATGTCTAAATCTCTTTAACCACTCTTTCTCTTTCTCTTAAACTCCATCACATCCTTCTCAATCTGAAATGTTGTATCCACCAATCTGATATAATTCATATGCCTCATGTAATATAGTTTTGATCAAACCTCACAATATAGATTATCTATGAACCTCTTACATTTATTCTTCTCTATGTCTACCATTTTTCAAATCTCGACAAAGCCACAAATCTACTATCATATTGAGCCATATTCAATACATTTTCTCAATTAAATAAAATCTCTATCTTGTTGGGCTCTAGGGGTGTAAGGAAAGTAGTTATAAAGGAAAATCTCCTTAAACCCATTCCAGGTTAAGGGTCTATCAACATCCGCACTTACCTTGGGAATAATATCCTCCCACCAATCCAAAACTTCTCATTCTAACTCAAACGAATTAAAGGCAACCATCTGTCTGTCAGTCACTGGTAAAATACCAAATAATCTTTCTACATGTTTCTCCAAAACTTAGGCTTAAAAGAGTTTACAAACGATAAAGCATTCAACTTAACAATCTCTTTGCATCTCATGCATAACTTACTTTTCCCCTTTTTAAATGTCTATCATTACTGGATTTACAATAACCTCAGACATTACTCTAGCCTGTTTATCAAGTCTATGCTATAGATTATCAACTCTATCATTTGTTACTTTCATTTCTCAAAAGCATGCGCAAAAACTTTTCTTAGCTCATCTCTTTCAATTCTAGATTCTCTCATACCCTTACTAATATTGATTATCCTGTCAACATGTTCCCTTCTAGGAACCACAGATTCAAATTCAACTTCCATCTCAACCTCAATTCGTTTAAAAAATTAGGGCTTACCACGCCCTCTCAAGTCAACAACTCTAATTCTAATTCTAGCACGTCCACGTGTCATCCTCAGACTTTTCATTAAATTATAATTTATTTTAATATTTTATTTTATTTTACTTTATACAGTCTACATAATCATAAAACCTAATGCTTTGATACCAAAATTGTAATGACCCATCCCAGGCTGGCCACCTCCGAAACGATATCATCACATTTTGAGAATCTCAGCACGACAAATATATGCAACAATAAAAATAAATAACACCAAAATTTTTTTTACATCAATTCGATCTTTAAAAATTCTATACGACGTAAAATGCATGAATATTTACAAATAAAATTTTTATTTTATTTATCTCATTAGTCTGAGGATGATGACACGCACGGGACTTACAGAAAATGATTTCTTCTGAACTTCAACTTACCAAACTATTTGTCAAGCCTGCTACCTGAAAATCATTGTACAATGAGGAGTGAGCTTCACAAGCTCAGTGAATTAAATTTAATAAAAGTACTCATTTGTATAAATAGTCTTTTAATATTTAAATCAATTTATATCTCCTACACTTGATACTAACACTCTACTATCACTACTGTAGATCGAGGTTTCCTCCCAAGAGAGGGGGTGAATTGGGTTTTTAAAACTTTTTGCGGAATTAATACAAGTTTATAAAAATGAATAAGCAGCAAACAATTAAAACAAGTAATGTGCTGTAAATAAAGAGTTTAGAGAGAAGAGGATGCAAACTCAGATTATAGTGGTTGGGCAATATCGGATTCGTTCCGACCCTACGTCCACTCTCTTCAAGGAACTCCTTGAAGTAATCCACTAAGTAACTTAGTCATACAACTTTCCCGGTGTTGTACAAACCTTACAATCCCTTCCTCTCGGAAGCTATCCTCTTCCTCTCGGAAGTAATCCCCTTCCTTTCGGAAGTAATCCCTTTACAAAAGATGATGTAAAGTAAATGGTAGAGAAATAGCTAATGGAAGCTTATACAACTGAATAATGTCTCTCTTTCAAAGTAAAGCTTGAAGAATGGCTTAATAAGAATATTTCAAAGCTTTTTGAGTTTCAAGAGTATAATAACTTGATTGTGTGAGTTCAACTCTTTTTTGAATGTGTGCAGCTCTTTTTTGAAAGCTTAATAGAATGGGTTAATATAGCAATCAAATAATATGGCCGTTAGGACTTTAATTTGAAAAAGATTTGCTTTAAAACATCCAGATTTGGAGTCCAACGGTCATATTTTTGAACTACTAGTCGACTGGGTTCACTTGAAAAAATCTCATTTTTAGACCTTTTGGGTATCCAGTCGACTGGTACTTTTCATCCAGTCGACTGGGGACTTACTGTCCATTTTACTAGTAGACTAGTATGAATGACCCAGTCGACTGGAGACATACTATCTCATATACCAGTCGACTGGTATATGTACCCAGTCGACTGGGTTGTCTTCCAACCCAGTTTTTCTGTTTTAATTTTAAAACATTTGTTTTAAAACGATCGGTTTAGAAAACCTTTTTTGTTCGAGCTATTGAACAAGCTATTACAATGTATAAGTGAGACTTACATTGGTTCTAAGACCTTAGACCTATACTAGTTCTTCAGTCTTCACTTGATACTTTGATTCGGTTTGAGTTCTTGTGCCTTGATCCTTGGTTGAATGCTTTTATTGCTTACTACACTTAGTTAGTATAATAACAGTTGTGTTTTGTCATCATTAAAATATGGGTGAGGGTCAATAATCTCCCCCTTTTTGATGATGACAAAACTAATAATGTGAAAACAGATAAAAAAGCTAAGTGTTTGGTTTTTATGAAAAATCGGATAGAGTCTCCTCAGTTTTTCAAATAAAACCACCCTGTAAACAGGCAAACGTAGTTCATATATATATTTCAACCAACCACAATTAACTCAACCAATCAAAGAATAAGTTTTGAAGCAGTACTCCCCCTAAATCTATGCATTGGTTTCTTTTTACTTAGTTTTTCTCGTTTTTCTCATTTTTCTCCCCCGTTTTGACAACAACAATCAAAGGGGCCAAAAATAAAAAATAAGCTATTTAGTAACTATAGTCATTTAGAGTATGACTAAAAAAACCAGCACGCAAAAATTTGGCTTCATTCGGATTTTGGAAGCTTTCCCGGGAAGAACCGAAAGTTTTCATACAAGCATTATCAGTTTCATAGCATTTTCGTGAATAAAAGCAGTTTGAAACTATGCAAGCATATCACAAATAATGTAAATAGATATATGAAATATGGCTAATGGAAACATAACATCACATAGAAAAATTCAATACATGTACGGGCTTCGTAGAGCCAAAAATAAGGTAAAATAATACAAAATATGTCTGTGCTATGTGGTAAGTGCTAGAAAATCCTAAGTACATAATGAAGAAATAGACTCAAGGAGCGGGAGAGTATGAACCATCATGAAGAAGTTCCTTAATCTCAGCTAAGGAACCCTCGGTGTGCTCTCGATACAACTTAAAGTCATCCCGTAGATGGTCGATGGAGGAGCTCAATCTCTAGTACTCCGACTGCTTGGACTGGAATCCGGACTCCATTGTCATCTGAAGGCTCGAGATAGCCTGAAGTATATCACCGTATTCAGTCTGACCTGTACTCGAGTCACCAATCAGAAGTGCTCGGGTGTCAGTGTCTATATCAGCATAGGCAGCAGCCTCCTCCTCCTCATCATCATCACTCTAATCTCCTCGTATCCGTAAGCACTTCCCGGCTTTTGGATGGAGGAAGCTGTCTCGAACCGCACATCCCATCTTCTTTAGTGATGAAACATTGATGATGTCCATTGGTCCAATATCTTGAGCCTCAGAGGCTGGCAGAGGCACCCAGAAGTGCTGGAGTATGAGTGTAATGAGCATCCCGTAAGGAAGACATCCGGAGTTGTTCGCTTCACCATTTATCATGTTGGCGAGCAGCAGAGGATAAATATTGAAGTGGTGCCCAGATTTAAGGCACCAAATCAATACCGTATCTATCTTAGATAGATACCCTCGACTCCCGAGTCTAGGGTGGATGGTCCAACTCACTATCAGCTAAAACAACTTTGAGTCGAGGGGCATATCACTATATGTATGAAATGTAGTGGGTCTGTACACATAGTTAGGGTCTCCCCTGACTATCCGACAGACTGCCTCAACGTTGAAGTTGTATGGCCATCCATCTAGACTCCATTGGATCCCCCTTGCAGGGATCCTCAGTAAGCTCATGAGGAGGTCAGTGTTGACCTCAAACTCTACACCACTGACTCTGGTTCTGAATCTCAGAGCCAGAGGACTAGATTTCACCAAGTTCGTATAGAACTGGTGAATCAGTCTTGGGTAAAATTTTTCATGAACTTTGATCAGTGGGGTCAAGTGAATCGCCTCAAAGGCTGGCAAGATATCAAAATTGCCATGACGAATAGAGTCGAAGTCTACAACTCTACCCGTCATGATCTTTTTATGATGGATTATTGAATCATACCTCGCTTTTGTCACAGGACTGAAAAACAGGGACTCATCAAGCTTTGTTCTAGGTGCTTTGCTTGATGATCCTGCTACACCCTTCCCCTGTGACTCTGATGCCGAGGGTTTTGTAGACCTTGGCCTTTTAGGCGCATTTGGTCCACTGGTTGTGAATTTAACACAGATTTTATCGGACATTTTGGATAAATTTGAAGTTTTTGGGTAAAAAGGATTTTTAGTGAAAATAAGAGATTTTAACCGTAGAAAGTTAAAAATCTCGTTATGGATGAGTAGATCGGTGTGTTTAGATGAAGTTTGGATGGTTTTTATATCAAAAGGATGAATTTTCTAGAGAGAAAAAGCAAGAGTGTTCGAAAATGGCGTAAAAAATCAGAAAAATTAACAGTTCCTTTTATAGAATCGCGATACCAGTCGACTGGGTTGAGTTACCAGTCGACTGGGTCCCTTTGGAAAGATGAACAGTTTTCATACCAGTCGACTGGGTTAATGAACCAGTCGACTGGGTGAACTAACAGTAAGATACCAGTCGACTGGATTGAATTGACCAGTCGACTGAATGACAACTGATTTTAAAAAAATTGGCTCCAAACAGGGTCTAGAGATACCAGACTACTAGACAGGATTTACTAGTCGTCTGGAAGAAGAGACAGAGGCTTACCAGTCATCTGGTATAGATTCACCAGTCGACTGGACCCTTATGAAAATTTTCAGTCTTGAAATATAGCACGAAATTTGTTTATCTATGATATCTTGAGTGAGAGAGATATTTAAACAAGAATTAATACTCTTTCACTATATGTCAAACATGCATATGATGAATTATGAAGCAATCAGATATTCAGTTTATGATAATTCAGTAATCCCATTAACATTCTTATCTTACAAAAACTGGCTTCACCTAGAGGTTTTGTAAGAATGTCAGCTATTTGATATTCTGAAGGTATGAATTCTAGTCTTGTGTCACCTTTTTGAGCATGGTCTCTTAAGAAATGATGTCTTATTTCTATGTGCTTTGTTCTAGAGTGCTGAATAGAGTTCTTTGTTAGGTTGATAGCACTAGTATTATCATAAAATATTGGGATGTTTTTGAGGTTCATGCCATAGTCTTCTAGTTGTTGTTTCATCCATATACTTGGGCACAACAACTTCCGGCTGCAATGTATTCCGCATCGACGGTTGATAGTGCAACGGAATTTTGTTTCTTGGAAAACCAAGAGGTTAACATAGCTCCTAAGAATTGGCATGTACCACTTGTGCTTTTTCTATCTAACCTACATCCAGCAAAATCAGCATCTGAATAACCTACAAGCTCAAAAGATGAATCTCTAGAGTACCATAATCCTATGGTTTGGGTTCCTTGTAGATATCTAAGGATTTTTTTTACTGCAACTACATGTGATTCCTTAGGATTAGCCTAAAATCTAGCATACATGTATACAATGAACATTATATCAGGTCTACTTGCAGTCAAATAAAGTAAAGCACCTATAGAATCTACAGTTTTACCTCCTTCATCAAGATCAAGTTTAGTAGTTGTGCTCATAGGCGTTCCAAGTGGCTTTGAGCTTTCCATCCCGAACCTCTTTAGTAGGTCCTTAATGTACTTCTGTTGATTCATGAAGATGCCTCCTTTTAGTTGCTTGATTTGAAGTCCAAGGAAGTAGGTAAGTTCTCCCATCATTGTCATTTCAAATTCACCTTGCATGCACTTTACAAACTCTTGACACATAGATTCATTTGTAGCACCAAATATAATATCATCAGCATATATTTGAACTATTAAAGTGTCATTTTTTTGAGTTTTTGTGAAGAGAGTTGTGTCTATTCTACCTCTTACAAAATCATTGTCAATAAAAAATTTACTTAGTCTTTCATACCATGCTCTTGGAGCTTGCTTCAACCCATATAGAGCTTTAGAAAGCTTGTAGACATGATTTGGAAGACTAGGTTTTTCAAATCCAAGAGGTTGCTCAACATAAACCTCTTCTTCTATAAAGCCATTTAAAAAGGCACTTTTCACATCCATTTGAAATAGCTTGAATTTATTAAAGCATGCAAAGGCTAATAATATTCAAATAGCTTCTAATCTAGCTACGGGAGCATAAGTTTCATCAAAGTCTATTCTTTCTTCTTGATTATATCCCTTAGCAACTAGTCTAGCCTTATTTCTAGTTACTATACCATTTTCATCCATTTTATTTCTATATACCCATTTAGTTCCAATTATTGAATGATCTTTAGGTCATGGAACTAGTTTCCAAACAATGTTTCTCTCAAATTGATTTATCTCTTCCTACATTGCAATTATCCAATCATTATCTTTTTCAGCTTCTATAAATGTCTTAGGTTCTACTTGAGACAAATAAGCTACAAAATTGCAAATATTTCTAACTGAAGAGCGAGTTCTTACCCCTTGTGAAGGATCACTAATCACTTGATCAATTGGGTGATAATTTACATACCTCTAATCTTTGGGTAGGCTTTCCTCTTGTTGGGTTGAGGATGGTTGGTCCAAATTGGGAGTTTCCATCTCTTCATTTGCTTGAGGTAAACTCTCTTTTGGGTCAACAATGGGAGTAGGAGTTTCCATTCTTGGAATAAAATCTGCATCATCTTTAAAGGAAACTCCTCTACTACTAATTGGGTTAGATTCATCAATAGTTACATGTACAGATTCTTCTACCACTAGAGTTCTCTTATTGAAAACTCTATAAGCCTTACTAGATGTTGAATATCCTAAAAATATTCCTTCATCGGTCTTAGAATCAAATTTACCCAAGTTAGTTTTATTGTTATTTAAGATGAAGCACTTACTACCAAAAGCACGAAAATAGGAAATATTAGGTTTTCTCCATTTCAATAGTTCATATGGAGTTTTATCAAGCAGAGGCCTTAACAAAATTCTATTTAAGATATAGCAAGAAGTGTTCACGGCTTCAGCCCAAAAGTATTTTGGTAAACTATTTTCACAAAGTATAGTTCTTGAAAATTCTTCTAGAACTCTATTTTTCCTCTCAACAACTCCATTTTGTTGAGGAGTTCTAGAAGCTGAAAAGTTGTGATTAATTCCATTTTCATCACAAAATTTTGAAAAGCTTTGATTTTCAAATTCTTTGCCATGATCACTTCTTATACTTGAAATACAAATTCCTTTTTCATTTTGAACCTTTTTGCAAAACTTTTCAAATGCTTTGAAAGCTTCATCCTTATAAGCAATAAAAATAACAAAGGTATATCTTGAATAGTCATTAACAATAACAAGAACATATTGATGGCCACCTAGACTAATGGTACTAATTGGACCAAATAAGTCCATATGCAAAAGTTCCAAAGGTCTCGTAGTTGAGACTACATTTTTTGCTTTAAAAGAAATCCTAGTTTGTTTGCCCATTTGACAAGCATCGCATACTTTGTCTTTTTAAAAATTTATTTTAGGAAGTCCAATAACTAAATCTTTTCTTGAAACGATTTTTAGCAAGTTCATGTTTACATGACCAAGCCTTCTATGCCATAGCCATGGATTTTCACTAAAAGCAGGAAAACATTTTTCATTTTCAGAATGCAAGGATTTCAAATCAACTATGTAGACATTTTCATGTCTATGGCCAATAAATTTGATCTTGTTGCTCTTGATGTCTATAACTAGACAATGAGAGGTCTCAAATGTGACTTTGTATCCTTTGTCACATAATTGACTAATGTTAAGTAAATTTGGCTTAAGGCCTTGTATTAGCAATACATTATCTAAGGTTGAGAAATCATTACCGACTTTTCCATGCCCGATGATCTTTATTTTAGTATTGTCTCCAATGGTCACAAGTCCACCATCTCTTAGAGTTAGCTCCTTGAATACGCTTTTATCACCGGTCATGTGCTTCGAGCATCCGCTATCAAGGTACCAACAGTTACCTTTCTCCTTAGTGTGGAGACATATCTACATCACACAAGGATATACGATAGCACTTTTAGGTACTCAAAATTTCTTGGGTCCTTCGGGGTTAGTCCTAGAAAACACGGTTTCTTTTGGAACCCATACTTTCTGTTGACCCTCGCTCGTATTTTAATGATGGCAAAACACAACTGTTATTTAACTAACAAGTTTAAACTAAGTTGTATTAAGGATTAAACACATTCAACCAAGGAACAAAATGCAAGAACTCGAACCAAATCAAGTATCAAGTGAAGACTTAAGATCTAGTATAGGTCTTAAGGTTTAGAACCAATGTAAGTCTCACTTATACATTGTATTAGCTTGTTCAATGGCTCGAACACAAAAGGTTTTCTAAAACCATTATTTTTAAATGTTTTTAATAAAAAACAGAAGAAAAACTGGGTTGGAAGACAACCCAGTCGACTGGGTACATATACCAGTCGACTGGTATATGGGACAAAAGGTACCCAGTCAACTGGTAAAATGGACAGAAAGTCCCCAGTCGACTGGATGATATATCCCAGTCGACTGGATACCCAGAAGGTCTGAAAACGTGATTTTTTCAAGTGAACCCAGTCGACTGGTATCTCGACCCAGTCGACTAGTAGTTAAAAAATATGACCGTTGGACTCCAAATCTGAATGTTTTAAAGTAAATCTTTTTTAAATTAAAGTCGTAACAGCCATATTAATTGATTGCCATATAAACCCATTCAGTTAAGCATTCAATAAGAAGCTGCAAATATTCAAAAAGAGTTGATTTCACATAATCAAGTTTTTATACTCTTGAAACACAAAAAGCTTTGAAATAATCTTGTTAAGCCATTTCTTCAAGCTTTACTTTGAAAGAGAGACATTTCTGTTATAATAAGCTTTCATTTGCTGTCTCTCTACCTTTTACTTTACACCATCTTTGTAAAGGGATTACTTCCGAGAGGAAGGGGAAACTTCCGAAAGAAAGGGGACTTGTTTAGTTTAAGCAACTCCTGTAATTTGCTTGTGTACGGTTTGTGCAACACCCGACTAAGTTGTGCGACTAAGTTTCTTAGTGGATTACTTCAAGGAGTTCATTGAAGAGAGTGGATGTAGGGTCGGAACGAATCTGATATTGCCGAGCCACTATAAACTGTGTTTGCATCCTCTTTCCTTAAACTCTTTATTTAACAGCACATTACTTGTATTAATTGTTTGCTGCTTATCAGTTTTTATAAACTTGTATTAATTCCGCAAAAAGTTTTTAAAAACCCAATTCACCCCCCCTCTTGGGTTGAAACCTCGAGCTACAATTGGTATCAGAGTTTCGTTATCTTAATTAGGCTTAAAATCCTTGAGTTGATCCAATGGCAGCAAATAGCTACTCTGAGGGACACTCTTATACTAGACCACCATTGTTCAATGGCTCAAATTATAACTATTGGAAAAATAGAATGAAAATCTTTGTCGAATGACAAGATTACAATCTATGGAGAATCATAGAAGAAGGACCTAGTATTCCTTCGAAAGAAATAGTTATTGGAGAGACTCTTCATACAATGCCTAAACTCAAAACTGAGTTTACTGATGAGGATTGTAAAACGATGTCTCTCAATAGCAGAGCAACAAGCATGCTACATTGTGCATTAGATATTTCTGAATATAACAAAATATCTGTATGCGTTTTTGCTAAAGAAATATGGGACAAATTACAAGTCACATATGAAGGAACTAGTGAAGTAAAAAATTCTAAAATTTACATCCTAATTTCTGAGTATGAATCATTTAAGATGTCTCCTAACGAAACCATTTCTGAAATGCACTCACGGTTCACCACTATTATAAATGGTTTAAAATTGCTTGGAAAGAATATTGAGGAGGTTGAACTTAACCAAAAAAATCTTAAGATCTCTGCCACCATAATGGAAACCAAAGAGGACAGCCATACAAGAGGCCAAAAATCTTGACAAACTTGATGTTGAGACACTACTTGGGTCATTATTGACATACGAGATAGAAGAAATGACTCCCATTGTCAATGATGATGAGAAGAAGAAAAAACAAATCACTCTCAAAGCTTCTACGAGCAACAAAGAAAAGGAATTAGAACAAGAAGCAGAGAGCAGTGAAGAGGATGGTGAAATGGCCTTAATCACCAGACGATTCCATAGGTTTTTGAAGAAAAGCAAGAAACCTTACATAAAGGATCACACCTCAAAAAGGGAACCATTTATGTGCTATGGCTGCAAGAAGCCAGGATACATAAAAGCTGACTGTCCGGTTTCAAATAAACCATACAAGGGCTTTAAGAAGAAAGCCATGGTAGCAACTACCTGGAGCGATGACGAAGAAGATGAGTCATCGGATAAAGAAATCGGATACGAGGAAATTGCCAACCTTTGTTTGATGGCAATCGACGATGAAAGTGAGATTTGCCTCCACACCAAGGAGAAAGGTAACTGTTGGTACCTTGATAGCGGATGCTCGAAGCACATGACCGGTGATAAAAGCGTTTTCAAGGAGCTAACTTTAAGAGATGGTGGACTTGTGACCATTGGAGACAATACTAAAATAAAGATCATCGGGCATGGAAAAGTCGGTAATAATTTTTCAACCTTAGATAATGTATTGCTAGTACAAGGCCTTAAGCCAAATTTACTTAGCATTAGTCAGTTATGTGATAAAGGATACAAAGTCACATTTGAGACCTCTCATTGTCTAGTTGTAAACAGCAAGTGCAACAAGATCAAATTCATTGGCCATAGACATGAAAATGTCTACATAGTTGATTTGAAATCCTTGCATTCTGATAATGAAATTTTTTTTCCTGCTTTTAGTGAAAATCCATAACTATGGCATAGAAGGCTTGGTCATGTAAACATGAACTTGCTAAAAATTGTTTCAAGAAAAGGTTTAGTTATTGGTCTTCCTAAAATCAATTTTGAAAAAGAAAAAATTTGTAATGCTTGTCAAATGGGAAAACAAACTAGGATTTCTTTTAAAGCAAAAAATGTAGTCTCAACTACTAGACCTTTGGAACTTTTGCGTATGGACTTATTTGGTCCAATTAGTACCATTAGTCTAGGTGGCCATCAATATGCTCTTGTTATTGTTGATGACTATTCAAGATATACCTTTGTTATTTTTATTGTTTACAAGGATGAAGCTTTCAAAGGATTTGAAAAGTTTTGCAAAAAGGTACAAAATGAAAAAGGAATTTGTATTTCAAGCATAAGAAGTGATCATGGTAAAGAATATGAAAATCAAAGCTTTTCAAAATTTTGTGATGAAAATGGAATTAATCACAACTTTTCAGCTCCTAGAACTCCTCAACAAAATGGAGTTGTTAAGAGGAAAAATAGAGTTCTAGAAGAATTTTCAAGAACAATGCTTTGTGAAAATAATTTACCAAAATATTTTTGGGCTGAAGCCGTGAATACTTCTTGCTATATTTTAAATAGAATTTTGATAATGCCTTTGCTTGATAAAACTCCATATGAACTATGGAAAGGGAGAAAGCCCAATATTTCCTATTTTCGTGCTTTTGGTAGTAAGTGCTTCATCTTAAATAACAATAAAACTAACTTGGGTAAATTTGATTCCAAGACCGATGACGGGATATTTTTAGGATATTCAACTACTAGTAAGGCTTATAGAGTTTTCAATAAGAGAACTCTAGTAGTAGAAGAATTTGTGCATGTAACTATCGATGAATCTAACCCAATGAGTAGTAGAGAAGTTTCCTTTAAAGATGATGCAGATTTTATTCCAAGAATCAAAACTCCTACTCCCATTGTTGACCCAAAAGTGAGTTCACCTCAAGCAAATGAAGAGATGAAAACTTCCAATGTGGACCAACCATCCTCAAGTCAACAAGAGGAAAGTCTACCCAAGGATTGGAGGTATGTAAATTATCATCCAATTGATCAAGTGATTGGTGATCCTTCACAAGGGGTAAGAACTCGTTCTTCCATTAGAAATATTTGCAATTTTGTAGCTTATTTGTCTCAAGTAGAACCTAAGACATTTATAAAAGCTGAAAAAGATAATGATTGAATAATTGCAATGCAGGAAGAGATAAATCAATTTGAGAGAAATAATGTTTGGAAACTAGTTCCAAGACCAAAAGATCATTTAATAATTGGAACTAAATGGGTATATAGAAATAAAATGGATGAAAATGGAATAATAACTAGAAATAAGGCTAGATTATTTGCTAAAGGATATAACCAAGAAGAAAGAATAGATTTTGATGAAACCTATGATCCTGTAGCTAGATTAGAAGCTATTCGAATGTTATTAGCATTTGCATGCTTTAATAAATTTAAGCTATTTCAAATGGATGTGAAAAGTGCCTTTTTAAATGGCTTTATAGAAGAAGAGGTTTATGTTGAGCAACCTCTTGGATTTTAAAATCCTAGTCTTCCAAATCATGTCTACAAGCTTTCTAAAGCTCTATATGGGTTGAAGCAAGCTCCAAGAGCATGGTATGAAAGACTAAGTACATTTTTGATTAACAATGATTTTGTAAGAGGTAGAATAGACACAACTCTCTTCACAAAAACTCACAAAAATGACACTTTGATAGTTCAAATATATGTTGATGATATTATATTTGGTGCTACTAATGAATCTATGTGTCAAGAGTTTGCAAAGTGCATGCAAGGTGAATTTGAAATGAGCATGATGGGAGAACTTACCTACTTCCTTGGACTGCAAATCAAGCAACTAAAAGGAGGAATCTTCATCAATCAACAAAAGTACATCAAGGACCTACTAAAGAGGTTCGGGATGGAAAGCTCAAAGCCAATTGGAACGCCTATGAGCACAACTACTAAACTTGATCTTGATGAAGGAGGTAAAACTGTAGATTCTAAATATTATAGAAGCATGATAGGTGCTTTACTTTATTTGACTGCAAGTAGACCTGATATAATGTTCAGTGTATACATGTGTGCTAGATTTCAGACTAATCCTAAGGAATCACATGTAGTTGCAGTAAAAAGAATCCTTAGATATCTACAAGGAACCCAAACCATAGGATTATGGTACTCTAGAGATTCATCTTTTGAGCTAGTAGGATATTCAGATGCTGATTTTGCTGGATGTAGATTAGATAGAAAGAGCACAAGTGGAACATGCCAATTCTTAGGTGCTATGTTAACTTCTTGGTTTTCCAAGAAACAGAATTTCGTTGCACTATCAACCGCTGAGGCGGAATATGTAGCAGCTAGAAGTTGTTGTGCCCAAGTATTATAGGTGAAACAACAATTAGAAGACTATGGCATGAACCTAAAAAATATTCCTATATTTCGTGATAATACTAGTGCCATCAACCTAACCAAAAATCATATTAAACACTCTAGAACCAAGCATATAGAGATTAGACATCATTTCCTAAGAGACCATGCTCAAAAAGGTGATATAAGATTAGAATTCATACATTCAGAAGATCAAATAGCTGATATTCTTACAAAACCCCCAAGTAAAGCTAGTTTTTGTAAGATTGGAATGTTGATGGGATTGCTTGATTTTGATAAACTGAATGTTTGATTGCATCTCATTTCATCATTTGCATATTTGACATTGATTGATTTTGATTGTTTAATTATTCTATTAGGTCAAATCCCTGTTTGGCGCCAATTTTTTTATAAACCCTTGTCCTTCAGTCGACTGGTAATGGTAGCCCAGTCGACTGGTAAGCAAACTATTCATCTTTTCAAAAGGCCCCAGTCAACTGGTATCGCGATATTATAAATATGACTGTTCATTTTTCTGAACTCTTATGCCATTTTCGAACTCTCAAATTTTCTTTATCTAGAAAAATTCATCATTTTGATCCAAAAACCATCCAAACTTCATCTAAACACACCGATCTACTCATCCTTAAATTGATTTTTGACTTTCTATGGTTAAAATCTCTTATTTTCACCAAAATCCATTTTCCCCAAAAACTTTTTTTTCTTGAAAATGAGCGACAAGATCCGTATAAAACTCATAACAAGTGGACCTAATGCGCCTAAAAAGCCAAGGTCTTCAAAACCTTCGGCAATGGAGTCGAAAGAAAAGGGAGCAGCGGGCTCATCCAGCAAGGAGCCCAGAACAGAGTTGGAGCAGACTCTGTTTTACAGTCTGGCGATACATGTAAGGTATAACTCTATAATCCGTCACAAGAAAATCATGACGGGTAGAGTCGTTGATTTCGACTCTATTCGCTATGGTAATTTCGATATTCTACCAGCCTTTGAGGCAATAAATCTGACCCCACTGGTTAGAATTCATGAGAAATATTACCCGCGACTGATTCACCAGTTCTACGCGAAATTGGTGAAACCCAGTCCTCTGGCTCTGAGATTCAGAACCAGAGTCAGCGGTGTGGAGTTTGAGGTCAACACTGACCTCTTGATGAGCCTTCTGAGAATCCCTGTAAGGGGGATTCAATGGAGTCTGGATGGATGGCCAGACAACTTTGAGGTCGAGGAGGCCTGTCAGATAATCAGGGGAGACCCTAACTATGTGTACAGACCCACTACATTTCATACATGTAGTGACATGCCCCTCGACTCAAAGATGTTTCAGCTGATTGTCAGTTGGACCATCCACCCGAGACTCGGGAGTCGAGGGTATTTATCTAAAATAGATACGGTATTGATTTGGTGCCTAAAATCTGGGCACCATTTCAATATATATCCTCTGCTGCTCGCCAACATGATAAACGGCGAAGCAAATGACTCCAGGTGTCTTCCTTATGGGATGCTCATTATGCTCATCCTCCAGTACTTCCGGGTACCTTTGCTTGCCTCCGAGGCTCAGGATATCGGATTGACGGACATCATTGACATCTCGTCATTTAAGAAGATGAGATGTACTGTTCATGAAAGATTCCTCTATCCGAAGGCCGGAAAGCGCCTGAGGATCCGAGAGGATGCGAGCGACAGTGATGAGGATGCTGCTGCTAATACGGCTGCTCAGATAGAGACGGATACCCGAGCACATCCCATTGGTGACTCGAGTACTGGTAAGACTGGTTACGGAGACATCCTAAGAGCTATCACGAGCCTCCAGATGACGATGGAGTCTGGTTTCTAGTCCATGCAGTCTGATTACCAGAGACTGAGCTCCTCCATAGACCACTTACGGGATGACTTTGAGTTACATCGAGAGCACACTAAGGGTTCCCTAGCTGAGATTAAGGAACTTCTTCGTGATGGCTCAGACTCTCCTACACCTTGAGTCTATGTCTTTTGTATGTACTTAGTGTTTTCCAGTTCTTATCACATAGCACGGACATCTTATGTACTATTTTGTCTTAGTTATGGCTCTGTGAAGCCCGTTTGTGTATTGAATTTTTATATATGATGATGTATTTCTATTAGCCATATTTCTTGCATCTATTTACTCTATTTGTGATATGTTAGCACTGTTTTAAAACTCTGTTTAGCCACTAAAATGCTCTAAAATGCTTATACATGTATGAAAACTTTCGGTTCTTCCCGGGAAGGCTTCCGAATTCCGAATGAAGCCAAATTTTCATGTACAAGTTTGATTTCTTATACTCTAAATGAATTTATTAGCTAAATATCTTATTTTTTGTCTTATACTCCCTTTAGTTACTGTTGTTAAAACGGGAGAGAAAAATAAGAAAAACGAGAAAATCTAAGTAAACGCAACCAATGCATAGATTTAGGGGGAGCATTGCTCCATAGGCTTGTAAAAATGTTTATTGATTGGTTGAGTTTGATTTTGGATTGGTTGAAAGAAATCTAAACTGTGTTTGCTTGTTTACAGGGTGGTTTTACTCGAAAAACAGAGGAGACTCTGACCAAATTTTTGTAAAATCCTAACACTTAACTTTTGAAACTGTTTTCACATTATTAGTTTTGTCATCATCAAAAAGGGGGAGATTGTTGACCCTCGCCTGTATTTTAATGATGGCAAAACACAACTGTTATTTAACTAACAAGTTTAAACTAAGTTGTATTAAGGATCAAATACATTCAACCAAGGAACAAAGTGCAAGAACTCGAACCAAATCAAGTATCAAGTGAAGACTGAATATCTAGTATAGGTCTTAAGGTTTAGAACCAATGTAAGTCTCACTTATACATTGTATTAGCTTGTTCAATGGCTCGAACACAAAAGGTTTTCTAAAACCATTATTTTTAAATGTTTTTAATAAAAAACAGAAGAAAAACTGGGTTGGAAGACAACCCAGTCGATTGGGTACATATACTAGTCGACTAGTATATGGGACAAAAGGTACCCAGTCGACTGGATGAATCAACCCAGTCGACTGGTACTTGGACAGTAAGTCCCCAGTCGACTGGATGAATCAACACAGTCGACTGGTAAAATGGACAGAAAGTCCCCAGTCGACTGGATACCCAGAAGGTCTGAAAATGTGATTTTTTCAAGTGAACCCAGTCGACTGGTATCTCGACCCATCCGACTGGTAATTCAAAAATATGACCGTTGGACTACAAATCTGAACGCTTTAAAGTAAATCTTTTTCAAATTAAAGTCTTAACGGCCATATTAATTGATTGCCATATAAACCCATTCAGTTAAGCATTCAATAAGAAGCTGCAAATATTCAAAAAGAGTTGATCTCACATAATCAAGTTTTTATACTCTTGAAACACAAAAAGCTTTGAAATAATCTTGTTGAGCCATTTCTTCAAGCTTTACTTTGAAAGAGAGACATTTCTGTTGTAATAAGCTTTCATTTGCTGTCTCTCTACCTTTTACTTTACACCATCTTTGTAAAGGGATTACTTCCGAGAGGAAGGGGAAACTTCCGAAAGGAAGGGGATTTATTCGGTTTAAGCAACTCCTGTAATTTGCTTGTGTATGATTTGTGCAACACCCGGTTAAGTTGTGCGACTAAGTTTCTTAGTGGATTACTTCAAGGAGTTCCTTGAAGAGAGTGGACGTAGGGTCGGAACGAATCCGATATTGTCGAACCACTATAAACTGTGTTTGCATCATCTTTCCTTAAACTCTTTATTTAACAGCACATTACTTGTATTAATTGTTTGCTGCTTATCAGTTTTTATAAACTTGTATTAATTCTGCAAAAAGTTTTTAAAAACCCAATTCACCCCCTTCTTGGGTTGAAACCTCGAGCTACACTTTCTTAACAGTATATGGTGATCTATGGATATATTGATGATGCACAATCCTAGGATGATAGTAATTAAAATTTCTAGGATATCTTACATGTACATTCCTATAATCCTTAGGATAATAGTTCCTAGGATACATGTTTCTATGGTAAGGAGTATGAAAATGCATGTCATTTCCAGAAAATGAATGATGATGCATTCTAGGATACATGCTAGCATGTGTATGCAAATTATTTCTATGATAACCATGATGGTAATTCCTAGGATGAGCATGAGCAGAGTTCATATGTTGATTATGTACATGTTGGTTATTTCTAGGATGTGTATAAGCATTTCTAGAGTGTGCATACATATAAGCATGTGTATTTCTAGGTTACTTTATTTTTGTACGAACATTTGAATTCCTAGCATTTAATGAGGGAGTGCTTTTAATCTTGCTAGGGTTTCTTGAAGTAGAGGCTTCACTCACACATGAGGCTTTCATGAATAAGCTCTCTTTTGTTTTTTGCTTTCTCAAAGGAGAGTATCCTACACCAGATTTTCCTCCACTTAATCTTTGGGAAGAAAGCACTTCATCAAGTTTTTCTTTTCCAAGCATAAGTCTTGATATAGTGCTATTCAATTCAGAAATTTTATCTTTTAAATTATCATTTTCATCTTTGAGAAAATCTTGAGAAGAATCATTCAGTAAAGATGATAATTTTTCTTTTTCCTCTCTAAGACTTATCATCTCTTTAGAGAGAGATGATACCTCTTTCTTGAGAACAGAATTTCTAGAATCAAATTTCTTCAATTCCTCATGCATTTCATTTATTACTTCTAGCAGTTCTTCACTACTACTCATAATATTATTCTTAGAAGAAGGAGAAGATGTTACCTCACTTTCATCGTCGATTGCCATCAAAAAAAGGTTGGCAATTTCCTCGTATCCGATTTCTTTATCCGATGACTCATCTTCTTCGTCATCGCTCCAGGTAGTTGCTATCATGGCTTTCTTTTTGAAGCTCTTGTATGGTTTGTTTGAAATCGGACAATCAACTCTAATGTGACCGGGCTTTCGGAGTGGGATCCTTTGTGTAAGGTTTCTTGCTTTTCTTCAAGAACCTGTGAAATCGTTTGGTGATCAATGCCATTTCACCATCTTCCTCACTGCTCTCAGTTTCTTTTTCTGATTCCATTTCTTTGCTGCTCGTAGAACCTTTGAGAGCAATACACTTTTTCTTCTTCTCATCATTATTGACAATGGGAGTCATTTGTTCCATCTTATACGTCAATAATGACCCAAGTAGTGTCTCAACATCCAGTTTGTCAAGATCTTTGGCCTCCTGTATAGCTGTTTTCTTTGGTTTCTATTCTGGTGGCAGAGATCTCAAGATTTTTCTGGTTAGTTCAACCTCCTCAATATTCTTACCAAGCAGTTTTAAACCATTTATAATAGTGGTGAACCGTGAGTGCATTTCAGAAATAGTTTCGTCAGGAGACATTTTAAAGGATTTATACTCAGAAATTAGCATATAAATTTTTAACTTTTTTACCTCACTAGTTCCTTTATATGTGACTTGTAATTTGTCCCATATCTCTTTAGCTAAAACACATGCAGATATTTTATTATATTCAGAAATATCTAATGCACAATGTAACATACTTGTTGCTCTGCTATTGAGAGACATCATTCTACAATCCTCGTCAGTGTACTCAGTTTTGAGTTTAGGCATTGTATGATGAGTCTCTCCAATAGCTATTTCTTTTATAGGAATTCTAGGTCTTTCTTCAATGATTCTCCATAGATTGTAATCTTGTCATTCGACAAAGATTTTCATTATGTTTTTCCAATAGTTATAATTGGAACCATTGAACAAAGGTGGTCTAGTATAAGAGTGTCCCTCAGAGTAGCTATTTACTGCCATTGGATCAACTCAAGGATTTTAAGCCTAAATATGAGAACAAAGCTCTGATACCAATTGTAGATCGAGGTTTCAACCCAAGAAAGAGGGTGAATTAGGTTTTTAAAACTTTTTACGGAATTAATATAAGATTATAAAAACGAATAAGTAGCAAACAATTAAAACAAGTAATGTGCTGTAAATAAAGAGTTTAGAGAGAAGAAGATGCAAACTCAGATTATAGTGGTTGGGCAATATCGGATTCGTTCCGACCCTACGTCCACTCTCTTCAAGGAACTCCTTGAAGTAATCCACTAAGTAACTTAGTCGTAAAACTTTCCCGGTGTTGTACAAACCTTACAATCCCTTCCTCTCGGAAGCTATCCCCTTCCTCTCGAAAGCTATCCCCTTCCTTTCGGAAGTAATCCCTTTACAAAAGATGATGTAAAGTAAATAGTAGAGAAACAGCTAATGGAAGCTTATACAACTGAATAATGTCTCTCTTTCAAAGTAAAGCTTGAAGAATGGTTCAATAAGAATATTTCAAAGGTTTTTGAGTTTCAAGAGTATAATAACTTGATTTTGTGAGTTCAACTCTTTTTCGAATGTGTGCAGCTCTTTTTTGAAAGCTTAATAGAATGGGTTTATATAGCAATCAAATAATATGGTCGTTAGGACTTTAATTTGAAAAAGATTTGCTTTAAAACGTCCAGATTTAGAGTCCGACGATCATATTTTTGAACTACCAGTCGACTGGGTTCACTTGAAAAAATCTCATTTTTAGACCTTCTGGGTATCCAGTCGACTGGGGACTTATTGTCCGTTTTACCAGTCGACTGGGTCATAAAAATCTCATTTTTAGACCTTATGGGTATCCAGTCGACTGGGGACTTACTGTCCGTTTTACCAGTCGACTGGTATGAATGACCCAGTCGACCGGAGACATACTGTCTCATATACCAGTCGACTGGTATATGTACCCAGTCGACTGGGTTGTCTTCCAACCTAGTTTTTCTTTTTAATTTTAAAACATTTGTTTTAAAACGATCGGTTTAGAAAACCTGTTTTTGTTCGAGCCATTGAACAAGCTATTACAATGTATAAGTGAGACTTACATTGGTTCTAAGACCTTAGACCTATACTAGTTCTTCAGTCTTCACTTGATACTTTGATTCGGTTTGAGTTCTTGTGCCTTGATCTTTGGTTGAATGCTTTTGTTGCTTACTACACTTAGTTAGTATAATAACAGTTGTGTTTTGTCATCATTAAAATATGGGTGAGGGTCAACAACTACCCATGTCATAATATCCATTCTCTATCACTCTCTTCCTCTTATTTATTGGTTTACCTCAAGACCATCAATTATCTCATAATTACCTCACAATGAGGTTCATATCATAAAGTCTACCATTTAGATAGTTCTTATCACCATAACAATAACACATCACACCTCAGCATTACAATAATCTTATCACCATAATTGTCTCTTTCTGTGAGACTCAACCATCTATAATTAAAATCACAATTAATACACCACACCTCAGCATTTCAATAATCTTATCACCATAACTGTCTCTTTCTGTGAGACTCGACCATCTATAATTAAATTCACAATTAATACATCACACATCCGTATTTCAATAATCTTATCACCATAACTGTCTCTTTCTGTGAGACTCAACTATCTATAATTAAATTCACAATTAATACATCACACATCAGTATTTTAATAATCTTATCACCATAACTGTCTCTTTCTGTGAGACTCAACCATCTATAATTAAATTCACAATTAATACATTACACATCAGTATTTCAATAATGCAAGCAATAATTAAAACAGATGCAATGCATGAATGATTATGATAGGAACTTCTTCCCACTTGTCGACAGGTTGTTATTATCTTAGACCGGCCCCCTCCCGGTTTTTTTCTTTGCAACTTATCCCGGCTGCCACAGAATTTTTCCAACATATATCGGCTGTCACAATGTCTCTTTTATTTCCAGCATATACCGGCTGTCACGGTTGTTTCATTAGACCGGCCCGTTCCCGATTCTTTCGTTTATCTTATTTAATGCATACACACATGAACAATAATATGAAATATGCATATGAACAGTAATATAAAAACAACATAATTTCAAAACACTTAAATTGGCTATCCTGATTATTCTCAAATTTATATAACTAAAATTCCACTAAATTCCTCTTATCCCAAATCACATCAAATCATCCATTTAAGCTTGTTAGGATCCACTAATTTTCATCCTAAATCACATCAAATCGTCAATCAAAATTTGTCAATATCCACTAAATTTCATCCTACATCACATCAAATCATCCATCAAAGCTTGTCAAGATCCACTAAAATTCATCTCATCATAATTCATATTAAAACATCCATGTAACTCATCAAGACTTTCACTTATCGCTTTTATTATTAAGTCAACTCATTATTCCCAAAAATATTATTTCTATCCTAATAATTTTCTACATGTCCAAAATTCATATCATAGTTATCAACCAAATCTTTATCTATCACCACAACATAAGCTAATAATTTATTTTGATATTATTTCCAGATATTTAATTTTTATTTAGACTATTTAAAGTAAATCCAACTCACCACATAGCTCTTAAAGCTACTGGTGGATCACCTCTTTGCCTTTCCCGTTTCTCTCAGAAATTCCCCCGATTATAGATAGTCAACACTTGACATCATATTTATATAAATTTTCTAATTTATTCTTCAATTTAATATAAACCACACATTTTGAAAATTCTCACTTTGAATTCAGGGAAACTTGTTTGCCTCGTCCTTTATAAGCTTAGATTCTATTAATTTCTTTGTTTTGATTTAAATATCTTACGTGCTTGCTCCAAACATGTTGACAAATGTATTATGATCTTGCATTGCTTGGTTGGGTTTGATATAACTGTATATGAACCATGCTTAATAGGTTGGTTTTTATATGAAAAAAAGAAGAGACTGCCCAAATTTTTCTAAAAACCAACACTTAGTTTTTAAAACTGTTTTTTTTCTTTTTAGTTTTATCATCATCAAAAGGGGAGATTGTTGACCCGTATTTGATTTTAATAATGACAAAACACTACTCTAATTGCACTAACAATTTTATCTAAGTGTTTAAGTGGTAAAAGCATGCAGTACGGAAACAAGATACAAGAACTCAATACGAGTCAAACACCAAAACAAGATAGAAGATCTAGAATAGGCATTAAGGTAATTGAAACAATTGTAAATCTCTTTTGCTCAATTATATAGCTTGATCAGTGGCTCAATTTACAAAATACTTTGACAAAATTATTATACAAAAAGTTTCTGAGTCAAAATCTGTTTTGACAACATAAAAACTGGGTTGAAGGACAACCCAGTCGGCTGGGATATGGGACAGAAAGTTCCTAATCGACTGGTGTCAAGAACCCAGTCGACTGGTAACTTCACCCAGTCGACTAGTTCTCTGACCCAGTTGACTGACACTCTCCCTTAGCCTAACAAGTGAAATTTCTCACTTGACCCAGTTGACTAGTAATTCGAAAATATGACCGTTTCAGATGCGAAATTTGAGCATTTAATACCCCAAACCTACCAAGTCAGTGTCAAACGACCATATTGATTCAAGGCTATATAAACCCACTTCAATGGGCATTTAAAACAAGAAGAGAAGACATTTAATTCACAAGATAGCTCATTAATTCTAAAAAGCTTTGAAAAATTTATTATTGAGCCATTCTTCAAGCTTGTTCTTGAAAGAGAGATATTATTCATTTGTAAAAGCACTTATTGCTATCTCTCTACCATTTACTTTACAGCAAATTTCATTTATTGTAAAGAGAAAGAGTTGGTATAACTCTTAGAGTGTTTAGGATTAAACACATCATTATAGCTTCCGTGTGGAAGAGATCGGTTGTAAGGTTTGTGCAACACCCATGAAGTTATACGACTAAAGTTTTAGTGAATTATTTCAAGGAGGTTCATTGAAGAGAGTGGACGTAGGTCGGAAGGAATTTGATATTGCCGAACCACTATAAACGGAGTTTGCACTTTATTTTCCTTAAACTCTTTACTTTCAAGCATATTATTTGATTGGGTGTTTTATGTATTTAACTGTTTTAAAAACTTGCAAGTTAATCAACAGAAGTTTTTAAAAACCCAATTCACCTCCCTCTTAGGTTTAAACCTCGGTTTACAAAAACCATCCCTCTAATAAGAAAGCGGTGTAATTCATAAACCCTTTCTAAACATCCATTTTAGACACTTTTATACCACTCAAGTTTTCAAATAATTACAACTTATTTTCCAAAGTGTCAAATTGAATGTCAAGAAGAGGTGTTTAGCCATATTTATTCCTAAAAAAACAAAACAAAAAGACTGAAAACATCTATGTGAACCTAGGAGTTATTTGCTACCTATATAGTGAAGGCGTATATTTGTCTTGTTTGCCTATTTAGTCATCCTTGGTCTTTTTTTTAAAAGGGATTCATTAGCTCTATGGATTACAAAATGGAAGGTAATACTCTTCCATCCCTCATCTCTCTCATTCTTAATCAATGGGTATGCGAATCTTCGTCTCTTGTCCAATGTCAATTACAAATGTATCTACAAACTAAACTAGTTGTCATCCATAAGCCCTTGGTCTTTCCTAACTGTGGTTTACTGGCTTGCTTAATTGTTGCATTCATGCTTGGTTTGCTTATTTTATGTACAGCCTAATGGTTAATCTTCTATAATAATGCCTTGCCTTTTGATTTAAGTGACACTTAAAGTATTACCGAAACATTGCCAATAAAGACGAGGAGTAAATCTTAAAGACGAAAAGGCTATGACTTAACTCCTACAACAGTATCTATTTGGTACAAAAACATTGTATGCTTTATTTCTTAAAAAAAGATTTTTTATTGATATACCACGTTAAATCGATTCTATCTTGCTTGCTTATTAACTTATTTGGGTTTACGCTTAACTTGGATTACAATCTCCAAGCCTCGTCTATTCTCTCTCCTTTTTTTTTGTTTTGTTAAATCCTCGTACAAACCTTACTTGGTTGGATATTGTTAAAGCCTCTTATCCTAATCATTAACTATGTCTGGTTTTAGAACCAATGAGGAATATTTTCTGTCCATTTTCTTGGAGGGATGGTATAGTAATTTTTCACGAGGACAATATTCTAATTCAAAATCTTTTGAGCGATGCTTGGTATTCTTGTGTTGTGTTTTATCTATGAAGTATTTCCTGGAGATATGAAATTGGTTATGAGAAAATAAAAGAGAATGATGAATAAAACTGATAATTTGGCAGTCTTTAAGTCACAGATTTTTTTTTTTTAAATCAAATTACAATATAGGGTAAGGGGTTTGAACCCTCTGCCCATAGTTAGCCCATTAAATTCAACTAGTTCAATTATTCAAATGTAGGGGTGGCAATGGACCATGTTGGCCCGTGGGCCAACACGGTCCGAAACAAATTGGATCGTGTGGGCACGACACACACTGCCACATGAAGTGCCGTGCGTGGCATGATCCAAGTGAATAGAGTCGCGCTGGGTCTAGCTTTTGAGGCCCACGACATGACTTTTGAGGCCCTAGGCACGACATGAGGGAAGACACGACCCATAACATCTAATGAATTTCAAAATTGAATATAATTTGATGCCACTACATGATGAGTCAAGAAAAATTAGATTGTGATAAATTTGATATTTTAGATAGTGGAAGAAAAATGAACATTATTAACCTATTCTTAACATAATTGTTTGTGATCTACTAACTGTTCTAGTGTCTACCATAGCATCGGAACAAGATTTTAGTGCAGTTTTTAGAATTTTGGATAAATTGCGATCAAAACTATTATCGGAAACATTGCAAATGCTAGTATGCACAAAGGATTAGCTAGATGCAAAAATCTGTACAAGCAATATATTAAAGAAATATCAATATAGCGGATCGAATGACGATTGAAAAGATCAAGAATGAAGAAAAATTTGTAACTCCTTCCCTGCAAGATTATAAACGGTGAAAAGCTAAAAAAACATATATATTTTGTTTTTCTAATTTTTAAAATTTCTAGGTTGTTTTTTTATATTTCACTCATTTGTAAGTCATTTTATTTTATTTTTTTTATTTTATATGTTGTTGTTTTTGTAAGTTATTTATTTGGAACTTGTATTTTTTAAGTTATTTGTTTATGTTGTTGTTTTTGTTCAATGTCTAAGTTATTTGTAATATTTAACTTTATCAATAAAATGATTGTTTTTTTATACAATTATAAGCATTCAATTCAATATTTACTATTTTTTTACTATTTTCAACAAAAAACTCAATATATACTTGTGAGGCCCATGGGACGGCATGACCCAAAAACCATGCTGGTCTTGGGCCGTGCTATACCTATATTCTTAAAACCTGGTACACCACGACATCAATGCATGGTGAGTCGCTTTGTGTGGGCTGTAGGCCCGCACGACACGGCCTATTGTCACCTCTATTCAAATGTATCAACCCCATGTCTGATGCATCCATCTCCAACATGTTTCTGAGCTTAATAGCTATTTGGTCCTACTTGTTAGCTTAAATTCGTTAGCTACTTGGCCTGATTCGCCTGTATGTTTTAGCGTAAGTCTCTTATTAGGTGAATTTATTTCGAAATTGTTTGGGGCTTAAATCATTAGATTCAGGTAGTTTAGACTTTGAGCACATTTATTTCGAAATATTTTTAGACTCTTAAAGCATTTGAAATAATTAATAATTTATTTGACTTTCTCTAGAATTTAAGTGTTATTTAAAAGTTTTACTATTTTAAATTAATTAACTATTACTTTTAAAATTAAAATAAATACTTAAAAAGTTTACCTCACAACGTATTGAGGAATACACTGCAAGAGGTAAAACGCCTCGCCTTAAGCTTTTGTTTATGAAAATATTGATCTATATACATGCTTTTAGGTCTATTTATCTAAGAGTCTAAGACACAAAATTCAGGCACTATAAATTTATTTAGAACATCTAAGGATCTCCTCTTGATTCAATTTTTCAAGGCATAAGTTCTCTTACAATTATAGCTTATAGTTATTGTCTTTATTATTCATTGAGATTTATTACTATATGATATTTTATGTAAATTTCATTTGAATTTTGAATGAAATATAATAGGTTAGGATGGATTAACAGTACTAAAACGAAATAAATACAATGAGAAAAGACTACAGACTAAAGAAATTGAAAACATAATGACATTTATTAATAATATGCTTCATTTTCCAAAACCACTACAACAAATGTAGTAGTAGAATTAACGAAGTTACACTAATCACAACCTATCTCACAGACACATCTCTTCTTGTCCTTAATGCATTGACCATAAAGATAACCCTCATTATGGCAAGGCGAAACACATTCATCGTCATTGGCGCATGGGCCTGGGTGTGTTTTGCTATAACCGTAATGAATGCAATGTGTAGCTTCACCGTACCCCACCATTTCTATAATTACAAGCATCAAATAATTGAATTAACTCTTTACATGCAACATTTTGTAGTACCTGAAAATGATTGTTATTATTGCTATTGTTGGTCGTGAACTAATGAATAAATTTTGAGTTGTCGAGTTTTGTGCATTATGCATAAAGGGTAATGTAGAAAATTGTTTGCATATATCAAAAATAGATTCTTACCTGAAGTTAAGAAAAAGATGAGTAAGAACATAAACACCAACACCTTTCTCGCCATGCCTCACTTAACTAGTAGTATTCCTCTTAGCAAAACCAACTCGCTATTAGTCACAAGATGGTTTTCTAACATGTTACACCCTTACTTATATAGCGTCAAGTTGAGGGTTGGTGACAACATCTATAACAAGTATCATATTTTGATTAATGCATATCTTTTCTTGTATATGTATCAGATTTTCTATTAGATGTTGATAAAGTGATTAAGAGTTCAATTGGAATCAATTGAAAATAAAATTCTTTTCATTTTCAAATAAATTGAAAGTATAAATAAATTGAAATGAATTTTTAGGTTTGACTTGCTCATTTTAAATTGTAGAATTCATTTGAATTAACATGTTTAAAATGTTTGAAATAAATAAAAAAATTCAAGAGAGGAAAAAATAGTATTTTGGTCAATATTGCTTTTTTACTCTTCATTTTGTAGAATTCATTTGTAAATTCTATTAAAATTAAGATAATTTACAACAGGCCGATTCAATTCCTTAGTGAATTTATTTCGAAATGAATTCTAGAGGTTTTTTTTTTTGTTTCAAACATGCCAGCTATAGAATTTGAAATAAATTTAATAAAAAAACTATAGAATTCATTTATTCTAAACGGAGTTTAACTAATTCTCATGTGGGTGACCGATTTATCAATAATAATGGTAATAATAAGAAGCTTTGCTTTTAGAAATTACTCACTTTAAAAAGTCTTACAAATTGTTGACTTAATGCTTAGAGATTTACACAATCCCTAGCCAATTAATTCAAAATCCATGCTGGATAAGTTCAAATTACGTGGATATTGAGCTTTTTGCCTTCATTTAGGTTAGGATTTTGGTTCAGATCTTCACAAGAAAGAATTCGAATTGGTCTAGGACAAGTAGTTTCCTATTTTAGAGTTGGTTGTTATAGTAGTAGTACTAGTTTTCTATTAGGTTTGAGACACACTCATAATTTCAATATATTTTTTTAATCAAAGAGGTTTATTATTGGAGCTATGTTGAAAGTTTTGAGTGTTTTGGGGATTTTGGGTTATGACGTTGTCAGAATAATAATTTTGTTTTTACTAAAATTGTTGTTAAGGATTAATAAAGTTACGAGTTTGTTGGTGGCAAAAGCAAAAAGGTTGTCGAACCATACTAAATTATTGTGCTTGATATTTGTTTGTTTATTTGCCTATTTAATTATAGTAAATTTAAGTAGGCAAAATCCCAACAATATAGAATAAGAAATAAGCTTAATGCTTAAATATCAGCATAATCTGAACTTAATCTAAGAAGAGTTTTGAATTAAATTTTCACTTTATTTTTTACCTGCAAGTTTCTACGGCGGACTTGGACAAGTTGGAACATCGATATAATTAGTTGCTTTTTCTCAGCAATATCCCTCTTTTCAAAACAGGTTCTGAAGAGTAGGGTCTCGTTTGTGTTATATTAAATCCAATTTAAATCACAAAAATTTAAGTTAAATTTTGATGATTTAAGCTGGATTTAATTAAATACCCACACAAGGCCTAGATGGCTTTGGATTGTCTCATTCATTGATTCTTACATAGTACATTCATTACTTGATATTTTGAATTATCTTTGGTCTTTTTTAAAACTGCAGAATCAGGTTATTTTTTAGGCCACTCTACCATAGTTCATGGGAGGCTTTGTCTTAGGTCAAGTTTGATGCTTTAGTACTTTACTAAAATCGACGTTCAAGGAACTCTCTCATGCTCCTTACCAGATTTATTTTAACGGCCGTGCAAAAGCTTTTTAAAGCAAGTCTTCATCCAGTTTGGATGCAGCTATAGACGCCCTTCTTTGTATAGATATTCTTAAGGCTAGGGACTTTTTTGACAAATGTATTATTACAAAAGTGGGTATATCATATGTACAAGAATATGGGCAGCTACTATACATTATGTAAATTACCTCTAGATATAATACTTGATCTCATTTTCTTTTTGACTAAAAAAGCAGACAACCAAAAATCAGACAATGACAGAACAACCTGTGATTGAGTGATAGATTGATCGACGACCAAAGAACACTCGACCGAAGGAAAGAGTCATAAGGTGAATTGTAACATTCCAACACTTGGTACTGACGAGTTACCCCCTAACAAAAGCATACGTATCTCCGGCTACTCTTTGGTCATTGAAACACATATTTTTTTATGCATAAGTCAATAGTAGAATATTATTACACTGAAGTGAAGACTTATAACCTTAAAAGAAAAAGAAAAAGAAAAATTAAAAGGATAAAACTAAAATAAATTTGTTCCCTAAGGAGATATAAATCTCCTTATCTCATTTCAATATTTAACAAGACAGGGTGTTGAAATAAGATGAATGCCACTTCTCTTAGTTTAGATTAGAGTATTAAAATCGATAAAGGTTTGAGAGATTCTTGTAAGTATTTTTAATTCTCGCCCAATTAATATTCTCAAAACTCAGAATCAAACGTAAATTTTAACCCATTTACGTTTCTAGGAGACCATTATGAGTTTGAGAATGATATTCTGACCTTCAAAATATTCAACAAAATTTGACACTCATAGCAGTAATTTTGCACCACTTCGTGAAACTTGACTAGTAGGTGTTGAGGCCGAAAATTTGTTTGAAATTTGAATGGTTGGGGAATGGTACCCGCGCACATGAAATAAGGAAAAAACTGTAAAAGTCACCGGAGGACTGGAGGGACTGTGCCTCCAAGGGAACTCTCCGATGCCTAAGTTAAAATAGGGCATTTTGGAGAATAAGGAGAGTCAAAGAGAATGAGAGTTGTGAGTAAAGAATTGTGCGTACCTTACGATTATGAGAGCCCTCTTTATATAGTGTTTCGGAGCAGAGTCCGATTAGATTCGGTGTTATAATAGGAATAGAACTCATATAGATAAGTTTGGAGTTATCCATAAGTTAGAACAATCTATCAGTCTATCAATAAGCAAGAAAGTAATTTATCCGTAAGGTGGAGTGTTGTAGTAGTACTAGGGCACTTGATGTAGAATTACAGTTTTGCCGATGTCGGTGCTTGATTGGCTAATTTGTCCGAATTACAAAATTACTCTTTTGCCATTAGTGGTTGCCACATGTCATCACGCTGTTGGATAATAAGCTTTATCCATAAATTTACCATTTAACCCTAATGTGCACCATGTGTCATTATGTCATTGGATAAAGAATTTTCTCCTATATAAGTAAGTAATCATTTATAGCAAGTGAGAAAAAAAATTGTATGAGTGAGAAATGATTTCTAATTTGTCCATGCTTGGATGTTATAAATAAGTTCAAGGACTAAGTGTTAACCTAACAAACCCTTTTGAGTTTGGTTTTGATGTTATTACTGCTATACACATACACTGTCCTAATTTCCTATATATATTGGTGCGCTGTGTCTTTTTTGGGACTGTTTCTTTTGCATTATCATGATTAAAATATTTCTCCCCGTTATCTGAGAACAATGTTTTGCTGTTGTTATAATTGCTTTGTTTTTTGGGCTTGTTTGCCTCGTCCTTTATAAGCTTAGATTCTATTAAGTTCTTTGTTTCGACTTAAATATCTGTAATACTCGTGTTATTAAAGTAAGGGTAAAGAAATAATTTGATAGATATTACATAGAATTAAAATGATATATACATGAAAAATTTATTATTGAATAAAAATAATATTTTGAAAGAAAAAAAAAAAGATGTCCAGTTGTAGGGTAAAAAAAACGTGGGGCGCAAACACCTGGAGCCCAAGTATAACCCACAACTTTAAAGACAACAAAGAGTAAAAAACGGTGCAAACGGTGGCAGTCGGTGAATTTAATATAAAAATTGTTTTGCTTATTTAATTCTTACCAAATCCCGTTTGTTTTTCTTCTTTCTTCAATTCAAATTGCTCTCTTTCTTTAAATACCTAGAGACTCAAAGAAAGGTTGAAGGATTTAAATTTTGAAGAGGTTTGCGAGAGAATTTTAAAGAGATTCAAAGGAAGCTTTAAGAAAAACAAAAGGTAATAATATGAATTTTATTTTTGGAATCATGTATACATGAAATTACCAGGAATTTGATGTGGAAATTTAAAGGGTATGAATTCTGGAGGAATTGAAGAATAAATTAGAAATTTTAATATAAATATTATGTCAAGTGTTGACGATCAGTAATCGGGTGAAATTGCTAAAAAGAGCAGGAAATGCAATGAGGTGATCCACATGTAGCTTTAAGTGCTACGTGGTGAGTTAGATTTACTTTTAGTAATCGAGATAAATATGAAATATAAAGTAATAATATTTGAATTAATTATTAAACTATGATTGGATGATATATGAAAGTTGATTGATTGATATGAGAGGAATAGTTGATATGTTAAAGATTTATTATATGAGAAGTAATATTATTGAAATAACGAGTTGATTAAATATATATTGAAATGATAAATGAAATTCTCGTCAAGCTATAATTGATAATTTGATATAATATATGATGAGATAATTTAATGAATAAGATAAAAATAGTAATTTAAAGAGTTGGAATGTATGCTTGTTTTATTTATTGCTCATATGCATATTTCATATTATTGTTCATATGCATAAAAATAAAAGAAGCAGGAAAGCAGCCAGTCTAAATGAAAATAAAAGAACCGTGGCAACCGGTATATGCTGAAAATAAAAGAACCGAGAAGGCAACTGGTACATGCTGAAAATAAAAGAACCGGGAAAGTAGTTGGTCTAAATGAAAATAAAAGAACTGTGGCAGACGGTATATGCTGAAAATAAAATAGCCAGGAAAGCATGTAATAACCGTATTCGTGTAAAAAAAAAAAATTAGAACATGGACGTCATTAAAAGAAAAGAAAAGAAAAGAAAAAATCAGCAGGACATCCAGAAGAAAAAAAATGTTTTTTTTATAAAAAAAAATTAATTTAAAAAAAGAGTCAAAAAGGGTGGGCATCTGCTGTCAATTCTCATAAAGTTTTTGAAGTCAAAAGCGTTGGCAATAGGTGTAATATTTGCCACCAATTTCAGAAGGCATTTGTGAATGCCTCACATGTCTCCACAACGTGGAGATTGTGGAGACCTTTGGGAGGGGGGTTGCTGAAGTTTTCAGCCCAAACTTTCATATATATATATATATATATATACACATTAGGTTCAGGCAAGTTACACGAAGGGATTTCGTTTAGTTTTATGTAATTCATCTGTATTCTTAAAATGTTTGGGAGCTCAAAGGAATGTTGAAATAGCAAAATTTTTGAAAGAGTTACAGTGAAATTTTGTAGAGAATCTAGAGTAGCTATCAGAAAAGCAGAAGGTAATAGTATAGTGTTTATTTTAATTTTTTAGCATTTATGAAATTTTCCAAATTCCAAGTGGAAATTTTCAAAGGGTGGGGTTTATGAAGAAATGAATAAATAATTAGAAATTGAATACAAATATTTTGTCAGGTGTTGGCAGTCAACAATCGGGGGAAGTTTCAGAGAAAAACGAGAAAGGCAAGGAGGTGATACACAGGTAGCTTTAAGTGCTACGTGGTGAGTTGGATTTACTTTAAGTAGTCTAAATAAAAAAACAAAAAATTTAGTGATAATATTAAAATAATTTTTTTTAGTTTATGTTGTGGTGATAGATAAAGATTTTGTTGATAATTATGATACGAAATTTGGACATGTAGAAAATTATTAGGAGAGAAATAATATTTTTGGAATAATAAGTTGATTTAATAATCAAAGCGATAAATGAAATTCTTGATGAGTTATATTGATGCTTTAATACGAATTATGATGAGATAAATTTTAGTGGATCTTGACAAGCTTTGGTGGATGATTTGATATGATTTGGGATGAAATTTAGTTGATCTTGACAAGCTTAAATGAATTATTTGATGTGATTTGGGATAAGAGGAATTTAGTGGAATTTTTGCTATATAAATTTGAGAAAAATCAGGATAGCCAATTTAAGTGTTTTGAATTTATATATCGTTTTTATATTACTGTTTATATGCATATTTCATATCATTGCTCATATGCATATGTATTTAATGAGAAAGAAAAGAACCGGGAAGGCAGCCGGTCTAATTGAAAAACAATGTCAGTCGGTATATGCAGAAAATGAATCCTGTGGCAGTCGGGAAAAGCTGAAATAACTGGGAAGACAGCTGGTCTAAATGAGAATAAAAGAACCAGGAAGGCAGTCGGTCTAAGATAATAACAACCTGTCGACAGGTGGGAAGACGTTCCCATCATAATAATTCATGCATTACATTGGTTTTAAATTATTGCTTGCATTATTGAAATGCTGATGTGTGGTATAGTATGGTGAAATTTCTATAGATGTATGAGTCTCCTAGAGAGAAACAGTTACAACGAGAAAAAGAGAAAGAAACGTAAAAATATATGATAATATGAGAATTATTTAAATATTAGACATTATGTTATTATCCAGTTATAGGAGAAATTAATGATTAAATTTTAATGGTCTATTTATGAAATTTGAATACTTTTAGTAAATTTAATCCATTGAGCTTGTGAAGCTCATCCCTCATTGTATAATGATTTCAGGTAGCAGTTAAGACAATTAGTCTGGTGGGTGGAAAGTCAAACGAGATCATTTTTTAAAGCCATGTACGTGTCATATCCTCAGACAAATGAGAAAATAACTTTTAAAAATTTTATTTGTAATTATTCATGCATTTTACATTGTATATTAAGTGAAAGTTAATATCAGAGTGATTTACCTCCCTTATTGAGGGTTGAGGATTAAAATAAAAATTTAGGTTGGTATTATTTTATTGTTGCATATATGTGTCATGCTGGGATTCTCAAAATGTGATGACACCGTCTTGGGGGTGGCCAACTTGGGATGAGTCGTTACAAGGCAGTCGGTCTAAATGAAAATAAAATAACCGTGACAGCGAGTATATGTTGAAAATAAAAGAACCGGGAAGGCAGCCAGTCGAAATCAAAATAAAATAACTGTGGCAGCTGGTATATGCTGAAAATAAAAGAAGCGGGAAGGCAGCCGGTCTAAGTTAAAACATGTCGACATGTGGGAAGACATTCCCAAATGATAATATGAAATGATCTGATAATTTAAATTCATGCATTGCATTTGTTTTAAATATTAATTATTATTGCTTGAGATTCTAAAGTGTTATTCTTGAATCTTAATATCTTGTCCAATATCAATTACAAATGATTCTACTAACTAAATTAGTTGTCACCCATAAGCCCTTGGTTTTTCCTAGCTGTGGTTTACTGGCTTGCTTAACCGTTGCATTCATGCTTGGTTTGCTTATTTTATGTACACCCTAATGGTTAATCTTCTATAATAATACCTTGCCTTTTGATTTAAGTGACACTTGAAGTATTACCCAAACATTGCCAATAAAGATGAGGAGTAAATCTTATGGACACAAAGGCTACGATTTGGCTTAAATCCTAGCCTCGTCTATCATCTCTCTTTTTTTGTTTAAATCCTAATACAAACCTTACTTGGTTAGATATTGTTGAGTCACTTCTCCTAATCACAAGGTATCTCACATACACATCTCTTCTTGTCCTTAGTGCATTGACCATAAAGATAACCCTCATTATGGCAAGATGAAGCACATTCATCGTCATTGGCGCATGGGCCTGGCTGTGTTTTGCTATAACCGTAATGAATGCAATGTGTAGCTTCACCGTACCACACCATTTCTATAATTACAAGCATCAAATAATCGAATTAGCTCTTTACATGCAACAATTTGTAGTACCTGTAAATGATTGTTATTATTGCTATTGTTGGTCGTGAACTAATGAATAAATTTTGAGTTGATGAGTTTTGTGCATTATGCACAGAGGGTAATGTAGAAAAATGTTTGTATATATCAAAAATAGATTCTTACCTGAAGTTAAGAAAAAGATGAGTAAGAACATGAACACCAACACCTTTCTCGCCATGCCTCACTTAACTAGTAGTATTCCTCTTAGCAGAACCAACTCACAATTAGTCACAAGATGGTTTTCTAACATGTTAGACCCCTACTTATATAGCATCAAGTTGAGAGTTGGTGACAACATCTATAACAAGTATCATATTTTAATTAATGCATATCTTTTCTTGTGTACGAATCAAATTTTCTATTAAATGTTGATAAAGTGATTAAGAGTTCATTTGGAATCAAATGAAAATAAAATTCTTTTCGTTTTCAAATGAATTGAAAATATAAATGAATTTTTATGTTTGATTTTTTCATTTAAATTGCAGAATTCATTTGAATTACCATGTTTAAAATGTTTGAAATAAATAAAAAATTTAAAAGAGAAAAAGAGAGGGAAAAATAGTATTTTGGTCAATATTGCTTTTTTACTCTTCATTTTGTAGAATTCATTTGTAAATTCTATTCAAATTAAGAGAATTTACAACATGCCAATTCAATTCTATAGTGAATTCATTTCGAAATGAATTCTAGAGTTTTTTTTTTTTTTTTTTATTTCAAACATCATAGTTATAGAACTTGAAATAAATTTTATAAAAAACTATAGAATTCATTTATTCTAAACGGAGTGTAAAGTAACTAATTCTCATGTGAGTGACTGATTTATCAATAATAATAGTAATAATAAGAAGCTTTGCCTTTAGAAATTACTTACTTTAAAAACTCTTACAAATTATTGACTTAATGGTTAGAGATTTACACAATCTCTAGCCATTTAATTCAAAATCCATGTTGGATAACTTCAAATTACGTGGATATTGAGCTTTTTGCTTTTTTATATATGTTAGGATTTTGGTTCAAATCTTCATAAGAAAAAATTTTAATTGGTTTGGGATAAATAGTTTCCTATTTTATAGTTGGTTGTTCTAGTAAGAGTAGTATTAGTTTTCTATTAGGTTTGAGGAGTTTGGGATAAAAAGTATAATTCCAATATACTTTTTAAATCTGAAGGGTTTACTATTAAAGCTAGGTTGAAAACTCTGAGTGTACTGAGGATTTTGGGTTGTGAGGTTGTCTAATTTTGTTTTTACTAAAATTGTTGTTAAGGATTAATAAAGTTTTGAGTTTGTTGATGGCAAAAAAAAAAAAGTTGTCGAAGTACTTTAAATAATTCCATTGATTCTTACATAGTACGTTCATTACTTGATATTTTGACTTATCTTTGGTTTTTTTGAAAACTGCAGAATCAGGTTATTTTTTAGGCCACTCTACCATAGCTCATGGGAGGCTTTGTCTTAGGTCAAGTTTGATGCTTTATTACTTTTCTAAAATCGACGTTCAAGGAACTCTCTCATGCTCCTCACCAGATTTATTTCAACTGATTCTCTAGCGGCCGTGCAGAAGCCTTTTAAGGCAAGTCTTCATCCAGTTTGGATGCAGGCACAAACGCCCTTCTTTGTATAGATATTCTTACGGCTAGTGACTTTTTTGACAAATTTAATACTACAAAAGTGGGTATATCATATGTACAAGAATATGGGCAACTACTATACATTATGTAAATTGCCTCTAGATATAATACTTGATCTCATTTTCTTTTTGACTAAAAAAGCAGACAACCAAAAATCAGACAATGACAGAGCAGCTTGTGATTGAGTGATAGATTGATCGACATCCGAAGAACACTCACTGAAGGAAAGAGTCACAAGGTGAATTGTAAAGCCCTAACACTTGATACTGACGAGTTAGCCCCCAACAAAAGCAGACCTATCTCCGGCTACTCTTCTGGCCATTGAAACACGAATTTTTTTATGCATAAGTCAATAGTAGAAAAGTTAAAAGGATAAAACTAAAACAAACGTGTTCCCTAAGGAGATATAAATCACCTTATCTCATTTCAATATTCAACAAGCTAGGGTGTTGAAATAAGATGAATGCCATTTCTCTTAGTTTAGATTAGAGTACTATAATCGATAAAGGTTTAAGAGATTCTAGTAAGTATTTTTAATTCTCCCCCAATTAATATTCTCAAAACTCATAATCGCACGTAAATCTCAACCCCTTTACGTTTCTAAGAGACCATTTTGAGTTTGAGAATGATATTCTAACCTTCAAAATATTCACCAAAATTTGACACTCATAGCAATGAACTAGTAATTTTGCACCACTTCGTGAAACTTGACTAGTAGGTGTTGATGCCAAAAATTTGCTTGAAATTTGAACGGTTGGGAAATGGTACCTGGGCACATGAAACAAGGAAAAAACCTTGACTAATAGGGTTTTTTTTGGAGAATAAGGAAAGCCAAAGAGAATGAGAGTTGTGAGTAGAGAATTGTGCGTACATTTTGATTATGAGAGCCCTCTTTATATAGTGTTTCGGAGTAGAGTCCGATTAGGAGAGTGATTCGGTGTTATGATTGGAATAGAACTCATATAAATAAGTTTGGAGTTATCCATAGGCTGGAATAATATATCGGTCTATCAATAAGCTTGAAAGTAATTTATCTATAAGCTAGAGTGTTATAGCAGTACTATGGCACTTGGTGCGGAATTGTAGTTGTGCCCTTTGCCAGATGTCAACGTTTGATTGGCTAATTTTTCTGAGTTACAAAATTACTCGTTTGCCCTTAGTGGTTGCCACATATCATCACGTTGTTGGATAATGAGCTTTATCCGTGAATTTACCATTTTAACCCTAATGGGCGCCATGTGTCATTGGATAAAGAATTTTCCCCTACATCAGTAAGTAATCATTTTATCCCCAAAATTACTATAGCAAGTGAGAAAAAACATTGTACGAGTGAGAAATGATTTCCAATTTGTCCATGCTTGGATGTTATAAATAAGTTCAAGGACTAAGTGTTAACCTAACAGCCCATTTTGAGTTTGGTTTTGATGTTATTACTGCTATACACATACACTGTCCTAATTTCCTATATATATTGGTGTGTTGTGTGTTTTTTGGGACTGTTTTTTTTTTTGCATTATCATGATTAAAACATTTCTCCATGTTATCTGAGAACAATGTTTTGATGTTGTTATAATTTCTTTGTTTTTGGGGGCTTGTTAGCCTCGTCCTTTATAAGCTTAGATTCTATTAAGTTCTTTGTTTCGACTTGAATATATGTAATACCCATGTTCTTAAAGTAAGGGTAAAAAAATAATTTGATAGATATTACATGAAATTAAAATAATATATACATGAAGGATTTATTATTGAATAAAAATAATTTTTTGAATGAAAAAAAAGATGTCCAGGTGTAGGGTAAAAAAAACATGGGACTCAAACACCTAGAGCCCAAGTGTAACACACAACTTGCATGCAAGACAGTAAAGAGTAAAAAACGGTGCAAACAGTGGCAGGCGATGAATTTAATATAAAAATTGTTTTGTTTATTTAATTCTTATCAAATCCCGTTTGGTTTTTTTCTTTCTTCAATTCAAATTGCTCTCTTTCTTTAAACACCTAGGGATTCAAAGAAATGTTGAAAGATTAAAATTTTGAAGAGATTTACGGGAGAATTTTAAAGAGATTCAAGGGAAGTTTTAAGAAAAACAAAAGGTAATAACGTGAATTTTCTTTTTGAAATTATGTATACATGAAATTAACTGGAATTTGATGTGGAAATTTAAAGGGTATGAATTCTAGAAGAATTAAAGAATAAATTAGAAATTTTAATATAAATATTATGTCAAGTGTTGACGATTAACAATTAGGTGAAATTACTGAAAAGAGCAGGAAATGCAAGGAGGTGATCCACATGTAACTTTAAGCGTTACTAGGTGAGTTGGATTTACTTTTAATAATCGAGATAAATATGAAATATAAAGTGATGATATTTGAATTAATTATTAAACTATGATTGGATGATATATGAAAGTTGGTTGATGGATATAATATGAATAATTGATATGTTAAAGATTTATTATATGAGAAGTAATATTATTTAAATAATGAGTTTATTAAATATATAATGAAAAGATAAATGAAATTTTTGACAAGCTATGATTGAAAATTTGATATGATATATGAGAAGATAATTTAATGAATATGATAAAAATAATAATTTTGAGAAAAAACTGGAATATACGCTTATTTTATTTATTACTCATATGCATATTTCATATTATTATTCATATGCATGAAAATAAAAGAACCGGGAAGGCAGTCGGTCTAAATGAAAATAAAAGAACCATGGCAGCCGATATATGTTGAAAATAAAAGAACCGGGAAGGTAGCTGGTATATGCTGAAAATAAAAGAACCGGGAATGTAGCCGGTATATGCTGAAAATAAAAAAAAAACCGGGAAGGTGGCCGATCTAAATGAAAATAAAAGAACTGTGGCAGTCGATATATGCTTAAAATAAAAGAACCATGAAGGTAGCTGGTCTAAATGAAAATAAAAGAACCATGATAGCCTGTATATGCTGAAAATAAAATATTCAGGAAGGCAGCCGGTCTAAGCTAAAACATGTCGACATATGGGAAGACGTTCCCAAATGATAATATTAAATGATCTGATAATTTAAATTCATGCATTGCATTTGTTTTAAATATTGATTATTATTGCTTGAGATGCTAAAATGTTATTCTTGATTGTGAATCTATTGATAGATGAATGAGTCTCACAGAAAGACAGATATGATAAGAAAGAAATATGAAAATATGATATGATAAGAATTACCTGAGTGATTGATTATATGTTGTAAACATCATAACGAGGTAATTATGAGGTTGAAATTATAGTTTCAAGATGATTAAATATATGAGAAGAAATATTGATATATTTGATGGTGAACTTAAAAAGAGATTGATAAATGATGAGGATTATGATATGAGTTGTGATAATAGAATGCTATTATCGAATTATATGAGATATAGATGAATGAATATGGGAAAACTATTTGAACAATTGAATTATAAGATGTGACTGGAATTATATAAATTGAATACTTCTAGTAAATTTAATTTACTGAGCTTGTGAAGCTCACTCCTCATTGTTAAATAATTTCAGGTAGTAGGCCGGACAGATAGATTGGTGAGCTAAGATTCAGACTGAGTCATTATCTGTAATCCACGTGGTTCACATCCTCAGACTAATTGAAAAAAAATTATTTGTAAATATTCATGCATAATATGTTGTATATAATATTTCAGTTGAGATCTTAATAATGTAACTCCCCTGTTGAGGGTTGATGATTTATGTATGTAGATAATTTCAGTTGATGCTTTAATATTGTTGCATATATGTGTAGTACTGAGATTTCAAAATGTGACGACACTGTTTCGAGGGTGGTCAACTCGGGATGGGTCGTTACAATGTCCTATGTGCTTGTGTAGCCCTTGGTTTCAAAAAATAAAATGAGCTATCCAAGCCTTTCTTTTTTGGAGCTTAAATGTTGTAAAAAGGATTGAAAACCATCCCTCTAATAAGAAAGCGGTGTAATTCATAAACCCTTTCTAAACATCCATTTTAGACACCTTTATACCACTCAAGTTATCAAATAATTACAACTTATTTTCAAAAGTGTCAAATTGAATGTCAAGAAAAGGTGTTTAGCCATATTTATTCCTTAAAAAACAAAACCAAAAGATTGAAAACATCTATGTGAACCTAGGAGCTGTTTGCTACCTATATAGTGAAGGCGTATGTTTGTCTTGTTTGCCTATCTAGTCATCCTTGGTCTTTTTTTAAAAGGGATTCATTAGCTCTATAGATTACAAAATGGAAGGTAATACTCTTCCGATCCGTTATCTCTCTCATTCTTTATCAGTGGGGATGTGAATCTTGATCTCTTGTCCAATATCAATTACAAATGATTCTACTAACTAAACTAGTTGTCACCCATAAGCCCTCGGTCTTTCCTAGCTGTGGTTTACTGGCTTTCTTAACTGTTGCATTCATACTTGGTTTGCTTATTTTATGTACACCCTAATGGTTAATCTTCTATAATAATGCCTTGCCTTTTGATTTAAGTGACACTTAAAAGTATTACCCAAACATTGCCAATAAAGATGAGGAGTAAATCTTATGGACGAAAAGGCTATGATTTGGCTTAACTCATACAGCAGTATCTATTTGGTACAAAACATTGTATGCTTTGTTTCTTAAAAAAAAAAGGATTTTTTTATTGATATACCTACGTTAAATCGATTCTATCTTGCTTGGTTATTAACTTATATGGGTTTGCGCTTAACTTGGATTATAATCCCCAACCCTCGTCTATTCCCCTCTTTTTTTGTAAAATCCTAGTGCAAACCTTACTTGGTTGGATATTGTTGAGTCTCTTCTCCTAATCATTAACTACGTCTGGTTTTAAAACCAATGAGGAATATTTTTCGTCCATTTTCTTGGAGTTATGGCATAGTAATTTTTCATGTGGACAATATCCTAATTCAATTTTTTTTTTAGTGATGCTTGTTATTCTGGTGTTGTCTTTTATCTGTGAAGTATTTCCTAGAGATATGAAAATGGTTATGAGGAAATAAAAGAGAATGATGAATAAAACTGATAATTTGGCTGTCTTTAAGCCATAGATTTTTTTTTTTAAATATCAAATTACAATATGGGGTGAGGGGTTTCGATCCCCCTGCCCATAGGTAGCCAAATAAATTCAACTAGTTCATTTGTTCAAATGTAGAGGTGGCAATGGACCATGCTGGCCCGTTCCAAAACAAACTGGACCGTGTGGGCATGACACATATTGCCACGTGACATGATGTGCCTGGCACGATCCAAATGGATAGGGTCGCGCTGGGCCTAGCTTTTGAAGCCCACGGCATGACTTTTGAAGCCCTAGACACGATACGAGGCAAAGCACGACCTATAACATCTAATGAAATTCAAAATTACATACAATTTGATGCCACTAGATGATGAGTAAAAAAGAATTAGATTGTGATAAATTTGATATTTTTAGATGATGGAAGAAAAATGAACATTATTACCCTATTCTTAACATAATTGTTCGTGATCTACTAACTGTTCAAGTGTCTACCATAGCATTAAGCTTTTTGTGCAGTTTTCTTGAATTTTGGATAAATTGCGATCAAGAGTATTACTGGAAACATTACAAATGCTAATATGCACAAAGGATTGGCTAGATGCAAAAAGTTGTACAAGTAATATATTAAAGAAAGATCAATATAGCAGATTGAGTGACGATTGAAGAGATCAAGAATGAATAAAAATTTGTAACTCCTTCCCCGCAAGAGTATAAATGGTGAAAAATTAAAAAATAATAATAATAACATATTTTGTCTTCCTAATTTTTAAAATTTCTAGGTTGTTTTTTTTTTATATTTCACTCATTTGTAAGTCATTTCATTTTCTTTATTTATTTTATATGTTGTTATTTTTGTAAGTTATTTATTTGAAACTTATAATTTTTAAGTTATTTGTTTATGTTATTTTTTTTTTCAATTTCTAAGTTATATGTAATATTTAACTTTATCAATAAAATAATTATTTTCCTGTATAATTATAAGCATTTAATTCAATATTTACTATTTTTAACCAAAAAAAAGTCAACATATACTTATAAGGCCTATAGAACGACACGACCCAAAAGCCATACTAGGCTCTGGGCTGTACAAAACCTATATTCATAAAAAAACTGGACACTACAAAATAAAAAATCATGCTATAACTAATATTGCATTTGAGATTGAAAATCTATTTTGTTGGGTTGACTACATTTTGTAGGAAAAATTGATTGTGTGCTTGCGTCATTATTACCATGCTAGGTTTAGGATCATCCATCATTCTATTTATCTAAAGACTCAAAAATGTTCTTCATAAATAATTTGTTCATGCAATTAAATGTGGACCAATCACAGTATTACCCATTTAATTTGAATTGAGGCATGAGGAAATTGAGTAATTAAAAATGAAAATAAGTATCACGTGATTACCATTGGGTCATGTGCCAAAATCTATATTTTGTTTTGATTTTCTTAAGTTGCAAATATGATTAAAAGCTTGGGGTCCCTCAAACGGGACTAAATGCATTTCAACTTTCAATGTTAATGCACACGATAACCGTTCAGGACATATAGCTATCATGAATTAAATAAATTGAAATAGATATTAATAAGGATACTATTTGAGCTTTATCTTGATTGGGACATACGCCTCACATAAATAGTACATTTTTCGTGTTTGATTGCATGAGGCATACACTTCGTAAGTAATTTTTTTATGTTTAAATATGTTGTTTTGGGCTTTTGTATGATTGTTTTATTTAGGTTATTGATTATTCGAAATATTTTTAGACTTTTAAAGATTTTGGAATAATTAATAATTTATTTGAGTTTCTCTAGAATTTAAGTGCTATTTAAAACTTTTATTATTTTAAATTAATCAGCTATTATTTTTAAAATTAAAATAAATACTTAAAAAGTTTACCTCACAACATATTGAGGAATACAATTCGTCTTGCAAAAGATAAAACGCCTGGCCTTAAGCTTTCATTTATGAAATATTGATCCATATACATGCTTTTAGGTCGATTTACCTGAGAGTCTAAGACACAAAATTCAGGCACTAAAATTTATTTAGAACATCTAAGGATCTAATCTTGATTCAATTTTTCAAGGCATAAGTTCTCTTACCACTATAGCTTATAGTTATTGTCGTTATTATTTATTGAGATTTAATGCTGTATGATATTTTCTGTAACTGTCATTTGAATTTTGAATGAAATATAATAGATTAGGATGGATTAACAATACTAAAACGAAATAAATTCAGTGAGAAAAGACTACAGGCTAAAAGAAATTGAAAACATAATGACATTTATTAATAATATGCTTCATTTATCAAAACCACTACTACAAATGTAGTAGTAGAAATTAACAAAGTTGCACTAATCACAAGGTATCTCAGAGACACATCTCTTCTTGTCCTGAGTGCATTGACCATAAAGATAACCCTCGTTATGGCAAGGTGAAGTATATACGTTGTCATTGGCGCACGGGCTTAGGTGTGTTTTGCTATAACCGTAATGGATGCAATGTGTAGCTTCACCGTACCACACTATTTCTATAATAACAAGCATCAAATAATCAAATTCTCTTTACATGCAACAATTTGTAGTACTTATAAATGATTGTGAATATTGCTATTGTTGGTCGTGAACTAATGAATAAATTTTGAATTGATGAGTTTTGTGCATTATGCATGAAGGGTAATGTATAAAAATGTTCGTATATATCAAAAATAGATTCTTACTTGAAGTGAAGAGAAAGATGAGTAAGAACATGAACCCCAACACTTTTCTCGCTATGCCTCACTTAACCAGTAGTATTCCTCCTAGCAAAACAACTTACAATTAGTTACAAGATGGTTTTCTAACATGTTAGACCCTTACTTATATAGCATGAAGTTGAGAGTTGGTGACGATGGCGACTATATCGTATTTTAATTAATGCATATCTTATGTTGTAAACGTATCATATTTTTTATTAAATGTTGATAAAGTGATTAAGAATTCGTTTGGAATCAAATGAAAATAAAATTTATTTAATTTTCAAATGAATTGAAAATAAAAATGATTTGAAATGAATTTTTATATTTGAATTGTTTATTTTAAATTGTAGAATTCATTTGAATACACAAGGACTGTCTCTTTCGAAAGCAGATCCACTCAACCTTATCACCATGAAGAAAATCATTTCTTTATTTATCTATTTTCTTCACCATGTAGAAAGGTATAAAGTTTTAGCACACCATAATTGACAATTCTGATGAGTAAGAATCAACTCTGATAAAAAAAACAGTTAGTTGTGTCAAAACAAAGAAAAAAATCCCCCCAAGCAAACAACATCCTCTTCGCAAATCACCGCACAACTTGGAATCTCAACAAAAAAAAAAATGCAACATACAAATTATCAATCACTTATCATTTCTGACATTTTTTTACCAAACAAATAGCGAATACGTAAATTTCTTAAAGGATTCATTAAAAAATATAAAAATAAAACCCATTGGCAATTCACAATCAAGAAATAACTAAACTACATATGCAACAAACAAAAAATAAAACGAACCCAAGGACAACACTATATGTACAACAAACAACAAATCAAAACAAATTTAAGTCAAACAATGCAAATTTAATTTGTTAATTACACACCTTAACCTAGGCTCCAATTTCGAGATCAGCGATGACTTCGATTCATAGCCTAAGTTTCAATTTGTTTACGCAATTATCACCAGTTTGTCTTCGATTTCTTGATCTGGTAGACTTCTTCAATTTTCTTAGGTCACGATGCAACAAGAATCATCAATGGAAAAAGCCTAAATTTTTTTGACAAAACCGTAGTCCCCTTGATCGAAGTAGGTGCCTCCTCACCACTTTCAGGATTCTCGCGATTGCCAGCAGTTAATGAGTTTTATATTTGGTATTCTCTATGTGATTTTCCGTTCAACACACGTTTCATCATCTGAAAGTGTCAATCTTCTTGATATTTTCCTAGAGCAAGTGAGATTCTTTGAATTAGATAAAAGAAGCAGGCCTTTTGATCCATTCTAAATACAATTGGCATGTGCAAAATTTGAGAATAAGTCTTATCAATTGAGAAGCATGTGATGCCCTTTTGGTAATTTTTTTTGCTTCCGTTGAGTATGTTGGCCGAAAAATGGGTATAAAAAGTAGATTGCAATTAAGTCATAGTTAAAGAAGTTTGGACGTCAAATTAATAGTTTAAGGAATTAAGTGCAATGGGTTAATACTTTAAGTATCTTTACTGTGCAATAAACTTTTTTTTTTTAATCAAATTATAGTATGGGGGTTGGAACACATGAACTTCAACTGGTCTTGTTTACGGGGTTCAAATGTGTCAACCCCATGTCAGATGCATCCATCTCCTTAGGTTTAGGCTCAAACATGTTTTTGAACTTAATTGCTATTTGGGCCTACTTGTTAGCTAGCGTAAGTCTCTTATTTGGTGAATTCATTTCAGCATTGCTTCGTGTTAAAACAGTAGATTTTAGGCATTTAAGCCTTTGAGCACATTTAAATTGGGTTCAAAGTCTTGAGCCAAATTATTTAAGATCTCATTTTCTTTATAGGGCCCAATGTCCCACATGTTGGTTACCTATATCTTGTCTTAAGTGACTGATTATAGGCCCCTCACTATGACTAAAGTTGGGCTTAATTGTGGGCCTTGAAGGTATGTTCTTATCTCTTCTATAATTAAATACAGAAAAAAAAGGCATGCTATAATTAATATTGCATTTGGGATTGAAAATCTATTTTGCTGGGTTGACTATAATTTGTACGAAAAGTGTACACCTTGCCTCACAAGAGGTACAACGCTTTGTCTTAAGTCTTTTCCTTTTGAAAACATTGATTTCAATGCGTGCTCTTAAAAGTATTTATCCGAAAGTTTGAGATACATAATTTAGACATTAAGTCAAAGCATAAGTTCTCTTATCCTTATTGTTTTTAGATATTGTCCTTAATGCTCATTGAGATTTAATAATATATGATATTTTATATAGCTATGTAAATCGAGTTTTGAATGAAATATAATAAGTTATGATGGATTAACAGTGTTAAAATGAATAAATATAACGAGAAAAGATTAGAGACTAAAACATAATGAAATTCATTATTAATATGCTTTATTTATCAAAACTGCTACTACAAATGTAGTAGTAGAAATTAACAAAGTTACACTAATCACAAGCTCTCTCACATACACATCTCTTCGTGTCCCGAGTGCATTGACCAGAAAGATAAGCCTCATTTTGGCAAGGTCGAGCACATTCATCATCATTGACGCATGGGCCTGGGTGAGTTTTGCTGTAATCATAACGAAGGCAAATTCTAGCTTCACTGTACCACACCAATTCTGTAATTACAAGCATCAAATAATCAAATTAGCTCTTTACATGCAACAATTTGTAGTACCTATAAATGATTGTGAATATTGCCATTGTTGGTCGTGAACTAATGAATAAATTTTGAGTTGATAAGTTTTGTGGATTATGCATATAGGGTAATGTAGAAAAATGTCTGTATGTATATATATCAAAAAGTAGATTCTTACCTGAAGCGAAGAGAAAGATGAGTAAGAACATGAACCCTAGCACCTTTCTCGCCATGCCTCACTTAACTGATAGTATTTCTCTTGGCAAAATCAACTCACAATTAGTCACAAGATGGTTTTCTAACATGATAGACCCTTACTCATATAGCATCGAGTTGAGAGTTGGTGACTACATATATGATAAATATTATATTTTAATTAATGCATATCTTCATATAAGATTTTTTTATTAATTGTTGATAGTGATTAAAAGTCTATTTAGAATCAAATAAAAATAAAATATATTTTATTTTCAAATGAATTGAAAATATAATTCATTTATAAATGAATTTTTATGTTTGATTTACTTATTTTAAATTGTAGAATTTATTTGATTACTTATATTTGAAATGTTTGAAATAAATAAAAAATTCAAAAGAAGAGATAAAAAAGGAAATGGGAGGAAAAGACATGGAAAGAGAGGGAAAAAATATTTTGGTCAATATTGTTTTTTACTTTTTATTTTGTAGAATTCGTTTGTAAATTTTATCAATTTTAATAGAATTTACAACAAACCAACTCAATTCTATAATAAATTCATTTAGAAATGAATTTTAGAGTTTTTTTTCTTCAAAAATGACAATCATAGAATTCAAAATGAATACCTCAAAAAATTATAAAATCCATTTATTCTAAACAGATAGTAAAACAACTCAGTCTTATGTGGTTGACATTTTTTATCAATAGTAATAGTAATAACAAGAAGCTTCGCTTTTTGAAATTATTCACTTTAAAAAGTCTTACGGATCTTGACTTAATGCTTAGAGATTTACACAATCTGTAACCATTTAATTCAAAATTCATGTTCAAATTATGTGGATATTGAGTTTTTTTTTTGTTTTTTTTCATATAGGATAAGCAATAAGTTAAGGGTTAATTTGGTTCATGGACATTATTACAGTGGGATAAGATTATGATTAGAGTGGATTAGGAATATGAGTGATTAAAGCGAAACTACTTTAATATTATATTTGGTTTATAAAATTTCAAGATTGAGATTAAAGTTGGATAACAAATAAAAAATTAAAGCATATTTTATTATATATCTTATATATATAATTATATTATATTATATTTATTATAAAGTCCACAAGTTTTCCCTTTCATTTTTGCTCTTCTTCCTCATCTGTGGGCGAATCAGAGAGAGATTTTTTTTTTCTTTATTCCTCCTCCCGTAGTCTTGATTTAGGTTTGTGATTTGGGTCTTGATTTGGGTCTGTGTTTTCGGTCTGTTGCAGATATGGAGGAAGAAGAAGAATGGAGAAGGAGATAAAGAGGAGGAGAAGGGAAATGGAGGGTTGAGGCGCGGAGGAGGAGGGGGGCAGAGGAGGAGAAGGGAAAAGAAGAAGAGGAGCAGGGAGGAGAAAGGAGAAAGGAGAGAGGAAGAAGGATGAGGAAGGAGGAAAGAAGAAAGAAGATGGAGGAAGGAGGAGAAGGAGGGAAAAGGGAAAGAGGAGGAGAAGGCGTGGAGGAGGAGAGGGCCAATGAAGGAGAAGGGAAAAGAAGAAGAGGCGCAGGGAGGAGGGAGAAGGCTAGAGGAGGAGAAGGGAAAAGAAGAAGAGGCGCGGGAAAGAGGAAGGAGGAAGGAGGAAGGAGGAAGGAGGTGTAGGATTTTTGTGGCTCAATCTCTTTGCAACCATTATTGACTCAATCACTTTGCAGCCATTGTTGACTCTCTCTCTCTCAAGCAGCCATTGTTGACCCTCCATGAGAGTTCAATCCACCTTTTGGTGGAAAAGAAATGAGCCCATGTGATGAGCTCTTGTTTTTTTCCTCTCTATGATTCCCCTCCTTCCTGTATAAATAGAGAGAGCAACTGAGTGATCAGACACAGAAGATAGCATTAGAGTGAGGTGTAGAGTGAGGTGTAGTTTGCTTTCTAGTGTGAGCATTCTCTTTGTAATTCCATTCTCTTTGTAATTCCTCCTCAATATACAAAATCAACTGTCTCTGCTTGGGGATGTAGGCAAATTGCCGAACCTCGTAAATTATTGTGTTTGTGTGTGTTTGGTGTGTGTTAGATTACTCATGGGCATAACAAAAATGTTATCAGAGCTCAGGTCCACAATCTGACCAGATCTAAATACCTCAAATTTGGAGTTTTAATTGTAGAGCTCGTCGATAAGAGTTCAACGGTATCTTACGCGTCGAAATCGGAGCTAAAACGAGGCCATAGCAGCCGTTTAAAGCTTTCGTTTTTATGTTTTTTGCCAAACGCGGCCTTAACTCTGAAATTCAGAATTTTTGCAGAGAAGATGAACAGTAACTGAGTCGACTCGGTGACTTAGTAAACCAACTCGACCCATTTTTCTCAGACCAGCCCATTTTTTTTCAGCCCAGTTGCAGAAGCCCAGCCCAACATCAGAAAGCCTAGTCAAGACTTGACTTGGCCCAGTCCAGAAGCCACAAGCCCCAGCCCAAGTCCATTGGTCAAGCCTAGAGTTGACCAGCCCAGTTCACTTTATTAAGCCCAGCTCATTTAAAACAGTCCAGCCCGTGGTCGATTGGACCAACCCGATCCAAATCCGACCCGACCTGCATTTGGACCTGCTGACCGAACTTTGACCGGCATTGACCGCTGACCGACATTGACCGACGTTGACCATTGACCAGCGTTGACAAGATTCATTTTTTGCTGTTTTCGGTCCGATTTTGGCCCTTTTTTTGCCAGTTCAAATTGGTTCCCACCATTTTCGGCCGTTCCAGACACAACCATAGTCTCTGTTTCTGGTAATTTTGCTCCTAAGTTGCTGTTCTACCTTAGTGGAGCCTTTGGAGAAATTTTCTGAAAGCGGAAAATTGTTAGCATGGCAGAAGAAAGACATAATACAGATACCACCACACCGAGCAGCTCTACAACGAGCAGCTCCTCGCGAAGGAATACGGCATCCAACTCAAAGTTTGAAGTGGAAAAGTTTGATGGTACGAACAACTTCGGCATGTGGCAGTGCGAAGTGAGGGATGTCTTATTCCAGCAAGACTTAGAGATTGCCTTGGAAGAGAAGAAGCCTGAGGATATGACGGATGTAGACTGGGAAAAGGTGAATTGCCAAGCCTGCAGCACAATCCGACTTTGCCTCATGAAGGACCAGAAGTACTTCGTGATGAAGGAGGCAAATGCGAAGGTACTCTGGAAGAAATTGGAAGACAAGTACATGACGAAGAGCATAGAGAGCCGCCTCTACTTGAAAAAAAGGCTCTTCAAGTTCCAGTTTTGTGAAGGTATATCTATGGCTGAACATTTAAATAATTATAATAAAATGTTAGCTAATTTGCAAAACTTGGATGTCGAAATTCAAGATGAAGATAAAGCTATGATTTTGTTAAATTCTTTGCCCGACACATATGAACACTTAATTACCACACTATTGTACGGGAAAGAAAATATTAAATTTGATGAAGTATCTAGTGTACTTCAGAACAATGAGTGTCGCAGGATAGACAAGCAGATACACAGAGATACTTCCGACGGAGCCTTTGCAGCTAGAGGCAGATTAGAAACGAAACAGCTTGCAAGCAAGGGGAATAGGAGAAATTCTCGATCAAGGCCTCATAGCAGATCTCGTGGTCCATCAGACAGACGAAGACCTGCCAAAGATGAGTGTTCCTACTGTCGCAACAAGGGACACTGGAAGAAGGATTGCCCACAGTTAAAAGGGCAGCAAAAGGATAAACCCTCCACAGCCAACACAGCTAGTGATGAAGAGGATTTTGCTTTCACCGGATCTTTACTCATGTCCCAATATGACAAGTGGATCTTAGATTCCGGATGCACCTATCACATGTGTCCCAACCGGGAATGGTTTGCTGAATTCACAAAGATTGACGGTGGATCAGTACTTATGGGCAACGTCTTTGCCTGTAAGACGAAGGGGATAGGCACCATCCATTTGAAATTGCATGATGGAACTATCAAGCCATTGACAGAAGTTCGGTATGTACCGGACTTGCGGAAGAACCTCATCTCACTCGGAGCCCTGGACTCGAAAAGGTTCAGAATCAGCATTGAAGCCGGAGTTCTCAAGGTGGTAATGGGAGCTCTAGTGGTCATGAAGGGAATGAAGCATGGCAACCTGTACTTCCTACAAGGGAGTACCATTGGAGGTGAAGCTTCCACAGTTTGTGAGAAGCTAGACAAGACTGATGCGGACATGACCAGACTTTGGCACATGCGTCTGGGTCATCCCGGGGAGAAGTCCATGCAGATTCTAGCAAAGCAGGGTTTACTCAAAGGTGCCAAGACATGCAAGTTATCTTTTTGCGAGCATTGTGTTATGGGAAAATAAACCAGGATCAAGTTCGGCACTGCAATTCATCGAACGAAGGGAATTCTTGATTACGTGCATACCGACGTTTGGGGACCATCCCGAACAGCATCGATTGGCGGTAGACACTGGTTTGTTACTTTTGTTGATGATTACTCTCGTCGTATGTGGGTGTACACGATGAAACGCAAAAACGAAGTATGGAGATCTTCCAAAATTGGAAGAAATTGATGGAAACCCAAACTGGCAGAAAGATTAAGCGGCTCAGATCAGACAACGGAGGAGAATACACAGAGGATCCATTCTTTGACTTATGCCGAAAAGAAGGTATTGTCAGACACTTCACCGTGCGGAAGACACCGCAGCAGAATGGGGTAGCAGAACGAATGAACCAGACTTTGGTGGATAAGGTCCGGTGTATGCTTTTGAGTGCTGGACTTGGGAAACATTTTTGGGCTGAAGCTTTGGTTTATGCTAGCCACCTGATCAACCGATTGCCCGCAGCTGCAAATGGCAGGAAAACACCAATGGAAATGTGGAAAGGTACTCCTGCTACTGATTATGATTCTTTTCATATCTTTGATTGTCCTACCTATTATCATGTTCAGGAAGACAAGCTCGACCCTAGAGCCAAGAAAGCAAATTTCTTGGGCTTTAGCACAGGCGTGAAGGGGTACAGACTCTGGTGCATTAAGTCAAAGAAAATCATTGTCAGCAGAGATGTAAAGTTCAACGAGTCTGAAATGCTTCATCCACAGAAGCATGAAGGCTCCAGTGAAAGTAGCAGCAGTAGCAGCGAATCAGCCAGGAATTCGCAGAAGGTGGAGCTTGAGGCTCCAATATATGTAGATGATTCATCCGTAAATGAAGAGGAGGAGGATAATCAAAATACCGCTAATGACAGCCCAACCACTGCACCTCCACCACAGCTTGAATCTATTGCAGTCAACAGACCAAGGAGACAGCTAGTTAAACCAGCTCGTCTACAAGATTACGTCACATATGCACTACCAACAGTTGGGGATGATATCCCCACCACTTACAGAGCAGCTGCACAGTCCACTGAATGGGCTGACTGGAAGATAGCTATGGATGAGGAGATGCAGTCTCTTCACAAGAATCAGACTTGGGAGCTTGTGCCGCTTCCAAAGACACAAAAGGTAATTGGCTGTAAGTGGGTGTTCACCAAGAAGGAGGATCCAACTAGCAGAGATGGAGTACGCTACAAAGCTAGACTGGTAGTCAAGGGCTATGCTCAGACGGAGGGAATCGACTACAATGAAGTGTTCTCTCCGGTAGTCAAACACTCTTCGATTCGCATTTTGCTAGCTTTGGTAGCCCAGTTTAACCTCGAGTTGGCACAACTTGATGTGAAGACAGCATTTCTCCATGGTGACCTGGAAGAGGATATTTATATGTCTCAACCAGATGGGTTCAAAGAAGTTGGTAAGAAAAAACTAGTCTGTAATCTGAAGAAGTCTTTGTATGGATTGAAGCAATCCCCCCGACAGTGGTACAAGCGGTTCGATAGCTTCATGTTAGATCTGAATTATACGCGTAGTCAGTTCGATCACTGCGTATATTTCAGAAATCTTGCAGATGGTTCCTTCATCTATTTGCTCTTATATGTCGATGACATGTTAGTGGTATCTAAGAGCAAGGTGGAGATAGATCGTTTGAAGGCTAAGTTGAGCCAAGAATTCGAGATGAAGGACTTAGGAGAAGCACGAAAAATTCTGGGCATGGAGATTACCAGAGACAGGGCAAAGGGCACAGTTCACCTGATTCAAAAGCAGTACCTGAGGCGAGTTCTGCAGCGTTTCGGCTTGGACAAGAACTCGAAACCAGTTAGCACTCCGTTGGCCCCGCACTTCAAGCTCAGTGCAGTGCAGTCTCCCAGCAGTGATTCAGATAAGGATTACATGGCAAAATTCCCTTATGCAAATTTGGTTGGTAGCCTGATGTATGCAATGGTGTGCACGAGACCTGATATCTCCCAGGCCGTTAGCATGGTGAGCAGATACATGCACAATCCAGGAAAGGCACACTGGCATACGGTCAGATGGATTCTACGGTACATTCAGGGGACCGTGGACCATGGTCTGAAGTTCAAGAGAAGTGATGCAGTCGATCATCTGCTAGTCGGTTATGTTGATTCCGATTATGCAGGTGATCTCAACAAACGTCGTTCCACTACTGGTTATGTGTTCACTATGGCAGGAGGACCAGTAAGTTGGCGTTCTACATTGCAGTCCACGATTGTGCTATCCACTACGGAAGCTAAGTACATGGCTGTGACAGAAGCCATTTGGTTATATGGATTGGTAGCAGACCTTAGCGTTGAGCAGGAACAAGTTACTGTCTATTGTGACAGTCAGAGTGCAATCCACTTGGCGAAGAATCAGGTGCATCACGTTTGCACTAAACATATTGATGTCCGTTTCCACTTTGTTCGCGAGATTTTGGAAGAAGGGGACACAGAACTTCAGAAAATTGGTACAGCAGATAATCCGGCAGACATGTTAACGAAGATCGTTACTGGGGGTCAAGTTCCAACACTGTTTGGATTTGATCCACATCTCGCAGTATTGAACACCGAGGGTGTATAGCGTCTTAGGACACCTTGGCAGGAAGTTGATTTGTGTAGGCGATGAGATTTTCGCCAAGGTGGAGATTTGTAGGATTTTTGTGGCTCAATCTCTTTGCAGCCATTATTGACTCAATCACTTTGCAGCCATTGTTGACTCTCTCTCTCAAGCAGCCATTGTTGACTCTCCATGAGAGTTCAATCCACCTTTCGGTGGAAAAGAAATGAGCCCATGTGATGAGCTCTTGTTTTTTTCCTCTCTATGATTCCCCTCCTTCCTGTATAAATAGAGAGAGCAACTGAGTGATCAGACACAGAAGAGAGCATTAGAGTGAGGTGTAGAGTGAGGTGTAGTTTGCTTTCTAGTGTGAGCATTCTCTTTGTAATTCCATTCTCTTTGTAATTCCTCCTCAATATACAAAATCAACTGTCTCTGCCCGGGGATGTAGGCAAATTGCCGAACCTCGTAAATTATTGTGTTTGTGTGTGTTTGGTGTGTGTTAGATTACTCATGGGCATAACAGGAGGAGGGAGGAGGAGGCCTCGCGATCTAGTGAGGCGAGGATGAGGATGAGAGGGAAGGAGAAGTGAAAGGGAAATGAGGGGGATGGAGAAGGGAAAGGGAAATGAGGGGGATGGAGAAGGGAAAGGGAAAGGAGAAGGGAAGGAAGGGGAAGAAGGTGCGGTAGTGAGGGGGGGAAAGGGACGTTGTTGTAGGGAAGAAGAATGAGAAAGGAAAGAAGAAGAAGAAAGAGGGAAGGGTAAAATAGTCCTTGAAAAAAAATTAATCCCATCTTTGTGGGATTAATTTTGTCCTAGGTGGAGGGTGAGACAGATTCTGAGGGGGTTAAGATTGGAATTAACCTAGTCCCAACTTAATCCCATATGAATAATTTGTCTCTCCAACCAAACATGAGACTAACTATTAATGTGGGATTAGCTAATCCTATCTCACGTTAGTATAAGGTATCGAATGGGCTCTAAATGTTTAAATATCAACATAATTTGAACTTAATCTAACAAGGACTTTGAATTAAATTTTGGTTAAATTTCATAGAAAACCTTATGGTTTGTCTCTATTTTATAACTAACCTTGATGTTTATTTTGGTTCATACTAAACCCTGTGGTTGTCACCGTTAGCATCAAGGTTTACTGTGTTAACTTTGAGTTTATTATAAAATTGAACGAAATCAGAAAGCTTTCTATATAATTTAACTTTTTTTTTAAACACTCATCTCTCTCCATTTCCCACGACAACTCTCTCCTCTCTTTCTACGCAAAGCTCATCACCCTTATTGATAAAAAATGAAGAACCAGATTCCAAATTCTTCTCTTGAACTTGTATAAAAAATTCACACCAACGAAAAATGGAGAAGAAGAGTTTTGGTTTTTGAAAGGCAAAGGAGACGAGGGTTCCTTTCACGTTTTTGAGGAGTTTTTCCTTTGTGGAATTTCAGATATTTTATTTCATTTTACTTGGTCAAAAAGTCTTTTTTGTTTTTAAAGGGTATACTTTAGATGCTACCCTTATGGACCGGTTATTATTACAACTCCTTTTGTGAATTATTGTAAGATCATAGTCTGATAAATTCATTATTTTTGATAAATGACATGAATTGATTAAACCAAGGCATAAGCTGGATTTTCTACTGAAATACAAAATCGATTATTTTTTCAAATGAAAATACAAACTCAAATTTTGAATTCAAAGTAAACTTGATAAACATGCATCAATTAATCATTAAAGAGACATCGGAACAGACCCCTGTGGTTATTATGAGCTATATTGTTGATTAATTGGTTGATATAACCTTGATTGTTGAAGAACATTATTCGGGTCTTGCTAAGACCTGGTTTTATGATTTCTTGCTTAATTTACCCATTATTTGTCTTGAATGATGATATTCATCAATAGAATTCATTTTTCTAATCCTAGTGCCCAAATCTGGATCAGTAATTGAAGAATAAATGTCTGAATTATAATTTTTTGTGGGTTATTTTTGGACCCATGATCTGGGCCACAGCCCGGGTCAAGGAAGGAGATGAACAGCTTCTGGACTGCTTACGGTCCAGTCCTAGTCGTGCACTCCAAACGGAGAGCTGCTCTAAATGAAGTTTTTGCTAAAGAATTGCCTAGACATTTCACTCAACCAAAGCAATTTAGCAGAAAGTACACCATGTAAATTGCCTCAAAAAATAATACTTGATCTCATTTTCCTTTTGACTAAAAAAGCAGACAACTAAAAATCAGACAATGACAGAGCAACCTGTGATAGATCGATTGATGTCTGGAGAATGCTCAACCTAAGGAATGAGTCACAAGGTGAATTGTAAGCCGCAACACCTGCTACTGACTAGTTACCCCTGACAAAAATAGATCTATCTCGGGCTACTCTCCTGGTCATTGAAACACAGATGAGGGCTTTTGTTACCTCATTCACCCCTTTCTGTAGGTCAGGCTTGGTTGGGAGGCTGGAAGCTGACTGATGAGCTTGAAAGAACGCCAACAAATTCTACATGATTAGGAAGGGATGGACCTCTCTTGGTTGAATGAAGGCCTTACTTCTCTTCTCGAGCTCATGGAGGGTACGGAGCAATTGTTGTGTGACGAACATTGAATCTGCATTATTGGGTTCCTCCATCAGCTGAAGGTCTACTGGTTGCAGCAGAAGCCTGTTAGAAATTTGAAAAATAATTAAAGCTGCAACTTAAGCATTTAAATTGCGTGGATTTCAGGCCCGTTTCCCTTGAAACCAACAGCTGCTACAACCTATACGGCATACATTGAGCTATGTCTTACAAATAATTAAGCTTATGCAAGAGCATTGCGTGCAGATTTAAGAGATAACAGAGCTGCAGAAAACCTGAACTGACTAGGAAATAAAAAAAAAGAGGTAACACAGAATGAGTCAACGTGGAAAGAAGTCCAGATATGCATGCTAACAATTATGACAGCCTTGGACAGAGTTTAAAAAGAAACCCAATTAATATCTACATCACAAAGACAGGTATATTACAGAATTGAATATTTTTACTCAACTCTTAACAATTTATCCCTTACTAGAAAATGCATTTTCAAATCGTCAAGGAGGTGCAACATGTAAAAGGACAATTTCATATCATCGGTTTCAGAAGAACTTCCTCATGTCCCCCTTTTGGCTTTTTAAGTTCACGAAAAAGAAAAAAGACATCTGAAAAGTTTTCATTCCGTAACTTTGTAACTAACATATGATATAACTTCAGAAAACAAACCTGTGCTGGATTTAAGTATCTTTAAGGTTGTTTATAGAAATAGCAAACAGCAAAATAATATTACCTGGTCAATGATCATCATGTGGAAAGTTGGTTCTCCATCAAATATTCTTGCAAAAGCTGAATATTAGAGATATCTGTCAAGTTAATGGAATTCCAATGCCAACTCAATTCTACAACTATGTTTAAGCAATACACTCTTGATTCATCAAACTAACCCATGCTTAAGCAACATAACTAACATAAATTGTTTCCCAATACTTAAAAACATACATATATCAACTTATGTTTGGGCATTCCGACAGAAAGGAGCTATTGCCCAAGACCATTAAGACTCTCCCCAACACAAAAAAAAGGAAAAAGATAGAGGTATCACAGGTCCTCACCCCTCACCCTTCAACCTTGGCAAAGGGATTTAATGTATCCCAGTCGGTGGGTCTAACGCATCAACACTGCCAACTGAGGCACAAAACAAACAAAAAAAAGAACAAACATCTGATAGGCATATTAAACAACCTACCGCATCACCCCTCCAAGAAGTAAAAGCTCAAACAAAAAAAATCACACCACCACGGGACCAAAGACAAAGAGAGATTAATGGGCAACTAAAATAAAATAACCAATGACAAAGGTCTTTTATGCTTTTTGGGTTAACAACAATCACACAAGGAAGTGCACCCTCGGGCCAATGGTATCTATGGATTAAAAGAAAATCAAGAAGAATGGGTAGAAATCTTACCAATTTTTACACAAAAGATTTTTTTTCCTGATGTCATTAAATAAACTGAAGCAATATGCATAAAGAAGGTAAAAGAGCAAGCTTAAGATATAATCAAGGCAAGAGGCAGACAATGGAAATAAAGTCAAACCCAAAAGTATCAAGCATTATAGTAAAAATTACGGGAAAGAATGAGTATTACCTTGAGTGGGCTTGCCGTTCTCAAATTGTCTGAGAGAAATTTTTTTGAGTTGATTTTTCGGGTTTAATGCAGAGAGAGAAAGACGAGTGAGAAAGAGAGAAAGAGAGCCAGTGAGAGAGAGACAGGGTGCTGTTCACAAAGGAAAGAAAATATATAGTAGTGTTAAAATTACTCAGCCTTGTGACTTGAAACTGGGTGGGCTATGTGGTCCACAGATGGGCAACGAAAACACGCGTTTTCAATGTTTTCAATCTTTTTGGATGAACAATGAAACGGTTTTCTTTTGTTTAGTAAATTGTAGCCATTTTCAGCCTTGTTTTCTAAAAAACATTTTCTGTTTTCAAGGGCTAAACACATTTTTAATGTCTGTTTTTTGTTTTTGATGAAAACGAAACAGAAAATGGTTTCATTTTCTAAAACCAAACACACCCTATTTTCATTTGGCCAGCGCATGAAACCGACCGGACAATAGTCCAAATTAATGCATAAATAAAAGGGTCCAAAGACTCACAACAAAAGTGGGTATGGCAGTTGAATCTGGTGGGAGGGTGTCCTCGATATCATAACCTGCGGCGAAAGGATCTCATTGTTATGATTTTAAAAGATCACCAAGAAGAGACGAGAACGGAAAAAAAGAAAGCAACGGAATACAAGATGGGTAGATTACTAATACTCACAATCGGATGCCTTCCAACCCAATACCAACCTCTCACGATCAAAGACAACACGATAACCAGTCATAAAGTTATCTGGATTGAATTCAACAAATTGATGTTGTAAGCAACAAATACCAAAGGGCATGCAACCAGAAATAACAGAATGGAAAGAAAAAATCGGCGTGCATTAACTTAAATTTCCAGAATGAAATTGGTCATGAAAAAGCACTATCATCAATAATTAAGTTATAAGCATTGTTTTCATATCCATATACTTACATCCAATTATATTCAAATCTTCACTTTTGATAATACCCAAACAAGAAAAGTTTCCACCCTGGAAATTAAAAGAATTTTTTTTAGTATAAGTCAAGAGGCAGGGTAAATATTATTACACTGAAAGTGAGAAGTTGTAACCAGAAAAAGAAGCCTTACCTCATGAGAAACCGACATTGTTGGATCAATAACATGAAAGTTGTCTCCACCTTTCATTGTCAGATTCAGTGTTGGATGATTCATGCTGCTTTGATTTGAACTGCACGTGAAGGAAAAGTGTCAAAGCTTAAAGGTTCAAAGGAAAAATCTAAAAAAATTGGTTCTTAAGGAGATATAAATGACCTTATGTCATAACAGTATTCGAAAGGGATGAAGGAATCAAATGAATGCCGCTTCTCTATAGCCAGAGAATTGAACTGCCAAATAGCATTCACAATTATATCAATCATGAAACTCCATAAAGCAGCATAAGAAACAGAATTCATTTAATTTGAGCTTCTTACACTCTCAGAAATAAATGTATAAGCTGGGTCGCTCAAGTGTGTAAATGCGGTACCAGAGTCGAACATCGCATTGAATTCAAGATCAACAGCATTCCCCCCCACATTAATATGACTGAAGCTAATTTTGTAATGACTGGTGATGAGTTTAACGATAAAAATATTCGCACAACAAGATTTGACAGGTCAGGAGCAGTACAAATGCCAAACTTAGTGGAGTTTGTAAAAGCATCGTGCAAATAAGGAAGCAACCACTTACTGTGATTGCCTACGATCGAATGGTGTTTCTCCTTGGCCTGAGCTTCCTTTATCTCCAAAGCTGATCCTCCCAGTTCCATCAGGTCCGAAACACATAGAGAAAGAATTTGAAGCGAGCCCTTTTTTTGCTAATATGCTTGGAACAGATACATCATCCATTCCAAGCCCTAATAGACCACCACTAGCTAGACCGTTCAGGAATAAACCAGTCTGAACCTGACCACAACTGCAAATATAGTGGCATGCATGTAACACTGTATCGTAGGTGATATGAACAACTAACAATTTGCTAAAAAGATCTGCCATCAGGATAAGAACATCTTAAAGAATGAGTGATAAGGGTATATATATGGGCTCATTAGAAAGAAACATTAGTTTATTAATCATTACATTAGAAAAGTAAAGGGTTCTAATGAAATCACTGAACCCTCCTGAAGTTTCTAATAAGTAACTGTTCTGCCAAACATTGAAGGAACTTTTTCACTTTAACTCAACATCTACTCCGCATGCTTGCTACCAATTTGACTACGTGAGCAAAAAATCATTTTTCTATTTCCAAAAACAGCACAAAGGATGCCAAATGTTTACCCTTAGGTTTCCAGTAGCAAAATGATGAAAAATTACCTACCCAAATGTAATCCGAGCATCAACAACTTTTGATTGTTCATCATCTATTGTTAAGTGTAATACATCCTCCACCAAGATCCCAGTAGATGAGGTGTTCGGAGATTTATAATGAACACCATAAGAACAACTACTAAGATCTGAAGAACATCGCCCTTGTTTCCCACACATGGTGCTGTGACATGAAACCTTTGAGCTTGTTGATGACGCGTTAGGGTTATAGATATTGATGTCTATTATCTGTTTGACAAAAGTCTACATAAGAAACAATATAAACGAAGATAATATACAGGATCAGTAAATATTCTGACAAAGTTTATTTGAAAAGGTATATGATTCAAAACTTCACTTGATCTAAACAATTTTAGATGCTAAAACTTGATTCTATAAATATACGGTTTGTCACATTGAACATTAGATTTTGTTTGATTATATAGAATGCTCAGCTAAACGACATTATCACTCTTTTACTCTCTCTCATACGTCGACTCAAAAAAATGCATGGACTGACATCAATTTAATTCAGTATCATATAAATAAAATAGAAAGCTTGCTCAACAAAATCTACGCAAGTTTCTGCTAAACCAGATATAGTATCCTAGAACAGATGCATTTGGAAATTGGAATTGAGACTTCTACAACCATACTTCATACTGAATGAACACTCAAAAATGCATGTAAAATCGAATTTACTAATGACAAGGGATGTTTTAATGAAATTCGAAGCTGGAAGAAATATTTTGTCTAAAAAATATAAACACACCTCTCCGGTTAATGTCAGCAAGCTGTGCACACAACTGGTACAATCGCATGGCAACCAGAACAAGCTACTACCAGTGTCTAATGCCACCAGATACGACAAAGGTGGTTCCCCCACGGAGACGTTGGCATACTGCAAGCTGAAATTCCAACATGTGAAAAACATTAGTTCAAATAACAATTAAAAAATTTAAAACCTTATCCCCTGCTCAATAGTTGATTAAATTCAATGAAACAAAAAAAGATTTTCATTTCCCATTTTTGTAAGAAAAAATAATTATTATTTTCCCATTTTTGTATAAAAAATAAGAGTGAACAGAGAAGATTCTGAACAAAGAAACACAAGTGATTAAGGCCTAAAGAAAACTTATAATGCAAAACACAAATAAAAGGATAGCAGAAAATCACATATCAAACATGCCATTATATTTTTCATGGTTTATAAGGGTTTGGGGTTTCACCAATCGATTATCAGTTAAACCCGATTATATATATTATAATTTAAATATATATATATATATATATATATATATATATATATTTGAAGAATGCAATGCATGGTGAAGGTTTGAAGATGATCTCTTAATTGAAAAACGAAACAATGATCCAAAGCAATTATTTGTTTAGTTTTTTACAAGTTATATATTTGTATCATTAAATTTTATTTTTCTTTTAATAATTATAAAAAAAAAAAGAAAATTCTACCTTTGCAAATAAAACAATACATATATTTAAATAATAAATATTAATTATATATTAATTAAATAAATAAATGAAAAAAAAAGGACAAAGACAACTTTCCTAATTTCCGGTTCTTTGGTCTTCAAAAGACAAGTTATTTTTTTTTTTTAAAAAAAAACTCTCATCTCTCCCCCGCACACACCTGAACAGTGAACATCCCATCTACGCGAAAATTTTCCTCTCTCCCTCACGGCAGCCAGCCGACCCTTATTTTTTTCTCTCTTCTTCCTCCCTTCTTCTTCTCCTTTTCCTTTCCCTTTTCTCCTCCCCCACCCCGGGCTTCCTTCTCCTCCACCGCAAGCAAAGCGCCATCATCTTCCTCCTCCTTTTCTTATCCTTCCTCCCTCCCTCTTCCCCCGCGCTTCTCCCTTCCTCTTCTCACCCGCGCGGCCAGCGCTCCCTTTCTCCTCTCCTTTCCTTCCTCCTCCTCTCCTAGCCGCCATTTTTCTCACTAAAAAACCCAAAAAAAAAATAAGATTTTAATTTTTCCAGATTTACACTTTCCGGCCAAGTCTGGGTTTCCTAATTTCTGTCTAAAACCATGATTCATATCAACAAAACATAATGCACATTGATCCTTTATACGCCACTTCCCTAAACTTTTTTATTTGTTTGGATGGACAAATTTCTTTGATAGCTTTCACCATCAAAATTTTAAAAAAATAAATAAAAGAAAGATAATAGAAAATCATACTGTCCGAGAGAAAGGATTTCGTGAGTCTCGTTGCCATTCAAGAAAGTGACCCTTGTCTGATCATTGACCATCGCGAGTCTACGGCTCCTGATTATGCGATCGCGGTTGACCATAGCCACGTAGTACTCCAAGCTCCCCTTCTCCGGCAGCTCATCAACGGGAAGGTTTCTCTTCACCGAATCCGAGAAACGGTGATGGATATCGAACCCGAATTTCCCGAACCCCACACAAATCTTGCATCCCAAATCCGACAGCAACAACAGCCCTAACAACACACACATGTTAAACCAAGCCATGGATCTCTAGTCGACAAAGTTTTGTAATATTCCAGAATCAGAGAACTTCTCCGGGGAATTACTTGGTTGGAGTTACTGTAACGAAAATCTGTTTTATATTTGTTTTTTCTCAAGTGTCGGAAGAACGATGAGGATGAGGATGTCGATGACGAGACAATAAATAGGGACATTGGGGAGTAGAAAGGGAATTTGAGCGTTCCCATTTTGAGAAGTGAAGAAAGAAACAGGAGCTAAGAGATGGAGGTGGGGGTTTCCTATTTTCTCTCTTCTCACTTTTTCTTGCTCTGGTTTCGTGCTTTTAGGTTTTCAGTCCAGTAGTAGAAACTGGAAAGTGGGTTTATACAGGAAACGCTATATCTGTGTTTTTATATATATGTTTAATTTAAAGAGTATTACAACCTGTTAATATAATAACTTAATCAGCAAACAGAATGAACGGCTACAAACATTCCAGATTAAATAGTGTAATGATATATTGAATATTCAGTCAATAGACAATCCTTATCTCCCAATAATTATTAAAGTACTTATAAAAGGTGAATTCTTGCTATCCGATCGACATAGTGATTTGCTTTTCTATCTTTTTTATTTGGTAATATTTTTTTAGAAACTAAGTCAAAATAAGGAAGTGTTTTTAGAATTATGATGAAATATTTACCAATTAGTTGCCATTATATATCTTTTCTCAATTTCTCTACATGCCTGCACTTTTATAGTACATCTATTTTTAAATATCCAAAAAATCTCTATTTTAATGAGTTTTTAAGCAATTATGAATATTTCAGTCTAGTTAATTTGATCTGTTAACTTGCGTTTTAAATGTGACAAATATTTTCCTATACACATAGCATATATTTATATATGGATTTGCTAATTTACCTCATTGTAGAGATGGTATAGCATTGTGTCCCAGTTTTTGTAAATTATAAAACCTATGATTATGCACTAAAACATGATTAAAATAAGTGTATTTTTTTGTAATTTTATTGTTTGTACCAAAAATAGAAAATTAAGAAATTATCTTGATTGGGTCATGCGTAAAGGTTCCAACAAACAAAAAAGAAATCGGTTGAAAAACGAGGAGTTATGATAAAATATTATTGAGATAAGACGATCAGTCGTCAAAACAAGAACTTTTATAAAGAAAAAGTTCAAAAGGCAACACTGAGTAAAAAATGATAACTCGAGGATTTGAGACTATGAGTTCGAGTATAAAAAAAATTCTGGTGGCAAACCTTTAATAACTCAATTTCGAGCACAACGGATAAATCATAATTACTAACACAATTATTTAGAGATCGATAATCACTTAAGAATCGTGTATTTAACTAATTAAAACAAAAGTGGTCACGATTTAATTTTTATTGCACAATCATAATTATTCCTAAACCAATCTTTAATCTTTATATTGTGATAAAAGAAATAATCTCATGCATTACGGGAAAGCATGCAGTAAAGAACTACCACAAACTCATTATTGCACATCCTACACCCACTCTTTATATTGTGATAAAGAATCTCATGACATAATATTGATCAGACAAACACTAAAAGAGTTCTTATCTTATAATTAATTTCTGAAATTAGCTTTTTCTCGTGCACTTGTGGGTTGTGAGCCTCGTCTTCAAATTTTTACCCCATATAAAACAAAACTAGATTCCGTTTCACGCAATAAGTGAGTCCCATTTTCTCCTCTTGCTTGGTGGTTCCATTTTTCTCAACTTTTTTACTCACCCTCGCCAGCTTGTAATCAAACTCTCCTCCCTTAAATGCATGAGACACTTTTTTCCTTTATGTTTTATTCTCTCTATCCATCAGCGAAACCCTTTACCACGTCGCGGTGTGAGTGTGTGCTAGCTTCACTTACTTCTCTTAATCTCTAAAATTAGCTTTTTCACTTGCACTTATGACTTGTGACATGTCTTCAAATTTTTGTGCAGAGCTTTAGAAAAATAAGGGCATTTAGAACAAAACTAGATTTCGTCCTAAGCAATGCGTGGGTCTCATTTTCTCCTCTTGCTTGGTTGTCTCATATTTTTATTGAAAATTATAATTATATAATTTATGATACAAAAATTAATCAAACAATTTCAAAATATTTGTTAGTAGAAATCAAAGTAATTATAACACAACATTCATATATGATATAAAAAAATAGCATAAAATAAATTGAGTAATTAAAAAATACAAAATAGAAAGAGCTAGCTTATAAGTCGCGGAAAAAAACTGTCCTAAAGTTATTATAGTCTTCATACGTGCGAATACGAATGATTAAGACTAACTCCAAGATAAAACCCAAGTATTTTCAGTTTTGCTTTATACAATGTACATGTTCATTGGAAAGCGAGGATGAATCTACTCGTTCAAGATTGCCCAATAAACACAAGTATGTAAAAAGTGATAGAACAACTCTTTCAGAGTATAGAAAAATTTTTTTGACAATTATGTCTCAGGCTCTTGAAAATGCTTGATATTTATAGGCATAGATGAACTTAAGAACTTAATTCATAATTTAAAATAAAAAACAATTATAAAATGTGTAACTCTCGATTTATTAACTACATTTAAATAGAAATAATTACAAAATATGCAACTCTTATATTAAAATAAAAATAATTTTAAAATGTATAACTCTCAATTTATTAACTACTAGATACGGGCTCACACACTTGTATTTGTCTTTGTTTATTTTGTTTTCTATTTTTTTATTTGAATTTTAAAAATTAATACAACCTCCCCATGAAATCTATTTCTTCCTTTATTTTTCTTCTTTCCTTTATTCTCTTTTTTCATAAAAACTAATGTCTTTCTGCCATGTGGCAGTGTTTGAACCTGCTACAGGATAAAAAAGGTTTGGCTTAATATTAAGTACAATATTAAAATTACTAAATAATGGTTATTGAAAAACCCTTTGAATGCCATAAATAATTGTAAGAAATCTAAATAATTGAATGCCATAGTGAAGGTCTATGTCGTCTAGTTTGCCTATCTAGTCATTAAGCTTTTTCTATTTGCATTTAAAAGAGATTCATTAGTTTTATAGGCTACAAAATGAGAGGCTACAAAATGAGAGGTAATCATCTTTCATTGTTTCTCTTTTATTCTTGATTAGTTGGAGGTTTGATATATCCTTGGTCTCTTGTCCAATATTAATCACAAATGACTTTACCAACTAAACTTATTGTCACCCATAAGTCGCTGGTCTTTCCTAGTTGTGGTTTATTGGCTTGCTTAACTGTTGCATTCATGCTTGGTTTGCATACTTTATGTATACCCTAATGGTTAATCTTGAATAATAAATATGAGGAATAAATCTTATGTGAAAAGGCTAACACTTGGCTTAACTCCTATAGCAGTATCTATTTGATAATTTTTATTGTTAGGAAGTCAAACTTTCATATCTTCCATATTAAGAATAGATGATATGTGTATAATAGCTTTCCTATTGTAATACCCGACTTATAGCTAGACAATCTATAATGTAGTAACTGATTCCTGACTTATAAAAATGATTAGAAATCTCCCTGTACAAATACACGATTCAGTATCAATAATTATTCATTCCAGCAAATTCAATCTTTCTTTCATCTGTTCATGGTATCAGAGCAAGACTAAGATCCTGACCCATTGCTGCACTCTAATCTCTCGTGTAACATCTCTCCTTTTCAGCCATCATGGCCAATGATGAACTACCACCAACGCCTCCTGTCCCTGGCAAGGAAATTACCGATCCTAACACTTCTACAGATTCTTCAAAGGCGAATCTCTCAAATCTCTATTTCACTCATCATTCAGATCATCCGGGTTTGGTTTTGATTTCCAAACCCTTGAATAGAGACAATTATTCTACTTGGAAAAGGGCTATGACTCTGGCCTTAAATTCCAAAAACAAGCTAGGTTTTGTCAATGGCTCAATCAAAGCCCCTTTAGAAAAAGCTGATCCTGAAGGTTATGCGGCTTGGTCTCGGTGTAATGATATGGTCCACTCCTGATTCGTCAACAATCTCAGTCCGAAAATTTCAGATAGTGCGATCTATTACTCTACTGCTCATAAAGTTTGGGAAGATCTTCGTGAGCGATTCTCTCAAAGCAATGCACCTCGCATATTTGAGATTCAGCGAGATATTATCTGTCTTCGACAAGAACAACTCTCTGTCTCTACCTATTACACAAAATTGAAAGGCCTATGGGATGAACTAGCTTCCTACAGCGATGCAGTACATGGGGCACAACAAGATCAACAAAAATTGATGCAATTTCTGATGGGATTGAATGATTCTTATAGTGTTGTTCGCGGACAAATCCTCCTGACGAATCCCCTTCATTCAATTCACCAAGCATATTCCTCCGTCTCTCAAGAAAAAAAATAACGTTTACTGAGCTCAACGCACGCTGCAAGTGATTCTGTCGGTAGCACTGCCATGGTAATTCGAAGCAACAGCAGCAAACCCGCTCCATGGGTGGGTACAAGGAGGTTCAAGCGGACTGATTGGCCATATAGGTCACAGGATTTTCGATCGCAAGTGAAGTCGCCAGAGAATTTCAATGGAAGACGCCGATTTGACCAAGACAGGCATCGTTTCAGCTCTAGAAGAGGATGCCCTCATTGTTCCTACTGTGGAGAATTGGGCCATTGGGTCTAAACTTGTTATGAACTATATGGATATCCAGCGGGCCATCTAAAGGCAAAGTATAATTCAGGCCCAAGACGTTTCAACAACAATAACAAGCCTGAAGCTAATCATGTGTCCGAGGACTTTTCTAAAAAAGACAAAAACCAAGTTGTTGGGATTTCGGAGGCTCAATTAAAGCAGCTCTTATCGCTTCTTGACGACAAAAATGAAGGATCTAGCTCTTAAGTAAATGTCGTAACCAAGCCAGGTTTGTCTAAAGTCGCTTCCTGCAGTTGGATCATTGATAGTGGGGTGATGGATCATATTTCTTCATCATCTAAATTATTTTTCTGTAAAGAAAAAAATTGCTCGTTGCCTCCCGTACTACTGCCTAGCGGAGAAAAAGCTAATATTGTTGCAAAAGGATCATTGCTTCTGAATTCCGTCTATAATTTGCATGATGTGCTATGTGTATCTACATTCAAAGTTGATTTGATGTCAGTTAGTCGTCTGACGAGAGGCCTGAATTGTTCAGTAACTTTTTTCCCTTATTGGTATATTTTGCAGGATCTGGCTACGAGGAAGATGATTGGTTTGGGTAAACAACGTGACAGACTATACTATTTGGTGGCACTAGCGATAAAGAAATCCGTGACCAACTCTTCCTCACCTACAAACCGACCAACTTGCAATCTCACCATATCATCCACAGATCTTTGGCATAATCGCTTAGGCTATGTATCACATCCCCGTTTAAGTTTCATTGCCAAAAACTTTTCAAAATTTTCCATTCAGTCCAATAATGCTTGCTCTATATGTCATTTGGCTAAGCAGAGTCATTTACCTTTCAGTCGTAGTGTAATTTCTTCTATAAAACCTTTTGAGACAATTCATTGTGACATTTGGGGTCATTATCGACACCCTTCTCTTTCTGGTGCTTATTACTTTCTTACTATTGTTGATAATTATACAAGTTTCACATGAATTTTCTTGATGCGACACAAAGATGAAGCATAATCACTTTTAAAACGATTCTTCAGTTATGTTCTCACTCAATTTGAGTCTCACATTAAGACTTTTCGGAGTGACAATGGTAGGGAATTTATCTTACTTCGTTCTTTTTTCCAAGATAATGGTGTCGTTTTTCAGCATTCTTATGTTAAAACGCCTCAACAAAATGGGGTTGTGGAACGCAAGCATCGTCACATCTTACAAGTAGCTCGAGCTTTGAAATTTCAAGCTCAACTCCCTACCCAATTTTGGGGGGAGTGTGCTCTCACTGCTGTACATATCAGCAATCGACTCTTTTCTCCGGTTCTCTCTTTCAAAACTCCTTTTGAACTTCTATACTCAAAACCACCTTCTTTTTCTCATCTCTGTGTCTTTGGTTGTTTAGCCTATGCTACTAATGTCCATACTTCTCACAAATTTGACCATCATTCCATACCCTCAATTTTTATCAGCTATCCCATTGGTCAAAAGGCATACAAATTATTCGATTTGTTGACCAAAAAGGTTTTCACTAGCCGCAATATGAGATTTCAAGAAAATATTTTTCCTTATGCATCTGTTAAGCCCAATTCTGTTCTTTCTGCTTCAAACACAGATTCTGGCCCAATTCCTCTTGTGGCCCACGACACCACTTATTCTTTTGATTCCAATCCAAACACATCACCTCCAAATCATACAGTCATGCCTCATTCTTCTCTAAATCCACAACCCACGTTTGCCTCCTCTCCTCCGCTGGAACCACCATCTCCCAATCGTCCGGCCATCCTACGCACATACGCATGCTGCCCTAAGCCTACCACTCACTCCGACCCGCCCGATCGTTCCGACCCAATCGATCGTTGCGACCAATCCTCTCTCATCGTCTCTGAAAGTCCATCACCACCATCCACTTCACCCTATCCGGCGCCGGAATCCTCATCAAACACCCTCCCCAATCCGTCTTCATAGTCATCTCTCTTCTCATCTAAACCCGATCCCGAACCCGCTCCGCTTCGTAGCTCTAGCCGCCAAACCGGTCCGTTGGTCAAGCTCAATGATTATGTCTGCTCCAACGTTTGCTTCGACCAATCGGCCTCCTTAATGCCAGGTCCGACCAAAGGTACACGCTATCCACTGGCCAATTATGTTTCATATCACATATATAAGCCTACATATCGATCTTTTGTTGCTCAAATCAGTAAATGAGGTCTTATTTGGAAGCCGCCGCTCATCCTAAGTGACAAGAAGCAATGTTTTTCGAATTGCAGGCTCTCCAAGCCAATGACACTTGGTCTCTCACTTCACTACCGGTCGGTAAGACACCTATTGGCTGTAGATGGGTGTATAAAATTAGACACCGTTCAGATGGGTCTATCGAGAGGTACAAAGCCCGATTGGTCGCAAAGGTCTTCACTCAGCTAGAAGGTGTCGATCATCAGGATACCTTTTCCCCCACTGCCAAGATCATCTCAGTTCGCTGCTTGCTTGCATTGGCCACAGCTCGTGGCTGGTCCCTTCATCAAATGGACGTCAATAATGTCTTTCTTCACGGCGACTTAACTGAAGAAATATATATGTCTCTGACGCCAGGGCTTCGACGATAGGGGGAGGAAAACTTGGTGTGCCGCCTTCATAAGTCATTGTACAATTTGAAACAAGCATCTCGCCAGTGGTTCACCAAGTTCTCAGAAGCTATTCGCTCCGCTGGTTATGTACAATCTTGAATCGATTATTCTCTGTTCACCAGAAAACAAGGCAAGTCATTTACCTGCTCTCTTGATATATGCTGATGATATTCTGATTACTGGAAATGATTTTGTTAGCATTGCTGCAACTAAAAAATTTATGCATAGTCATTTTCATCTCAAAGTTCTTGGTGATTTGAAATACTTTCTTGGTATTGAGGTTTTTGCTTCTAAGAACGGGATTTTTATTTCTCAACGTAAGTATGCATTAGAAATCATTGAGGATGCAGGGCCGTTAGACGCAGCCCCTATTGATACTCCTATGGATCGAGGCTTGAAATTATCGGACAAGAGCGACTTGCTCAAAGATCCGAGTCAGTATAGAAGATTAGTCGGCAGATTAATTTACTTGACTGTTTCGAGGCCAGATATAACATATGTTGTACATGTCTTGAGTAGATTTATGCACCAACCCTGAAAACTTCATATGGAGGCAGCTCTTCGGGTTGTCCGATATCTAAAATGTGCACCTGGCCAAGGCCTATTCTTCTCTTCGAATAGTGATTTCAAGTTGAGGGCTTACTGTGACTCAGATTGGGTAGGTTGCCCACTCACCAGGAGATCTATTACGGGTTATTGTGTCTTTCTTGGACCTTCATTGATATCTTGGAGGTCAAAGCGACAGAAAACAGTTTCACTCTCTTTCGCCGAGGCGGAATACCATGCAATGATGGGAGCTTGTTGTGAGTTGACATGGCTCTGATATCTATTGAGGGACTTGGGACTTTCACATAATGAATCTGTCTTGCTATATTGCGACAACAAGGCTGCCTTACACTTTGCAGCCAACCCAGTTTTTCATGAGCGAACTAGACACATTGAGATGGATTGCCATTACATTAGAGACAAGATCCAAGATGGTTCTGTGACTACAAGATATGTAAATTATGCACATCAGCTAGCAGATGTCTTGACCAAGCCCTTGGGGAAAAAGATCTTTGTTCTATGGTTCACAAGTTGGGAGTGCAGGATATCTACTCTTCAACTTGAGGGGGAGTGTTAGGAAGTCAAACTTTCATATCTTCCATATTAAGAATAGATGATCTGTGTATATTAGCTTTCCTATTGTAATACCTGACTTATAGCTAGACAACCTATAATATAGTAACTGATTCCTGACTTATAGGAATGATTAGAAATCTCCCTGTGCAAATACACGATTCAATATCAATAATTATTCATTCTAGCAAATTCAATCTTTTTTTCATCTTTTCATTTATCGATATGCCTAAGTTATCGATTCTTTTTTTGCTTGGTTATTAACTTATTCGGGCTTATGCTTAACTTGGATTATAATCTCCAAGCCTCGTCTATTCTCCATTTTGTTGTTAAATCCTACTATTAACCTTGCTTGGTTGGACATTGTTGAGTCTCTATGCGTTCTCTATTAACTATGTCTAGTTTTAGAGCCAATGAGGAATACTTTTGTCCATTTTCTTGGAGGGATGATATAGTAGTTTTCCATAAGGACAAGATTCTAATTGAAAATCTTTTTGAGAGATGCTTGGTATTCTGGTGGTCTTGTCTATGAAGTATTTTCTGGAGATATGAAAATGGTTAAGAAAAAATAAAAGAGAAGGATGAATAAAACTGATAATTTGGCTTAGTCCTCGAACGGCGCGTTTGGTTTGCTATTTAAATCAATTTAAATAAATTATTTTTGCTACTTACCTCCTTTGACACATAAATGAAATGAGTTTAGAATTATTTACAATAACATTTTTTTTTTTTAACGTGGGATTTGAGAACATCTAATAAGCAACGGAAAAATCCTTCAGCCTCCGAGTTGTAAATGAGTTTATCGACCCCGCATTTAGGAAACAATTACTAAATGAAAAATTGGAGGGCAAATCACAGAAAAGAGCAGAAGCTAAAGCTATAAAACCTCCAAAATGTAGATGAGTCAAGTAAGCCTTTAACGACATTACAATTTACAATACTAAAAGAATTTCACAACCTCGGATAAATTATATGTGCGAGAGAAAACTACAGTCGTCCGTGCCCAACCTTGACTAATTTTGGTGAGGGAGAAAACAGAGTCGAAGAAGAAGATTAGAAAAGGTAGGACAGAATTGAGGGAGGCCTCCTAGTAGTTTTACACTTTTGCCTTCTGTCGTCAATACAATTGATGCTTCTCCTATCAACTCATTAAAAGGTCTTTCAGTTGGCAAGACAGCTTGTTTTTGGCTCGACTTAAAACCTTGCTATACATGGAAAGGGAATATGGACTGGCCCATGGACGATAGTTTGTTGCACATGGAGAAAATGAGAGTTAATGGGAACCATTTTTTTTTGGCTTTGTTGGAAAGTGAATGAAAACTTGAAATTTACAGAACAAAACGGCATCAATTAATTGTAGTTTATTTAAAGATCCATTTATTTGTTTTTGTTTATTTCTTCGATGGCTTTTTATTACTTTGAACTTTGATCTCTAGATAGCTAGCTTACTTAAGAACCTGACCACAAACTAATCATAATCCCTATAAATCAATCTTATCATGTATTTATCAAATTTAATCATAATACCTATAAGGCCTACTTAAAAGCAACTCACTTGTCCAAGGATTAATTTGTCTGCACCAAGCAGCTCAGAAAGGGACAGGTGAATGGGGAGTTGGCGTTGAGGCTTTTTCTTGTCAATCTCTACATCGTATTTTATAGTTACCCAATATTTCAGATAACCCAGACACTTCGAAATATAAACTCTGAACCAAATATAAAAACTACTAATTATAAAGTTTCCATTTTTGCAATGTTAAGTTTGAGTTATATTGATTTATCTCCAAATAGAAACAGTTTTCTTCACTTTGATCTATATGTATGTGCTTATGCAACGACAGTTCTTGAAAAAATTGTTCATGCGATGAGGAGAAATCTTCTGAAAGCCAACACTAGACTGGAAATTCCATTCTTGAATGAGAATGATCCCCTTGTAAAGACAAACAAAAGAAAAGGAAAACAGTTCCTACAAAATTAATCACAACCATTTCTAAAGGAGCATTATTGTTTAAGCTAGCAGATTCAATTTTTACAAGAAAGAGGTGTCAAAGTCAATCCATCTACATATGGCTTAAATCCTGGCACCATCTAATGCATAGTGCTAATTAAGCTCATCAGACTGCACCTATCGATTTAAGTTACAGTGATTCAATAAACAAGGGTATGATCAACTCCAGACCATAGGTTTAAAAAGTCTAATACAAAGTGAAAATAGAAACTAACAAAGCAAAGATGAGGATGCATAATGAAATGGATCATAAGAACTCTAAAGTATCCATGTTTGGCTTTCCCTTTACCCTTTGCCAGAGCAATTCTCAGTCACTGATATAGAGTAATGGTGTTGAGGTGTCTGTGCAAGTCAAGTATTTAGAAAAACTTAGACCCACCATGGCTTTTCCGTTAAGTCCTTTGACAACACATACTGGAACCTTGAACTGTAAGGCAGCCACTCGATAATTTGAGATGCCTTTTTGCTGGATTTATCATCAGTGCATTTCTGTATCGAGTCATGGAGCTTTTTATCAACAGTTTCAGTAACCCACTTAAGAAGATCATCTGAACTAATAGAAGCTTCTCTTGCAAACCGTTCGAGTATCTTTGGCAGAAACACTTTCCTTGACTTCTTCACAACTATATTAGCTTCAAGAAACTCTCTTTTTGCAGCTTCCAGTTCCTCTTTAACATTTGATGCGCTATAGACTTTTAACTACAGGTAAAAGTAATAACAAACTAGCTATTAGTAAACTTGGCGCTACATTGGTATTGGAGATCATGGTGAGATTAGAAGCAACATGAGGGAAGAATCAACGGAGTTATGAATTACAGCCAAGAAATAAGTAACTAAAACATGTCTGAGATTTACAGCACCGAGAATTTTCATAAATTAATGCTTATTTTTTGATAAATAATTTCATAAATAAAATAGTTGCAAAAAGGTGCAAAAACGAGGTGCTTTTTTTCTTTTGGGGTGGGGGAGGTGGCAGGAGGGTAAGGAAGAGGAGGTGTCGAGGGGATTATAAGATTCATAAATTGGTGAAATGCTATTTGATCTACTGAACCAATGCACATGAAAAGATAGACACGATTCATGAAGGAAGTTGTATCAGTAGATTTTGCTCCAGGTAGAGCAAAATGGCACAAGAGGATTGATGTCTTGGGATCAAGGCGTAGTTGAGTTGGACTTTATCAGTAACTTGCACATCAGCTAACGAAAAGTATTTGATTAATGATATTAAACTGTAATATCAGGTAAATGAGAGGGTGAAAAAACCCAACAGATTATGCAAGAAATTTACCACAGGATCAGAAAGAGCTCCAGTACAAAGGGCAAAGCAGAGAAGGGGTTCAGAATTTGGAAGACCAAATCTAGAACTGATATGCTGCCTTTCTTCACCAGATTTTTTCCTCAAGGCAGTGGAAAGGATGGTTTCAAGCCACTGTTTATAACAAAACCAAATAAAATAAGTGAGTTTAGGAAATGTGCATTTGTTTCCATATAAGGAGAAGTCATGAGTGGGAAATTCATTTATAGGAAACATAACAACAACAGTAAAATTGTTGCTAACAACAAGATACATGTTAAGCTATTTGTTAAGGATCATAATCCTCACAATTTGAAAATTGAAATGGAGTCAAGTTTACCGTGAGATTGAATGTCACATCATTAAATGGAAAATAATCAAATTCAAATTTATCAATATGACATTTAATCTCACCATGAACTTAACTTCCATTTCAATTCTTAAATGGAGAGGATCGTGGTCCATTTGTTAAATCCAACTATTCCACTGATGAAATATTTTATTATATTTACCGACAAAACATATTAATGATAAAAACAAGAACCTTTTTCATGATTTTCACAAACTAAGAAGTAATCCGACATGCAATGTAAAAGCATTTCTTCCTACTCATTATCAGACAATGAAAATGAAAACACAGAACCTGCCTATAGGTATAAAATGTCTATACACTAAAATGTGACAAACTATAGCTATTATTTAAGCTATATAAAGGCTTTTGGCCAACTAATTTTGAAAACGACTAACTTTTAAACAAATGACTACAGCTTTGTACCTTATGGCCCTTCAAATTATGAAATAGAAGTAATTCATGCACCATGCTCCTAGTTCTTGCAAGGAGGACTTTGCAAAAAGATAATGCTATAATTCTATACACAAACGACATAAAGACAAGTAACGTTAAAAAATTTGCAACCAGGTCAACACAAGAAAAGAAATACTATGAAATGACATAGAAATATTGATGATTGGAACCACAAAATCCAACCATTTGTATATGTATGCATGTCTGCACGCATTTTTTTTTTCATTAGATGGGAGTAAGGTGCATACTCGTCCAATTCGAGGCGTCCGAAAGCATAATATTGACTGCTCTATGGCATTTGCACTTATGATCTGCCCACCAATGTTGTATGCAGCCTGCACTATACGGAGAAACCCATCAATTTTCTGTCTAAACTCTTATAAAGAATGTAGAGACTCACCGTCCCACTCCAAAAGCAAAAGAAAGTGAAAGAGAGATAAATAGAGAGAGAGAAAGAGCAGCAAAATTTGCTGCAAGTTGATAAAATCCTGTTAGTTTTAGTGTAAGCCTTGATTTCTTCAGAACTTTGGAAAAGACATGCTATTTGTTACTTACAAGTTTCAACAAAACTTTCCTTGGAAAAACATGTAAAATTACAAAAATTATCTCAATACAGACAAAAAACTTATGCAATGGGGAAAATGATAGAGGCCGCCATTGCGTTTGCTGCTAAAGGTGGTCGTTGAATGTGAAAATTATTTAGATCATCTTTCAGCAAAATACTAGCACATGTATTGATAGAACCGTAATTTGATGGACGGGACTTCTAGAGAAAGTAACTTTTGTAAGATTTTCATAGGCCCGTTTATAACCTGCTTAAGTTTCTCTACATTCGAAATATACCGTGATCTTAATACGTTTGTTTTCACCAATGGCAACTTGAATTAACAAAGAAGTGGACTACCTTGTGAAACAAGGATAACCTCCTCAGAGAGCTTTGGGGAATACCATATGCTAAATATGCCTGCACAAGCCGAAGGAAAAATTCATATTCAGCTACAAGTTGAAAAGACAAAACTTGATAACTGGTTGGAAAGATCTTACATGCATAACAAGAGCATTATACACATTGATCCAAAATGCAATTTGGGCATTGTTTCCCATTTGATTCACGGTCACCCTTTCCAGTTGTTCCACGAGAACTCTGAAATTGAAAAGATGAACATCATATTAAGACTGTTAAACTGGTCCAAACGCAAAAGGAGATCCAGCATGCACCCTCAACAACACATACACAAACATACATGTTATAATTTATGCATTTGATGGTCATATGCTACAACGATTGACACATTTTTTTACCCTAGAAAATGTAAACTTGGATCAAATTATATTTATTATATTATCCAATACAGCCATCTGTGTCAATTGCGATATTAGACTGACAGGTAGACTTCATATCCATAATGTCATCTACTTATTGAACATTGGGGGCATACTTTGAGAAGAGGCATCTCCAGTTCCAGATTCCAAATTTTACATAGAAAAAAACAAATTTGGCTCTAGATACCATTTATCTTACAAAAAGGCAGTGCCAAATATAATGCATGCTTAATATGCATCATCCATATCAGATTAATCAGTACTAAAACTCAACTTACAAAGTTCTGAGCCTTCCTTCTTCTTTTTATTTTTTTTTTGGGGGGGGGGGGGGGGGGAGGGGGTTAGGGGGAGGCGAATTCTGTTATCATTTCCAATTGGACGATCCATTAATTCAGCTGGAAAAAGACTGTAAATGGACCCTTTAACAAAAAAAACCCGGAGATTGGAATAGATGGACTTCTTATATGACCTACTGACAGGATTTACCACAACTTTAGCTACCTTAACGGCTCATTTTCTCATTCGAGATATTATGTGAATGAACCTACTCCGATATTGGATCTAATGAATTAAAATAAAGTAAATAAAGTAAATAAAAACCACTATTTATTGTAAAATCGAAATGAGAAGGAGACAGTAAAGAATCCTTCATTTAGATTATGAATGATATATTGTACTTAAATTGGTCCGATCTTTGTATAAAATAATGACTAATTAAATCTGAAATTGACAGAGCTCCTACAAGCTCATAAAATGTTTCAAGGTTAACTTTTTTCATATACATACCCAAATGGACACCTTAATTTTCTCAAAGGCGGAGGGCATAAGTTAATATTCCTGTCCCTTTATTTATTTCTTCATTTCTTGTTATCAGTAACTAACCTGTAGCTATTAATAGCAAAAGATGCTCGAGAGAACTGGCTCTTATCAGTTGATATCCAAGATATTTCTATCATGGATTTGCAAGACCAATCTCGGTTTGCTCCAATACATCGTTGTGGGAGTATAACATTAGTTGATGACCTCGACAATAAAGGTGATCGTTTTTTTTCAGGATTTACCGATGCTGCACTAGAAAGCCAACAGTATACCGCTGCCATGCACCTGACCATCTCCTCAGATAACTTGCTTGGACACTGGTTGAGATGATCCTTCAGAGTTCGCTGCATCGAAGTTTTCTCCAATGCTGGAACTTTTTCGTGAGCCTGACAAATAATTAAGCAGAAAGTCTGAAAACCCAAGGGCAATATATGGCATAGTGGTAATATGAATTACAATGAACTTTTAGTAACTAAACAGAATCATTTATACAAAAGGAGTTGCCACAGCTTCGCAGTGCATATGAGCTAAGAAGAGTAATCACGACAGAATAATCTTCTCTTACCACATTCTTTTCATACAAGGACAAAAATATTTTTACAGCAAATTAATGTTATAATATTACTCACCCCCCACACAATAAAAAGAAAAAGAAATAACTACATTGATAGTTTCATTTGCAAACAGAAAAAGAAAATCAGTAACTCTTTAATCTACCTTAACTGGGTCTGAGCAAGTCTTTTCAAAAGGAATGTCACTTTTTTTGCAGAATTGAGGAGCATCATTGGTCTTAGAGATTCTTTTGCCCAAGTCATTTATAGAAATCAGAGCATGCAAAGGACTCAATGGGAACTTTTTCGAGGAACAAAATGCATTTGAAATAATACTGGGGTGTTTCCTTAATGCATGCTTTGCATGTGCTGGAGAAGCAACACCTGAGCTTTGCTGAGAAGACGGCCGACTAACACAATGTTCAAAAATACTTCTATAGAGAGAGAGCACATGCTGCTCGCGGTTCGCAACCTCTTCTTCAAGTAACTCAATCTCTGCAATCAATTCCTTTGTCTGAAATAGACCAATAGTGTTCAGGTTATACTTCTGGTACACTCACCATTTCATTGCTAACAATATAGCAACTGCATTCTACGAGTAATAAGGTAAAATTTACAAGCTAGACATTCCAACTTGTAGGCATATAGAGAACACAGAAACTAAATGTAGAAAGCTCAAATGCATTTGCAGAACAACTATTTTCAAGTAAACCCCGATAGGTCATTTTTTGGTCTCTATAGGCTAAGCTTTACAACCCTGAAATTGAGGCAAAGGAGAATATTTATATCGAACTACAAAACTTCTAAAACCGAAGTAGTCATTGCCAATATGTAATTGTACTAATTTTGGATATTCAGGAATATAGTTTGAGACCGGTTAACTTATGTGATGGTTAAAAATAAAAACTTTCTGTGACAGAATCATTTAAGCAAGGGTCACCTAAACTGGTTATAATTAATTGTTGATATTTCTGGATAACTAGGTAACACAAAGGTTCAAGCCTTTGGGAACCTAGGTCTTCCAGAAAGGGGGGATACTTTGCTGCATACAGACACAAGTATACACACAATAAAAACAACATTAAGAACTTTGTACATTATGAGAACCTTAGCAGATAGAATACCTCTTAGGCAGTATAAAAGTTGCATAGGTTCAATTTAGCAACAACTCATCTGAATCCAAATTCTCACAGATAATGTTACCTGAGCAGAAAAATGCCGGTGACCAGGAGATAAAGTGCTTGAAACTCGGCCCATTGATCTCTCGAGCATCATTCGCATAGATTTTTCTTGCTGCAGACGTACTTGAAGCTGCTCAATCTGCAAATTCACATGTCATTTGGGGAAGAAACAATCTGTATGCTGTATGTAAATATTATAGCAAAAAGAAAATAGAAACCCTGAGATCGGGCATTGTAAGGTCATTCCTGCCATATTCTTATCCACATGTTAAGTCTCACATGATATACATGATACAACATGGTGAAAATATATGTTTACATATAGTTTTTGCTCCAAATCAATGTATGTCCTCTTAGAACACGTGGACAATTTGTTTCATCTGTTTGCTATTTGGTTTTTTTCTAAATCACTTCATCTTCTGTGAGAATGTGATGAGTAATACTTGCATACACATGAATGATTCTGTTCTGGAAAATAATGCATCATTCAGTAATTCAGCAGTGACTCCTTGCTATAATTTAGATCCCATACTAGTTTAAGAGTGTAACTTTTATATCCAGTTTCCTTTTGTGGAAAATTACATCACACTCATAAGGTCCATCATTCTTCAAATGAAGGAAGCACAATCTACAAATTTTTATAAAATTAGGAGCTAGAAGTGTCTCATCTCATACATATACTGTCACCAGGTATTCTTACCTTTACCTTCTAGTTATAATCATTTGAGGGTTACATGTGTTCTTTGGTTTCTCAGCATATAGATGTTGTGTCCTGAACGCTATGGTACCAAATCTTATACTGCAAAAAACAAAGAGATACATGTAGACATTCCTTTCCGACAATTCGGAGTCAACTAAGGGTCTCGCACATTATTGGGTAGTTTATTTAAGAATTATTCCCAAGGAAACAAAACCTAGATTAATAGCATCATAATGTCTCTTAGTCCTACAATTATTTAATATTTGAATCTCATATCCAGCAAAAACGAGGCAGGGAAATATGTGAAAGCTGAAAGCAAGCATCGAATAGATGCAGTTCAGCTGACATCTCAATGCATATAAAGACATTTATAGATGTCACATTTTGATAGAACAAGAAGATAGACATCCAATTCTGATGCTTACATCTTTTTCTAAGGAGGCTCGGTTGTTTGATGAAGTATTCTTGCTGATATATGTTGGGTGTTCATGCAGAGGACCGACTGCCCTGTAAGCCCTTGTTGAAAGTGGTGATGCCTGTATAGTTCACATTGTAAAAAGGAAAAAAATTAGTTAAGTCCCTGCATTCAGAACTCGCTTTCAGTTTCAGGATATATAACTTTAGGATTAAGCTCTGGTCCTCTATGACTTGAAGCATTGTTGTGTAAAATGGAAAGACTACAATTTATAATCTTACATGTATTTCTTTCTGGTCCTTCTTTGTGGAAGGCAAGACTCCACCTCTTGAAACATTTGATTTCCGGTCAGAAGCACTGAAAGAAAGACAGAATTATACTTTTTGCAGTGTGTTATGAAAAGAAAAAATGTCCAATATTTCGGATTAGAAGTGTCCACAGTCGCTGAACTCAAGTTGACAAGCCTTATCAAAATGTTGTTAGATTAACTACAGAATTCATCTAGGATCATCAAATAATATGTTAATTTTTCTTATACTTCAAGGCTTCAACCAATGATAATTTTATTGAAATAAACTTCTAACTGAAGAAAAAAGAAAGAGTAAGGCCCAAAAAAAAGAACATCTATCCAGAATACAATCTGACCTGTCTATCACAAATTTGTTGTTCTAAAACTTATTAGCTTAATTCTTGAGTTACATTTGATCTATATATGCCACTAGCTCAATACCCCGTTTCTTCCCAGTCTTTCTCCTCAAACTGTGATTTACTTAACTTATCAGCTTAAGTAGGCTCAACTCAACAGAGCCTAATTCCAAGTCCTAGCCACAGCCCACATGAGATCAGCCCATCCATTCTATTGCGTTGTCACTAGACTGGATAGATCCCAAAATTTTTCTCTCACTCAACCAGCATTCAGGTTCAAGTTCTTAGTGGCATATCAGCCACAAATGGTAATCACTACTCAAAAGAAGCAAAACACCATAAAAACACTCAATTTCTATGAATCAAAACAACAAAAGAAATAGAGAAAAATATATATAAATACAAATGCAAACAATCCTTCAAACATTACATAATCCTATTTCCCATCACATTCTACGGTTACCCACTTCAAGTTGGCATAATTATAATCACTAAGATAATAACAATAGTAATTAGTTATAATTATCATCACAATATAAATCAAACTTGAAAATTACACCTCTTAGAGCGCCTATGCTTGGCATGAACATGTGGACTTGACCAAGAATTTCCGTTCTCTCTCTTCTCAGCTGCTTCTTTATCCTCATCCACACAGAAACCATCCATTTTATTTCTCATTAAACTCCACCAGAACACTCAAAGCTCTCACATTCTCTAACTCAATAACATTATACTATTATTTTACTGACTATAAAGAAGCTTGAGTTTAAATGTGTAACATAACTAAGATCCGAAAGAGATTATAATATGGTGAAATGGGTATGAACATAAAGAGAGAGAATGTACTCCTAAAAGAATTTTTAAAAAAGGGTATATTATAATTGGATTGAAGGATTTGAGTGTTTAATTTGAAAATGGAAGTTTGTAAGAAGGAAGAATGTGAAGTAAATACTGACACTTACCCCGAAGAATGGGACCAGGTCAGTTCCTGTTGAGAATTCAATTCGATCACTTTTGGGTTGTTGGGAGCTTTCAATGTGAAGATTTATGATTTCACCTCACCAGTCTCTCTCCCTCAAAACTCAAAAGAAAAAAGATAACCTTTATTAGATTGTTTTTTCTTAGAGGGGAAAGAAGAAGACTTACCCGCCACCAGACCAGTACTGGAATAAGTTGCACCAGAAAAGTCTGCGCACGCAGTAATTGAGTCGCTTCACTGTACAATTCTTGGCTATTTAGCTAAAACTATGAATTACTTCGTACGTTTGGGAATTGGGAGTTTGGCGGGAGGAGGGAGATTGTTTTCTATTTAATTCTTTTAAAGGTGAAATATTAACAAAATATGTAATTTTTCTCTCATGAATGTCAACTAAAATTTGAGAGCTGCGGTTGTAATATTTTTAATATTTATTATTTATATTATTTTTTATATATACATTATTAAATTTAAAATATTCAATTGAGCTATACACAAATCTAACTAGTTGAATTTTAATGTATTTAAATTTGGTTCGTTAAGAATATCGAGCAATCTTGAGCTACAAATTGAGTTTTGATCTAACTTTGATTGAGCGGAACTCAAATTGTTAGATGGTAGGCTTGATTCGAGTCCACCATTATTCTCTCCTCGTAAATCCCCAAATTGAGATATGAAAGAAATAGAGAGATTATATTCTTTTTGCTCTATTATTTTCTTTAAATTTTTTTTAAACAAAATTATAATACCAAATCCCACAGGAATACTTAATACATAAGTAAGCATTTTTTATTCAAATCATTAAAAAAAATTCTTAACTTAGAAATCAAAATATATATTATATAAAAATAAATTAGGTCTAATAGGATTTGAACTTATACTAAAGGTCTAGAAGGCCTTTGTTCTATCCATTAGATAATACACGCTTTGTTACATTCTTATGTTTTGTTCGAAAAAAATAAGGATTATTTGAGAGAATTTTAAGAATGGTATATTAATTTATTTTAATAATGCATTGACTGCATCATTCGGGTTAAGGGGATTGGGATTCTCTCTATTTAAAAATTGAAATTGAAATCAAATTTATATTGAGATTAAATGTCACAATAACAAACTTACAAAAATTATGAAACCAAAAAAAAAAATTCAACTTTTTTAATATTATATTAAAAAAATATTATTTTTTAAATTATGATAAAAATATTTAAATTATTAAAAAAAATATTTTCACAACTAAACCATTCTATTTATTTTTATGGTTGCCTAAAATATGTGATAGCATACATGTGTGAGCCTAAAAATAAATGCCCCCAGCTTCACAAGACTTCTCTCTCATAATCTCTCTCTCTCTCCATTTAACTACATCTTTTAGACTTTATTGTGCATGACACGTAATGTTATCATCAAAACATATATAATTAAATCATGGATAATTAACCGCTGATAAAGAAGAATTAGAGACACTTGTCATCGACAAGTCTTCTTTGATCCTAATGGATCTGTGGGTGGGTGGGTGCAGCCAATCCAATTCCAGAACTAATTTATGCTAAGCACTACTTACGTACGTATCATTGTACTCACACCTATAAATCTGTAAGTGAAATGATAAATTTGTTTTCACCAAAAAGTATAGAATTGACTCTGAATTAATAGCAATAGAAGTGAGTAATCAATTTGATTTGAATTTAATAAATTTTTATTTTAAATAAAAATTCATAAAAATTGAAATTTATTAACTTTTGATATTTTAATCATGAATTCAAACTTTTTTAACATCATATTTATTTTTTAAAAATTATATTTATACATAATATATATAATATTTTATGAGTAGCTTAGGGGCACTATACTTGTACGCATTGGCTATTAAAAATTAATACTATATCCATCTAAACTCATTTATATACTATCTATATTCATTTGAACGGATTCGAATATATTCGAGTACTCAAAAATATCTTACCTGATGTCATAAAGTACCAAAACAATATAAAATTATTATATAAAACAAAAAAAGGGTGTAATTACTGTTTTTTTAATGCATTAAACCTCCTTTTAAATTGGACATTGTTATTTTAATTCAATTTGTTTAGGGGGAAAATGACATCAGACCACATGATTATGATCATTAGTCATTAATAAATGTTAGTAGTCCATTATTATAGAGCTTCACTACATTAGTTTGGTAATATTCCACCAGATAGAACATACTGTATATGCTTATCCCATAGATTTTAAAATATGCTGCCCAGCTGTCGATGTGTTCATTAATTACTAGTTAAGTTAGTTGTCTTATGCTCATAAATCATACTATAATTTATCAAATAAAGGGCGGTTGGTCGGCACCCAATCACTTGGTGCCGGCTATTTTATCTGTGTCTCTCTTTTGCATGTGTATATAAACTAACTTTGTTCATGAAACTACAGTTGTAACATACAACAATTTTCTCAGTCAAGGCTCTGTTTGGTTTCAACAAAAATGGTGAAGTCAGCTTTTGGAAATTTTGGTGACTCTTTCAGTGTTGGGTCTCTCAAGGCTTATCTAGCTGAGTTCATTGCTACCCTTCTCTTTGTGTTTGCTGGTGTTGGCTCGGCTATTTCTTATGGTAAACTTGGCTAACCAATGCTTAAATTTTTAAGTAAATGAAATACGCAAACTAACTCATGGGCATCCATTAATTGCGCACAAATTTACTACATTTTGGAAAACAAGTTTTGTTTAAATAAAAAAAACACACATCCAAGCACGTTTTGTACTTAATTTGACTTTACCTTAAAATTTGCTTGAATTCCATGGTAGTGATTTTAATGTTTGATTTAATTTTCTGTAGGCAAGCTCACATCAGATGCAGCCCTGGACCCAGCTGGCCTTGTGGCGATAGCCGTGGCTCATGCTTTCGCCCTGTTTGTAGGGGTGTCCATGGCGGCTAACATCTCCGGTGGCCACTTGAATCCAGCCGTCACCTTCGGATTGGCCATCGGAGGCAACATCACAATCTTAACTGGCATTTTCTAGTGGATTGCCCAATGTCTCGGCTCCATCGTAGCATGCCTCCTCCTCAAATATGTTACTAATGGCCTGGTAAAAAATTTTCTCTACATTGAAGAAAAAAAAAAGTTATTTTTGTTCAAATTTTACCATGCCCAGAAACGAATAATAAATAAATATTATTTTGAATTTAATTGGCAGAGTATTCCAACACATGGAGTTGCTTCAGGGATGAATGGTCCTGAAGGAGTTGTAATGGAGATTGTGATAACATTTGCCTTAGTATGCACAGTTTATGCCACGGCAGCAGACCCCAAGAAGGGTTCACTAGGAACAATTGCACCTATTGCAATCGGTTTCATTGTTGGTGCCAACATTCTAGCCGCTGGTCCGTTCAGTGGTGGTTCGATGAACCCAGCCCGATCATTTGGTCCAGCTGTGGTCAGCGGAGACTTTTCTGAGAACTGGATTTACTGGGTAGGCCCACTAATCGGAGGAGGGATGGCTGGGTTGGTTTATGGTGACATTTTTATTGGGTCATATGCCCCAGTCTGTGCCTCTGAAGACTATGCTTAAAAAGTTATCTATGGTTCTATGGTTTTGTTTTGTTGCTTTTGTGATTGAATCAGTTAACATTGGTGTCCAATAGAAGAGTTTGTACTTGTTAATAAAAGAAATGTATAAAATAAATTACTTTGCCTTTTGTGAATTTTGCTCTTGTTTTGATTCCATTTTTTTATTGGGCTTTATGTGAATTGATTGTGGATTGAATTCAGCATATAAAATAAATTTAAAATAATTTTTATCTCACTTAAATCTGGACTGAAATATTTATAAAAAAATATTTAAAATCAAACATTTTGAACGAAATGAATAAATTTTTATCACTGAATCAAACTATTATCGACAATTATTTACTTTTTTACTTCAATGGAAAAAAAATCATGCTCAAAATTTTCACTTGTTGGGCCACTTGTTGGTTCCACCAGGCCCAACTTGAAGTTGGCGAACTTTCAATCGCACAAAGCATGTAGACAGTGCAGAGAATTGACTAAGCTTGCAATAAATGTAAATAAGAATGAAAACTTGTAGTAAAAAATGTGAAAATTTAATTCAAAATCCATGTTAGATTAAGTCAAATTTAACCTTTTGCCCAAGATTAGTATCAATCTGAATTAGGGAATCTAAGCTCCTTAACCAAGTTGTTGGAGATTTGAATCCAAATCAATTACAAGAGAGAGATTTAGAGTGCGTTTGGGAAAGCTTTTGCTCACAGAAAAAAAACTGATCGAAATAAATTTGATTATTTTTTTTAAAATTATTGTTTGATAAAATTTTATTACTATAACTTTTTAAAAATAACTGTCAGGGAAAGATAAAAATCCATTTTTTAGGAAGCAATGGTGGGAGAGCTTTTAAAATGTGCTTGACCGAGTAGCTCTTAAAGTTTTAATGAATTTTATGTAAAACAGAAACTACTCTTACCACATTTCACTAATTTCCATCTAACTCCTTATATATTCAAATGATCTAAACCCTTAATCCTTATTTCTTTTTGTTGAAACAACGAGTTTGACCATGAAAATGGTACTTGGAAGAAGCGTCAAAGAAAACAAAAATTGTAAATATTTTATTTTATTTTATTATTAAGTAATAAATAATTTTATTAATATAAAGTTACTGATTATTATTAGATAATGAATAATTTCTTTTTTTTGTTAATAAAGAATACTTCTTTAGTTAAAAAAATAAGTCATTAAAACTGTACATCTTTGAACCATGTCTATTTTAAAAATTTTACAGTTTTATAGTATTATTAAGATTACAATTATCAAACATTATTATTGATCAAAATACTTTTACAATATTTTTTCAAAACAGTTTAACAAATGTTATATTGAACTTTTAACAACAGTATTTTTTACCATATTTTAACATCAACACAACTACAACATAATACTTCCAAATGTACCCTTAATCCTCGTGCTAGGAAAACATTAGAAATATAGCACATACTCGTATTATTGTGGAGGCAGGATCCTTTGCTGAATCAAACGAGGCAGATTGCTCCCGAATTATTGGAACCAGGTAGCAAGCATTAAGGCATAATTATGCTGTCTCACATCATTTGCTCATCAGAGTTCGTCTTTTAGTGAGATCCTCAACGCTAGACTTCTGTAATATAATGCCGCATGCTAATATAGAAATAATACAACTGTTAGTGAATTTTATGTAGGATAGCATTACTGATTAAAAAAAAAGATTATTGTTATGAATGGTATTTTCCATGCCGTGTGTGAACAACTATGGAGTAAACAAAGATTATGGTTATTAAGAAAGAAGGGGAAAGATAGAAAAACTCTTTGTAAAAAAAAAAAAATTTAGAATTATGTTATTTGAGTTCGGATACGAGTGTTGAGCATGAGTACATGTTCGAGTGCTCAAATGTCATATTAAACAAACAAAATTTTAAACCGTTGACTCAAAAACTAACATCAAACCTTTAAACACTTGAATTTGAAAACAAAACAAACCTTGAATAGCAATTGTTGATCCCAATTTCATTTAGCAAGGCTACCCATTGCATTGGCCTTTTCCCTGAGAATGAACTTGTGCACCTTTCCAGAAAAATTAACTGGTAAATCCCCAAAAATTATGGTCTGTGGAACCATGAAACTTAGCAATCGATCATCACAAAACTCAATAATTTCTTGAGCACTTGCACCAAACCCCTGTTTCAATCTCACAAAAGCACAAGGCCTCACCTTCAATTGATCATCAGATTTCCCCACAACAGCAGCCTCCAAAATCTTTGGATGAGTTAACAACACGGTTTCCACCTCTAATGTGCTTATAGTCTCTCCTCCTGCAGAAATTATAATATCCTCAGCGCGATCCTTCATTTGAATATTACCATCTGGGTGCCTAATTGCAAGATCCCCTGTCCTAAACCATCCATCCTTGAATGCATCTTGAGTAGCTTTTGGGTTTTTATGGTACCCTGACATCAAAGTATTTCCTCTAAACATAACCTCACCAATGGTTTTTCCGTCAAACGGTACGCTCTTCATTGTGCTTGGATCGTTTACATCAACTCCAATAATAAGGTTGTCATCAAGTTGTTTAATCTTTTTATGTTCATAATTTTCAGATTCAGGTCTCCATGGCCTAACAATCACTGGACCAAGTGCCTCTGTCATGCCATAGCCAAAGCTAACAACAAACCCCAAATCTTCAATCTTGATGAGGACGCTAGGCATTGGCAAAACACCAGCAACGATTATGTTAACCTTGCAGGGAAGAGGCCTCAGATCACTAGCTGATCCGTCTGCGATTATATTCAAAATGGTGGGTGCACCACATAAGTGAGTTACCCTGTGAGCAAGTACTGAATCAAATATGGTTTTGGCTGTGAAATCTCTAAGGCAGATGTTGGTTCCACCACGAGCAGCCATTGCCCAAATCAGGCACCACCCATTACATCTGAACATGTCTACTGTCCATAGAAACACTGGTATTTTTCCCAGGTCGTAGCGAAAAATTGCTGCCAATGTATTCAGATAGGTAGCTCTGTGGCTGTAAACTACTCCTTTAGGATTCCCTGTTGAGCCTGAAGTGAAATTCACTGAAATCGGATCGCATTCATTTTTTGGTCTTAATACTCCAAAATCAGCTCTTCCCATTGCAAGAAGATCATCATACTGAAAATCAGTACTGGATTTGGGCATGGTGGTAGCCATTGAATAATAAGTTGTTGGGTCACATTCTGGGATTACCACAAGGAGTGGTGGCTTCACAATTTTGGAGACAATGTCAAGTGCTTTGAAGACAACCTCAATAAACTGATAATCAACAAAGATGACTTTGGCCTCCAGTTGTTCTAGTATTAATGCTAACGTGGCTGCATCCAACTTTATGTTAAGTGGAGAAAGAACTGCCCTAGCCATTGGAACTGCAAAGTGCAGCTCATAGAGTGGTGGAATATTTGGAGCGAAGGCTGCAACCTGCTTGCTCAAAGGGGAAATGAATATGTCTAATCAAGGTTTTAAGCAACATAGTGACAAATTCATGTAAATATATTTTATTCGTAGTAGTAGTAAATTCTGAGGGTAAGAGCAGTGATATGTAGGCTACATAATCCAAACGCCCCGTAATGAGAAGGACAACAAGATGGCTTCATTTCAGGAAACTGTGATTTTGAGTCACTTTCTTACTTTTTTTTTCTCCTTTGGATGAATGAATCATTCTTTTTTATGGTGTTGTCATAAATGAATCTTAAATCCTCTTATGATGGGTACTTTGTGATTTATCCGTTTTTAATATATTCATGTAGTTTATTTTGTGATAAATTAGGTCTTGTTTTTTGTTCTGTTAACTAGGAGTGTCGAACATTAATGTTCACACGCGTAGACCACTTTTCTGGATTAATTTTATTTATAAAAAAACATGTGATTTGCTGCATTTTTCATTTTGTATCTTTAAGGGGATTTTTTTTGGGAAATTGGATATTGTGCTTTACTCACAAATCACAGTATAATTTATCAAATAAAATAATAAAATTATTAAATATTTAATATTTAATATTTAATATTTAGTAAAATAACAAATTTTTTTAGACAAATCATAGTTTTATAGAGTGTGTTTAATAAGAGAGAAAAGCGAGGATGAAGAAAAATGTGTGAAATAAACTTTTATTTTATTTAGTAAAAAAGAAAAAGAGAGTAAAGAAAACTAAGAGAATTAATATTTTTCAATTACATATATAAATCATAATTCCTCAAATTTGGGAGAATTTGAGAGAAAAAAAAAAAGATAGGATTATCAATTTAGCAACTTATCTCCATCTAATCCCTCACATTAATATTCATAAACAATATGAAGGATATAATAATAAATATAATACTATTATATTTTTTCCTCTTATTTTTTCACTATAATAATCAAGAGTATGGTAAAATTATTTTTTTTTCCTCTTAATTTTCCATCATCTCTACTATACACGTGAAAGAAAATACTCATCTTCTTAATTTTCCTTCCTTTAAGAGAGAGTTTGGGCTTGCTGTAGCATTTTTAAAAAAATAAAATGATAAAAATAGTGTGATAAAGTGTTGTGGGACAATTAAAATATAGTATTTAGTAAATTATGAGCATGTCTAAAATTAGTTGTTAAAATTTTGTTGTTATGTAAAATATCTAAAATCTACATTAAAATAATAGTGTCTCTATAGTTGGAAAGAGTAATAAGGAATCTTTTTTATATATAAGGAAATTTCATCAAGTCAAAATGTATTTTTGGATATTTTTAATAGTAATTAATTTTTTTTTATATTTCAAAACACAGTTTGTCTGCAGCACCCTATGAGTAGCTTTGAGAAATCTGCATTTTGTATCGCATCTTTTGTTAACACTGTTAGTAATTAAGTTTTACAAAACACAAAATTTAAATTTTTACGATTGAAAAACAGATTTCATTAACTCACCACAATACCAAACATAGCTTTAAATTTCTTTTATCTCACTTTCCTACTAAACACGTCTTTAGAAACAAACCTTCTTTCAAAAGGTACGACTTAATTTTTATTTATAAAAAATGTAAATCATTTCATATATATACTCTCTCAAACAAACTTTTAACTAAATGCATTATTTGGTCCATTTTTCAAAATGATTTTTGTTTTCGAGAAATAAAAGTTACATCAAACACAATCAAGAGATTTTTTTTTAAAAAAAATTAAAAACTGAAAATAAATTTTTAAAAAAAGTTAATTTTGTTTCAAAAACTTTACAAATTATTTTATTAAACGTTAAATTGTATTTAACACTATAAATGTTTTAACAAAAAATGTTCAAAAAAACTCTTTTGACAATCAGAAATTGAAATTACAACTAGATTGAACCATCTTATACCATAAAATATTTTACTAAGCTGCTTTTTGAGTGAACTGTATTTGTGATATTCAATTAGATAATTGATTATTTAAATTTCAAAGTAGATCAGTTGTGGGGGATGGCTTAAAATCTTAAAATATTTACCAGTAATAATATTTTACAAAGCTTAATTAATACCCATTTGATCTAAGAGTGATGTTCATCTTCGTTCTCAATCAATTGGTAGTATTTGGCAAAAAGAATGTTAAGTTTAGTAAACAATTATTTCTAAATAATTTATGTGGACCATAGTGCCTTTTCTTTTTATATTGTGGACTATAGTTTTGATACAAGAAGACTACTGTATATGTCATATTCATGGAACCTAAGATTAATTTGATTGTGCAACTTGACTTGGATATTTGACCCAAATTTTTTATTAAAAAAAAGACTTGACTGTAAGAAGTTCAATGGACCACCACCAAATTAATGTGATATTCTTCAAATTTCTAATTTTAAATTTTTTTAACGAAATTTTATTTAATTGATTTGATTACTATTATGTACTGCTAAAGTTAGAATCTTCATGTGATCAAGTTTAAACAAATTACAGTAGTATAAATTAATTAAACAGAGCTTAATCATTATATTTTACTTAATCAAGACAAAAACAGTAATATTATTTTTAAAGTTACCAATTAGGTACGAATATCATCCTACAATGAGATAATTTTTAAATCTATCATCAATAACACCAAAAAATCACATTTAACTACAGAAAATCTGAGAGAAAATAAAAAATAACAAAAAATCGAAGACAATTTGAAGTTAATTATTGAAATTGTCTTTTCTCTCCTAAATCTTTCACATTAATGCATAAATGATTTTGGTCATGTTGACCTTAGCAAATTAATTGTGCAATTAATTTCATGGCATTTTCTATATTAATAATATTATTATTTTTGGCCAATGATAGAAGATCTCCTAATTAATTAGTTTAAACCCCATGAATCCAATCTAGGGATCTTTTCATCAAGTTCATGCATATGAAAAAAAATTTGATGCAAAAAAAAGAAGGAATTGGAGATCTCAATTTTTATCATGAGATTGCCATTTAGAAGAAAATTAGAGAATGTATGGATGTTATATGCCATATTGTTTGGTAAAGTTTTAAAAATAGTTTTTATTATAGAAAAAAAATCATAAACTAAAATAATTCTTAAAAAATCAAATTTGTGTTTGATCATCTGTTTTACAAATCATAAAACAGTCTTTTAACTCTAATTGTTTCAAAAACTAATTTGACCAAATAAGGTATATGCATTATTAGATTCATATCAAAATTCGAATTAAAAGCCGAAATAAAATTAATTTGATGATAATTATAGAAAAACAATTAAGCGAGACAAAACTAATTAACTTACAATATCACCATGAGAAATTTGCAACTGAACCAAAGCAGAAGAGAGCTTGAGACATCTTTGATAAGTTTCTCTCCAAGTAAATCTCAAGCTGCCATAGACAACAGAGACCTTGTCTCCATAAAGGTCAGCTGCTCGCTCCAAGAAGCTTATAGGCGACAAAGGTACGTAGGTTGCACAGAACTGGACCCCAACCTCCATTGATTTTTCGCCGAACTAGCTAGCTAGCTATGGTCTTCTCAAAAATTAATGCTAAGATATGTGAAAGCTTATATGTGTAAGGAATAATGTATAGAATGACATTTTAGTTTTGTTCCTTTTTTGTTTTTATCTTAGTTAAGTCTGAGTCAGACCATAATCGGATTTTAAAATGGGTAAACAAGTTTAGAAGATAAAGACGCAAACTCATTTTTGGTACAATTACATTAAGTTCCCTAGTATAGTTTCTTATTTTTTGGTAAATTTACATTAAGTTCCCTTATATGTATTTTAAAAAATGAAATAACTTATTTAAAATAAATAAAAATGAAATAATTAAAGATTTACTCCATACATGGAAGGTAATCTGATTTAAAGGCCTTGTAAAGTAAAAAGTAAAAACACAAAGATTTGGTGAACACTGTAACTATATAAAAATATTTAGAGTATGTACAATGTTGTTTACAAGGAAAAATATATTGGTGATGATTGAAAATTGATTTAAATATGTTTTAATTGTTGGATAATTTTTCGTTAAGTTTGAGCACAAATGCATGCAGTCATTAGATCGACAATTTGATATTAGGCCAACAACTAGAAGCTCGAGGGCATTGTGCACTCAAGTTTATTGAATCGATACACATAAATGTTCAAAAAAAATTATATTAGTTAATATCAAGTAGTTTAAATTAGTTGGTAGAATCATTTGTCATCGCACAAAAAAATAAATGTTAAGCTCTACTTATATCAAGAGATAATATATGAGAGATGATTACTTTCATTTGTGTAACTTATAGATATAATAGTTTTTTAATAAAAAAAAAACAATCACATGTATTGTTAAGACATGGCAATATGTAATGTAAACGTGTCATGTTATCGTTTTGTAAAAATTTATGATGAAATAGTTTTTTTGGGTTGTTAATCACAACCATTAATATGAATTAACAAATATTTGAAATAATCGAGGAACATATAATTCATTAATTATTAATTTATTTTCTCCATTCTCAAACCTAAATGTTTGTGTATTAGGAAGTTATGGGCTCCAATCTCCATATGGACACTTTCTTTATGAATAACATGAATGGATTCGAGCTGAATCGAGTCTAAATACTAAATTATTTGAGCTCGGCTCAAGTTTAAATGAACAGACTCGAGTTTGAATCGAGCTTTCAAGCTCGAATTCGATAAATTTTATGAAGGTTCAAACTCGGCTCGAATCAGTTTGAGCTCGATAACAAGCGAGTATATTCGAGTTCAAGCCTGAGTTTTGGATTGTTCATTCGAGTTCGAGCTCGAACTATAATTTTAATAAATAAAAATATTAAATAAATATTGGTTCCAGCTCGAGCTCGATAATACCTTATCGAACTGTTCGAGAGCTTTTCGAGCCAAACTTTAACGTATTCGAGTTTGGCTCGATAAACTATTCGATCCTAAGTTTCAGGTTCGAGTTCGAGCTTGAGCTCGATAAAACCGAGTTTTGACTAAACTCAAGCTTGAATAATTCTATAAAAACTCGATTTGATTTCAACCCTCATGAATAAATAAAATTGTTATGGTGTAGCATATGGGTTGGAAGAATAATTAAATAGATTAAATTCATTGCTGTAATTAGAATAAAAAAAGAGAAAAAACTTGAGATACAATTAAGCTTTAGAATTGTTATTGAGTTTGTCAAAGTTAGAGGCTCGATTGCTGGCTTGATAAACTGGTAAAACACATGCTTCACGGGCCATGTGGCCTACCACAAGATAATCTCAAACGAATTAATGGCATGTTCATGTAACATGTGGAGCTTAAATTAAAAGCAACACGACTTACACGCTGAGCTTGTTTTCTATTCCACAATTAACCAAAACTAAAAACTAAAAACTTAAAATCAAACAAAATAATTAAAGTCCCAAAATTAGTGGCTTATAATCAGCTAACACATAAAAAAAAACATAAAATCGATCTATTATCACACATTCAAGTCTATTAATATTAGCATGAAATGACCAATGCCGTGTTTATTACGAGTAGACTACGTAGGAAAAACAGAACAGTTCTATTTTCTTCTCTACCTTTAAAAGACTCACCTTATTATTATCCCATTTCACCAACAATTTCTCTGTAATATTCTCACAGTTCTTCCTCCTTTCAATAGCAACCTTTTTTTTTTTTTTTATCGGATTTACGATTTTTAACCAAATCATGGCAACAAATGAGAATGGAAAGCCTCTACCGAAATTCGGAGAATGGGATGTGAATGATCCAGCCACGGCTGAAGGATTCACCGTCATATTTAGCAAAGCCAGCGATGATAAAAAGACGGGAAAAGCTACCGGCAACGCCGCGTCACAAAAGAAAAGAGATGAAAAACCCGCCGTGAAAAAGTGGCTTTGCTTCACTTCTGCGTGAAAATTAATTACTATGTTATTAATTTGCTGGAAGAGTTGAATTAGATCTTTAATTCATTAAAATGGAATGCAAAATAATTCACCGAGGCGACATCGGCACTGTTTGGTACCTCTCAGATAGTGATTTAATCAAAATTTCTTAAAGTTGATTGATGCTTTAATCTCTCTTTAAGATTTTTTCAAACGTCACTGTTGTGTAGATACTTATATAGGGTGACATTGTCACAATTTGTTCATGTAATTGTCAAAGGGAAAGAAATTAGTAGGTTCTTTAATTGCTTGCATTATATTTAATTCAATTAGGCCGAATCTGAAATGTAACAAAACAAAAAGATGCTGAATTTTTTTTGGGGGCTTGGAAGATTTTTTGGTTTGATGTTTTTGGCTCTTTCTTCTTCCTTCTATAAAAGTTCAGTTCTTTGTTTTATATGTAAGCAATGTTGGATAAGTTAGTTTAAATCTCTTCCAACGACTTTTACTTTGAAGTTTAAAAGAAATTTAAGCTAAGTGATTTAAATAAATTTAAATTACTTTCAAACAACGCTATAGTAAAATAACCCTGACATGAACCTAAGCGACTTTTGATTGCAACCGGCTAGCTAACATATATGACCGTTGGTGTATCCAAAAAGAGGTTAGCATAATGGTTTTTCCCTCGAATCTTTTCATTCAACAGACTTTATTATTATTATTATTATTATTATTAGGCTCAATTATAAAAAAAAATACTTGTGATTTACTTCATTTTTAAAAAATACTCTGAAGAATTTTTATGATAAAAATACCGTAGTATATTTTTGTTAGCAAAAAATATTCTGTTGCAACACCAATGTATTTTTTGCTAACAGAAACATAACACAAGTTATTTTCTGCTAACATAAACAAACACAGATATTTTTATCACAAAAAAACTTTATGGTACTTTTTAAAAAATAAAGTAAAATGTTTTTACATAAGACAAAGTTTTAAATAAGAGTATATGTTTAACAAATTACTTAAGAGGGATAATTGCATCGGAGGTCTTTAAACTATTTTTTTTAACACTTAGATATTTGAAATTAAAATTATTAATTTGACACAAAAGATCTTTAAACTTTTAATTAGTTGCAATGTATCCCGCTTATGTATTATTCTTTAACGAAAATTGTCTTAAACTTAACGATACAAAGAATTTGATCATGATTTTTTTATATACATGTAAAGATAATTGTGAGATACTTACTGTAAGAAAAAATTATAATTTTGTATTATTGAAATTATTTTTTTCTCATTTTTAGTATTAAATATTGATAATTAAAAAAAGCACGTAAGTTAAAAATTTTCAAAAATTATTGGATGATATCTATATGGTTTACAGAATTTATTGAAACTCTTATTTTATGTATTCAAAAATCTCAAAGTAATAAAAAAAAACATTGTATTAACGAATGTGATAACATTACAGAAAGACATTCATTTTAATATTAAAAAAAATATTACCACCATACAAAGTTTTTTATCACCTTCTAATTTTAGATTTTGAATCTTGAAAACATATATTAGTCGTAGAGGTAGACTCAAACTGAGTTTTTATCGAGTTATTCAAGCTCGGTCAAAACTCAACTTGATCGAGTTCAAGCTGAGCTTGAGCCTGAAAATTAAACTCGATTAGTTTATTGAATCGAGCTAAGATACTTTAAAGTTCGACTTGAAAAACTCTCGAACAATTCGGTAAAGTATTATCGAGTTGAAATCAATATTTATATTAATATTAATATTTTTATTTATTAAAATTAAAATCCAAGCTTGAGTTCGAACTCGAATGAGTTCCAAATCTCGAGCTTGAATAGACTCGCTTTTTATCGAGTTTGAACCGAACTAAATTTAAATAATCAAAAAATTGATTAAATTCAAACTCGAATTTAATTTTTAAATTTAATTTGAACTCGAATTCAAAATTATTTATTTTAAATCAAATTAAATTTAAACATTTTAATGTTCGGATTAAGATGGATTCGATTCCGCTCTCAATTAATCGTACAGACATGTTTCGGTGGATAGAACACAATGAAAGAAAAAGAAAAAGAAAAAGAGGATACACCATGAAGAGAAAGAGAAAGAGAAAGAGAAAGAAAGAAAATGCTTCGGTGGATAAGGCAGGAATATGAAGTCGATCGATGTATGGAGTCAATCTCTAGTGGATCCCAACAGGGGAACTCCACACCTACACAAGACGTACACGGAAGTCATCGTCATCAACACGACAATCTTGTGCATTTTTTCCGTTAAAGTATGGTGCTTAAAGCCCATATTACGTGGTCCACAAAGCTGCCCTTTTTTTTTTTTAATAAAATGCTTACGAAAAAACCAAAAACAATACCCTATATAAATTAAATACTGTAATTCATAAATTCAATACAAACTTAAATTTAAAACACCAAAAAGAGAGAGGAAAAAGATAAAGTTGTATACTGTCTTTAATTTCATGACGATTTTAGCTTCTTTTTTTTAAGTAGGAGTAACAGTAGCAGAGCAATGTGGAAGGCAAGCAGGGGGTGCTCAATGTCCAAATGGGCTATGTTGTAGCCAACATGGCTGGTGTGGCACCACACCCGAGTACTGTGGAGCCGGTAGTTGCCAGAGCCAATGTTCGCCTAGTGGCCCAAAACCAACACCAACCCAATCTCCTGGTGGTGGTGATGTTAGCCGCATTATCACTTCTCCAATTTTCGATCAAAGCTCAAGTATCGAAACGATCCAAGATGTCCTAGCAATAAATTCTACACATGCCCGATCTTTTAATGGATTTGGTACATCTGTGACCACCAACATAATCAACGGTGGGCTGGAGTGTGGGCATGGTCCAGATAATAGAGTGGCAGATAGGATTGGGTTCTATAGGAGGTACTGTGACATGCTAGGAGTGAGCTATGGTGACAACTTGAACTGCTATAATCAAAGGCCTTTTGCTTGATTAAATAAATAATCAAAGGCCTTCTGGACTCTAAGCCCATTCAAGTGCAACCATATATGTAGCATGAGTAAATTAATTAATTAAATAAATAATCTTATATTAATTTCGAGATGGAAAGTGTTTCAATTTAACTATTTAAATGAAATATTTTAATTTTTTTTATTTCGGATTTGACAATATTTTTAAATATATACATATCAAATTACATATATTCCCAAAAAACATGTAATTCTAAATATAAATTATAAAAAAAACAATCGTCATTCAAACATACACATTAATCATACCTAGTTTTTTTAAATCAATTGTAAATCTTTTTTGGTATAAATCTAAATTAAAAATTTGTCATACTATCAAATTACACACCTTCCATATATATATATATATATATATATATATATATATATATATATATATATATATAGACACACACACATATATATATATGTGTCATAATAAAACAATCAATATTCAAACATTAAATAAAAATATATCACACATATAATCCAAAATCCAAATACAAACACAAACAACACCAATTTGATAATTTATCACCCACATCAAAGATGGAGCTGTTTTTTTTTTCTTTTCTTATGGAACTATCCAACTGGATTCGATCAAATTCCAAATTTCTAATTGAAAAGAAAGAGCAAAAATTTTCAAACTATCCCTAAAAATTTTCAAAAGTGTAAAAAGAATTAGTATTATAATATTTATGTTAAAATATGATGTTTCGGTTGAAACGAACCGAATTAAAAAATGAAACGAAGTATAAAGGTGAATCGTTTCGATCATTTCAATAGAAACAGAACGAACATTACAAATAAAACTTCAATTTATGCAACCAACAAGTTAGCCAAAAAAAGAAAAAGAAGAATTGAGTAGAGAGCTTTAAGCTACTATTAACAAAACTGTTGGTTAATTGAAAATTCGTTTAAACCCAGTAATTTCAATTCAGTTTGGTTTGCTTTCTATGGTTTAGTTATCAGCTAACTAATGGATTTTTTTTCTATATAATTGGTGATAAAAACTAAATAGATAATTTCAAAACATATATTTGTAAAAATCAAAATAATTTTAATACAATATAAATGTATGATTTTATATAATACTTGCATAATAAAAACAAAATAAATAATTAAAATAGAGAAAACAAAATGAGCTGGCATGTGAGTCGCGAAAAGCCACTATTTTAAAGCCGTTATAGCCTCTCTACGTACAGGTATAAATGGCTAAGATCGGCTTCAAGATAAAACCCAGATGCTCCCAGCTTTGTCTCTTACAATGTGCACATCCATTGAGAAGCGGGGTGAACCGACTCTATCAAGGTTGCCCAAACATACAAATATATAGAGAGTATAAAAAAAAAAGATCAGAAAAATTATGTGTCATAGGCTCTTGAAAATCTTAGTATTACTATTTATAGGCACAAATGAGCATAAAAATTTAATTCAAAAATTAAAAATAGAAATAATTGTAAAATTTGTAACTTTCAATTTATTGAGATTAATCACAAATTTGTAACTTTCAATTTATTAGCTATATTAAAATAACCAAATAATGACTATTGAAAAGTCATTTGATAGTTACAAAAAGTGTAACTCTTAATTTGATTATTATATTAAAATGGCCAAATAATGGCTATTAAAAAACAATGAATAATTGTGAGGAATTTAAAAACTTTTATATTAAAATTTCGAAACTCAAAACAAACAAAACAAAATAAAATAAAATATAGAAACTATATAAGGGCAACTTTAGTACTATGCAATAGGCGCATGAGTCTTCAGGACTTGAGCCTACACTTAGTGTTGACAGTATTCATCTGAGAGAACCGTAATGGACTACGCCTTAAATTAGGTCACTTGATCATACTTCAACAAGTCACATACACAGTACTTGATATAGGGTCAGGTTCGCGGGTTAGCGTTATTAATGGCCATGTGCTTTTATCTTGATTCTTATAAGAGTCTCTAGGGAATAGCCCAATCCCATAGTCATGGCCTCACGACAACTCTCACTTAGGTGAGCTTCCAAAGGTCTGTGTGATAAGTACCTCTCGACAATACCCGCCTCAATCTCATTAATAGTAAATATCAATCCTGAACATCACACTAATAAGCACTATCACCTTAGGGATGGGAAGGAATTGCTCTCATGGAGAATGCTCATTAAAAGTAATGCTAATAACGAGTCACACACTGCAGGTTGTTTCTACCCATTGAACATTTTTCATGGGATCTCCAATCACAAAATGTTGGGTTACCTCTGTTGGTAACTCCCTGTGAGCTAAGTCCATCCCCTTCGATGTATCAAGTATACCCCTCATGGGTAAACCTTTAGTCAAGCTGTCAGCTATATTCCTTTCATATCTCACAAACTCTAGAGATATAACACTTTTACTCAACAGTTCTCTGACTGACTTATATCTCAATTGAATATGTCTATTCATCTTTTTATAAGATTTTCATATAAGATCTATCACAACTTTACAATCACAGTGTATAAGTATAGATGACACAAGTTTATTCACAAAAAGTAATATCTATCAATATTTTTTTTAACCACTCAACCTCTATACAAATTGTATTTATACTTAGCCTCTATAGTATTTCCATTAGGTTTCAACTTTTCCTTGAAAACCAACTTACAACCTATAGGCTTACTCCCGGGAGGTAAGTCTGATAAAACCTAAGAATTCTCCTGTGCTGATGATTTAAATTCATTATCTTCCTTCCATAAAGTTGTAACTCCACAATTCTTTTCAATTCTAACTATCTTACCTCTTCTAGGTTCAAAATAAGTTTCAGATTTATTTCTTATGGATGAACTAGAAAGTATATACTCATTTAGTCAAGCCTTAAAAGGTTGAACCGGCACCTTAATTTTAAAAGGAAGGTATCCTCAAAATATTTTGTATCTCTAATTTCTATTATTGTGTTATTAAATATTTCACTTATTTCAGAGTTTATTACTAAAAACCTGTTTGCATTTCTATATTGAGCATAACCTATAAAACAACATTTATAGTTTTGAGTCCTATTTTCTTTCTCTTTGGTTCAAGTATAGCTACCTTAGCTAGACACCCCCACATTTTTAGAATATCAAACCTTGGAGGTTTATTTTTCCATATTTCAAAGGGATTTTTCTCATTATTTTAGATTTTTTTTTGATTCCTAAGATTCTTTCTTTCTTTCTTTTTCATTCCATCTACTTGATTACAAATCATTTCAAAATTATTAATTTTCCTCTTCCTTTCCTTTTCTCCACCATTATAACGTAACTTTCTACACTCATACAATTTATCCATCTTTCTTTTCTTTCTCAATCATGTTGTGTAAAGTATTTAAAGTTGAAGCTTAATTTCTTTACTAATAATTTTCTCTTATTGTTAGAGTTATGAATTGCTTTATATAGATACTTATTATTGGTTTTTGTATTTTTTTTTATAAAAAAATATGTCTATATATATGTATATATATATTTTTTTCTTTTTTACAAAAGCTTTATATCAATCACCAATCAAACTTTGACTAAAAGATTCAGGTGTAAAATCTCTCTTGCTTTTAATTTATATAAGTTTTACTCCAAATTAGTTTCTAACTTAGGTTTTTGGATCAGTGCACTCTATTTAATAAATTTGGTGCTACCATTCACACTATATATTTCAAATGGTCATAGACTAATATATAAAACAAATAGTCTAAGTCATTGAATATATTCTAAGTACTATATAGAATATTCTATATATATGTGTGTGTGTGTATGTGTGTGTCTTAATAATTCATAATAACTATTAACAAACTATTTCCTTACATTAACAGATATTTCGTATTTAGAATGATATACCAAAGAAAAAGACTATGATACCACACGCATATATAGAGATATGCAAATATTTTGAAATATATAAAATACTAAAATATATATAAAGCATATATATATATATATAACACTTGGTGACTGATCAAAAGCACTAGGTCTTGTAATAATTCATAATTTCTCAATTTGATTTTTTTTAATTTAGTATATAATATATATTTGTTTGTAATTTTAATTTTCATCTTTTTTTAATCAATAAGAAAAATTAGGTGATTATTATGTTTTTGTTGATATCACATTATCATGACATTCTATGATGAATAAATAACTTATATCCAATGAAGACATAAATAAATTAAAAAAAAAAATAGTCAAGCTCTGTGCCTCAACTTTCTATTAAATGGACTAACTTTTTTAATATTCATTAAACATTTATAACGTTACAACAATTCATTATAGTAATTACTATACTAGTATAATCATGATTTTTATGTATGTAACGTTTATTGACTTAATTATATATGTTTACGATAACGTTTTCATTTATAATGTAATAATGGTTTGGTTTGATTTTTTTATTATATATATAACATTTACAGCATTAACAGAATGATACTTAAAGTCATATTTAATATGTACATATACTACTATAATAATTATAGAAACAATTTAATAATAATTTGTTGTTAGAGACATACAAATCAATAACAAGTAGATCAGAATCATTAAATCAGCACATGGTTTTACAACATTTCCAAGTGAATGAAGATAATTTTTTCTTATCATTTTATTGTAATAATGTAATGATTTGGTACTGCAACTTTGTAATTAATTTTTTTATTTCAAAGTTGTCTTTAACGTAAATCTTTTACATATAATGAATATATATGTTTTGTACTTGAATTTCTTTTGTTCTTTCTAAACTGAAAATTCAATCTAGTTATTCTTATAATCACTCTTTTATCAACAACAATTTACACAAAAGCATATATATTTGAATCAAGGATTTATTAAAAAAATTGATATATAATACAAACAAGATTCTCATACATATAGATAAATATATGTAACACATTCAAAATTCCTACATATAAACATATTATATATATCATGAAAAATAAAAACCATACATATACAACATAGTATATAAAACTAGGCATCTAACACATGTAAAGCCTAGCTATAATACCATATGTCAATAATATTATAATGGTTTTAGCTGTTGGAATTTTTTTTTAATATGATTTGTGATAAAAACTAAACAGATAATTTCAAAACATATGCTTGTAGAAATCAAAATAATTTTAATACAATATAAATGTATGATATTAAATAATACTTGTATAATAAAAAACAAAATAAGTAATTAAAATAGAGAAAACAAAAGGAGCTGACTTGTGAGTCGCAAAAAGCCACAATCCTAAAGCTGTTATAGCCTATCTACGTGCAAGTACAAATTGCTAAGACCGACTCCAAGATAAAACCCATGTGCTCGCAGCTTTGCCTCCTACAATGTGCACATTCACTGGGATTCGGGGGTGAACCGACCCGTTAAGTTTGCCAAAAAACACAAATATATAGAGAGCATAAAACAAGAAAAAGAATCTGAAAAATTGTGTCTTAGGCTCTTGAAAAGCTTGGTATTTATAGGCATAAATGAACTTAAGAATTTAATTCAAAATTAAAAATAGAAATAATTATAGAATTTGTAACTCTCAATTTATTGAGATTAATCACAAATTTGTAACTTTTAATTTATTGGCTATATTAAAATAGTCAAATAATGACTATTGAAAAGTTATTTGATAGTTGCAAAAAATGTAGCTCTCAATTTGATTATTATATTAAAATAACCAAATAATGACTATTAAAAAACCATAAATAATTGTAAGGAATTTAAATTTTTTTTTCTAACAATAACACCCAAAATGCATCGTAATTGGCATGAATTAATGTCATACGCCATGTAAATTTGTCATTTTTCAAGTAAAAGTTGTTATTAGTGTTGCAACAAAAATAGTATTCTTCTATTTGGTTGTTACAGTATACTAGCATAAATAATATCTCCCACACGAACAAGCTAGTTTAAGTCAGATTATTAAGTCTTTATATAGGAAATCCGGATTCGAGCTCTTTTCCACCAATGTAATCCAAAATCATCGGTAACACCATAGAACTTAAACATTTGTGACCTAAATCCTCCATATAAAAAATCTGGATTTGATTTTCCTCCTTGCCAACTAAAAAAAAGCACATGTGATACTCTGAAAGCTAAAAAAAGTGTTATGATTAACATGCTTACTTGTATTTATTCCAAATTTAAAGAGATTAACACAAATTAGCTCTAAAAAAATCTACCATCATGAAAAGAAAACAGAACATAGAAGTGCTAAACTTAGTCCGCTAATTATAAGGCATATAACTTCTTTGTATGGTTGTATTGATCTATTATTGTGAGAAAATGATAAGCTCCGTGAATTTTACAAGTAGAGTACGTAAGAAAATATAATGATTTTATTTTCTTCTCCACCTTTTAAAGACACGTATTATTATCTCCCTTTCATCAATAATTTCTTATTATTTAATCACAACATATTTTTCTTTTATCCTTACACTTTCTTCATCAACTTTCTCTTTATCGATACTAATTTGATTATCTCATAGTAATTTTTTTTTCTTCCAAATTCATGGCAACAAATAAGAAAGAGAGGTCTTTGCCGAGATTTGGTGAATGGGATGTGAACGATCCTGCAACAGCCGAAGGATTCACCGTCATATTTAGCAAAGCTAGCGATGATAGAAAGGCTAGAAAGACTGTCAAGATCAACGCCGTGTCGAAGAGGGAAAGAGATGAAAAGCCCACCAAGAGAAAGTGGCTTTGCTGCATTGTTGCATGAGAATTAATTAGCTCTTTCACTAAATTTGCATTCAAAAACTTGAACAATTTTTTCCCCTTTTCGCCCCGTTCCCCTTTGTGTATACAAGGTGACAATATTCGGTACCCCAATGTTCATGTATTAGAATGAGACAAAATTACAAGTAACGGTGATATCACGGTTTTGATTTAATGAAAGTTATTACGGAATCGAAAAAATTCATTAATAATTATCAAAAAATTGAATGATAACTTTGATATTTATTTTTTTTAAAAATAATTACTATTTAATTTTTTCGTGATTATTAATGGATTTTTTTTTGATTTAAGAACAACTCTTATAAAATCGTGTCTATGACATTACCACTCAATTATAAATGCAAATAGGTTTCTTGAATTAATTAATTTAGTCCAAATGTAAATGTAATACTAAAAAATTGCCTAGTCCATATGCTAATTTTTTGGGGTCTTGAGTTGTAATGGATGAGCTCTTTATGTTTTTATCTCTAAATTAATTTCCCCATTAAATTAAGTTCATAATTTTCCATTTCAATACTATTTTTGTGTGCTAGCTTGTATATGCAGTTTGGCATATACTTTCATTATGAAAAACACCAACTACAGATACTCCAACAAGGTATAAAGATCCAAATCTGTTTTTACTGATGATTTCTATAATCCTCCGGTTTAAAATTTTTAAAAATGGACAAATTGAAAATCTCCTTGATTTTAAATAAAGGAAATATCAATAATAATTTACGCCCCTAATTTTGTTAATTTTTGCCAACTTTTCGTAACTAAATTACAAAATATGATGGATTGATTCTATGAATTAAATTAATTAATTATCAAATGGTAAAATTAAAGGATTCCAGTTGTCCATTAAGGGGTTCTTATACATCTGGGTCCATGGCCACAAATCCATTGAACATTCCACTCTTAATTTGGGCAGTGGATCTCTGTCCACTTCTCTTTCATTGATCTTAGTAAAGAATGGAGAATCTAATCATTGCTCCTCTTTTTTTTTTTTTTTTTTTTTTTTTTTTTTTTTATGTGTTTGGGATTAAGCGAAGCCCATCTGTCTTTCTTTCACACACACTGGCACACACGAGTCACAAACCCTGCAAAACCCTAAACCCCACAACCAGAACACACAACTGATCAACCGAAAGAGCTATCATCAACAACAGCAACAACAAAGAAGAGAGAATAAAATGGGAAAAGTGCCACCATCATTTCGCTCTGCACTATCAACCTCACTCATCAGAAAACCACCTACTCTCTCATCCGCTGAATCCCCATCTCCTACCCCATCTCCACCCCAAAAACCCCATCACTTTCCCAAGAAACCCACCAATAAAAAACATTCCCGGAAACTCCAAGACCCGAACGAAACCCTCAAAACCCAGACCCTATTCAAGACCCCCGACCTCGCAGACGCCAAAAAGCTCTTCAATTCCATCGTCACAACCACTAGGGCCCCAATTGATATTAAATTCCACAACTCTCTCCTCCAATCCTACGCTTCAATCTCCACCTTTGATGACTCGTTCTCTCTCCTCCGCCACATGACCAAAACCTACCCTTCGTTCTCGCCTGACCGATCGACTTACCATATCTTCCTCTCTCAGTCCTGCAGATCACCTGATTCCACTCTCTCCTCTGTTCACCAAGCTCTCAATCTCATGGTCAATAATGGGTTCAATCCCAATCAGGTCACCACCGATATTGCGATCCGGTCTCTCTGTGAAGCGGGTAGCTTGGATCATGCCGTTGATTTGGTTAAGGAGCTGTCGGCGAAACACTCGCCTCCTGATACTTATACGTATAATTTCCTCGTTAAGCATTTGTGTAAGTGCAGGGCATTGAGTACTGTTTATAGTTTCATTGATGAAATGCGTAGTTCTTTTGAGATAAAGCCCGATCTTGTTACTTATACAATCTTGATTGATAATGTGTGTAATACCAAGAATTTACGTGAGGCAACAAGGTTAGTAGGTGCGCTTAGTGAATCAGGTTTTAAGCCGGATTGTTTCGTTTATAATACGATTATGAAGGGTTATTGTATGTTGAGCAGAGGGAGCGAGGCGATTGGGGTTTATAAGAAAATGAAGGAGGAAGGAGTGGAGCCTGACCTTGTTACTTATAACACTTTGATTTTTGGTTTGTCGAAATCTGGGAGAGTTAAGGAGGCTAAGAAGTATTTGGATATCATGGTGGAATCGGGTCATTTCCCTGATGCAGTTACTTACACGTCGTTGATGAACGGACTGTGTAGAGAAGGCCATACGGTGGGTGCATTGGCTTTATTGGAAGAAATGGAGGCAAAAGGTTGTAGTCCGAATTCGTGCACATATAATACATTGCTTCATGGATTGTGCAAGTCAAGATTGTTGGAGAAAGGGATTGAAGTGTATGGGGTGATGAAATCAGGTAGTATGAAGCTTGAGACGGCTTCTTATGCTACATTTGTGAGGGCACTTTGTCGGGAAGATAGAGTTGCGGAGGCTTATGAGGTGTTTGATTATGCAGTTGAGAGTAAGAGTTTAACGGATATTGCTGCTTACTCAACATTGGAGAGTACACTGAAGTGGCTGAAGAAGGCTAAAGAACAAGGTCTTGCTGTCTAACTGGTATGCTCTCTTGCAGATATTGTTTCTTGATTGGCAAGTTGACCAGTAATCTTTTGTCAATCTTAACTTTCAAAAGGTTGGAACCACCGTTTTACTACAGAGTTGGCCCCTGCTTACCAGGCAGAAGCCCAAAGAATTTTAATCATCAATTGAATTCTAATGCTTCATCTTATTATGTTCGGCTTATGTATGTTATTCTCAAATTCATCTTTTCATTAATATATCAGCTGAAGATGTGAATCTTTTCTTATAGAAAAAAATTAGCTGAAGATATGGCTTATGATATGTAGAAGTGTGAATTAAGAGAAGCCAGAAACCTTGATTTGGAGATCGAATGAATATATTTCCTGTTGATATATCATGCCTTGCTAAAATCTAAATGAATACTATATTGACTGTAATTTTATGTTAATAAACAGAGAATATAGGTTATAAACTTGTAACTCATTTAGTTCATTACTCATTAGCCAGTATATACGCAAATGAGATTGTGGGTTTGGTCTTTTTGCATTATTGAAGTTAAGATGTCTTTGGGGCTAGCTGATTAAGACTTGTTTGTAGGTGCTTGTTGAGATGGCTTGAGTATATTTTACCGGTTTTTGATGAATGGGACATGAGGTTATTGTTAAGACTAGCAGTCACTCTGACTGACAATATGCATGAGTGACTTTAACAGGCATTCTAGCTGTATCATATGAGTACTTTCAATCATTTTTGTGATTCACGACACTTTACAATTATTTCTGATGATTAATGATTGTTGCTGTTGTATTTTATTTGATCAAACTCCTAATAGTTAGTTCTCATTAAATCAAGGGCCCTTTAGTCTCTTAAAGGCAAACGTACCATTATCTCCTGTGGAATGAAACCTTATTTCACATGATCTGTATGGAGTCCATGATCTTGTCTAGATTATAACTAGTCTTATGTGTATTTTGGTTCTCTGCTTCTGCTAGTTCCACTAACATTGTTTGGTTTTCATATTCTTCCCCCATCCCTTGCATGAACTGCTAGTATATAATGATTCTGCATTGTTTTTTGCACTGAATTTGACTTGTGAGAATATTCAAATTAACATTTAACTAAGTAATGCATGTTTGGCCTGGATGCACTTTTGTACTCCATTTCCATATCTGGTCATGATACATTACTTTTTTGGGCTACTCGCTCAATATAATGCATGGCTAGAATGGATGTAGAAGTTGAGATTTCTGGTTTTTTATCTACAGTGCTGCAAATAGAGCTTTAAACATTTCCTTTTTGTCAATTTATGAAATCAGGAGTGAAATGGCATGCTCCCTTTGTTTCTCTGACCCAGCTTACTTAGACTGAGGCTCTTGTAGGTTCTGTTGTTGGCTCGAGTTGTGAACAAAATTTCATTGCCAGAGAGAGAAGGGTGCATGCGAGTTGATTTAGCAGTTCCAACAGTCTACCCAACAGATATCATCATCCCAACCCCATAACTTGTTTTGGAGAAAAAACTGCTACAACTATGAGGGATGGAAATGTAAATATAGCTGGTGTTACATGATAACTCCCAGATATCACCAAGATTGGTGGTGTTATGATTTGTGAATCGAGGAGAGCAATCTGGTCATGTCAAGGAGGTAGATAGCTGAACTTTGGCATCAAAGATTTGTTTGAAACTGTATTTTCACCTGTGCTAGCTGATCGCGTCTTCTGGATTATTGTAACCCTCAAAGTCAAAACACCCTATGGCATGGGAAATGGACTAGTAGAGATCATGCCTTGGAATTGTATGCCCAATATTACGGGCAATTTTTGTGTAGGACCGGCCTTATAAGGCCCTTCAAAATTCCCCCAATCACATTATACCGCAATATACCATTGTATCTTTTACTTCATATTTTTAATGGGATAGCATAATGTGATTGGAAGAGTTTTGGAGGGACCTTATAAGGCTGGTCCTCCGCAAGAATTTTTCCAATAAAATACAAGTGTTTAAATTAACTGCACATTAGACATGGTTTACTTTTTGCTCTTCAAGTATTTATGGCATTAATATTCATTAGTTCATATAGGTTATGTTTGCCCTTACTTTTAATTAGTTACTATGTATTTGTCCTGTAAGATACAATTGCTGATGAATGGTGAATGATTTTGTACATTGACCTTGTATTCTCTTCTTCAATGGTGAATGATTTTGTACAATTGCAGTGATCAATTTCTTGGAACGATATGATACCTGAATTTTTCATGATTGATTCATTTTTCTTGTCATTTCAGGCCTGTAGGCCCTAGTCCGTAGAACTATGATTCTCGCTTGTATGATTGATTCATTTTTTTTATCATTTCAGGCATGTAGGCCCTAGTCCGTAGAACTATAATTCTCGTCGTATCTATGCTTTTGGCGATGGGGGACGTGCAAATGGCACGACAGCTAAGGATATGGATATTTAGTACCTAAATAATCTTAGCACCCTTCATTTATTACCATATAAATGACAATCTTGACTATTGACAAAAACATTAAAATTTGGTTTGATTATGTTCACTCCCCCAAAATGTTCGACAAAAGATCCGACTGAAGATTGATATGCTCTTTTGGATCTCGTATGGGGAAGGCAAGATATAAATGCCAGCTCGGTTAGTTTCTCATCTAAAAATTTCTGTTGATCTCTCGAAGATATTTTTTCCATTCAAATTCTCTGTTGCCAAGCGCAATGTCTTGTGATTTAACTAAGGATATAGTGAAAAAAAAACATTGGAGACGTGGATAGTCATGGCCTCCTCATGTTGATTTTAATAAGGAGGATGTGATTTCTTTATGTGGCAGTTTTCTGTATTTGACACACCATTGTTAATGTTCCCTTCAGACTCAAAATTGTAAATAAATTTATCGGTTTTCCATAAAAACAATACCTCCCCTTTGCAACCTTAATGCCATATGGTGATATGGCAGAGAATATGGCACATGTTGCTACGGAATTCAGTGCCCAATTGGACATGAAAAAGTATCAAGAACTTGGAATTGAGATTTTGTTATACCAACCCTAATTACCCATAATGCAACCCTAGATTCTTGAACTTTTTAGGTATATTTTTCTGCAAAATCTTGTCTCAATTTTGTCGTTTTCCTTTCTTCTCTGTTTTCTTATTTTCTCGGTCAAATGGCTTTGGCAACTCTCTGGGTTCTTTGGAATTTAGACAACTCATGAATTGCCAGCCATTAATGTTCATAAAATTAATCAGGGGACACGATTTGAGTTCTGATTGAGAAGAAGGTACTAGTAATGATTGGGGAGACAAGAAAGCATACGGCTCTCACGGCCTGTACCACCAAGAGAGAATCATAACCAAAAATTAATCAGTGACCTATAAGTTTTTGCCTATGTCATGAAACATATGATTAAAGAAAGAACCAAGGTTTGCTGCTGGTTGCTAGCCAAAATTGTTGCCTAAGATCTTCCAAATTAAGGTGACCCACCTTGCCATCACATGCCTTATGGTAATTCCTTTAAATCATTTGTGAATTATTCTTATAAATAGGTTTTAGAATCACACCCAATATTCAAGCATCAATCACTAGCAAAAATTGATCAGTGATTTTCAGCTTTTCTACAAAAATCAAGTAAAAAGATGGCAGGATCATTTGTTCACACTCCTGTTAGGTTTATTAGCTTGCCATCAAAATTGTACCCTGTTTCTCATAAAATTGAAGCAGAGTTGAGCAAAATAAAAGCTTTAGAATCATCATCAACAACCCCTTTAACTACAGCTGAGAGTATTCAAGCTGGTTTAACTAAACTCGCTGAGCAGTATAACAGTATCGAAGGTGTCATTCATTCTCCACATACCCGTCAAGCTCTTCACCATCAGCAACATGTAAAACTAGTGGAAGCGGCGCTTCATGGATCAACTGGATTGCTAGATGCTTGTTGCATTACAACAGATTTAATTTCAATGTTGAAGGAACAAGTTCAAGACCTTCAATCTGCTTTACGGAGAAGGGGAGGAGATTCAAGCATCGAAAGCAACATTCATGCTTACATTAGCTTTAGAAGGAAGTCGAAAAAGGATATTGCCAAATGCCTTAAATCACTGAAGAGAATGGAAAGCAATATTATTGCAGCAATACCCTTTGTAGATCACAATTTATTAATGGTGGTTAACATGCTAAGAGAATCGAGTGCGCTAACGATTTCTGTTTTTCGATCAATCTTGTTGTTCCTTTCAATGCCGGTGATGAAAACAAAGGTTAATAATGGATGGTTGTTGCTGTCAAAACTGATCCCAATTGTTGCAGAGAGAGATGATCAGAAGATGTTGAATGAGGTGGGTAGTGTAGATGTTGTTGTCTACTCCCTCTATGGACAAATCAGAAAAAATGATGCCAAGATTGACGTGCAAATGGCACTCAAGAGATTAAAGAAACTTGATTTTAGTATTAAAGGTCTCGAGGATGTGTTAGATTGTCTGTCTAGACGCCTCATCCAACACAGAGTGTGTCTCCTTGACATCCTTACCCCTTGAAGATAGTAGTTTCTGCACATAAAATTTGATCATGGCATCCTCATTTTAAAGGATTGGTTCATGTTCAATAATCAAATTTTGTAGAAATGTAATGCATGATTATGTATAGCTATGGAATCTGAAAACAAATTCAGTTTTTTCCCCTCAATTTCATTTAGTCATGATCAGCTATGCAAGTTATAAGTTTTGCCATCTATCCATATTTCAGTACTGTTCTTAGTTCCCTTTTATCAGTGTAAATGCACAATTTGCATACAATGTGATGGAGCCCACAAAACACACATCCAATAAGACATCTACACGTGGACCCTGGCAACACCAGTGGGGGGATGACGCGTGTCTAGCCCCCACGGCACGGCAAAGCACACGTGGAACGGTCAGATCACATGACTGCCACGTCAAAGCATGGTTAGCAAACCTAACCCTGGAACACGCGACCCCTGACACACGCAACTTACTGATCACGTGATTAAGATTTAACTCCCTAGAGCAGGGATGATATGGGCGAGGCCATCCCTCCCCCCACGTGGGTAACCTCCACTCGGAAGAATATAAATAGCGCAAAGGTATGTGAGTCCAAAGGAAGAGACTTTACTTTTCTTAGCACTACTTGACTTAAAAGAGAACCCTCAGCCTTGGTCTCTCTTAAGCCCTTGTTCTAACTTGAACATCGCAGCGCCCTCGGAGGTATCCCCCTCCCCTCCTTCCGAAGGTCTTTTAGTTCACTTCTATTACTTGTGCAGGGCCACATCAGCTCCCAGGCCACATTAGCTCCCAGGCCACATCAGCATCCGGGCCACATCATCATCCAGACCACGTCAGCATCCAGGCCACGTCAGAATCCAGGCCACGTCAGCACCAACGGTTTTTCAGCATCAACAGATTGGCGCCGTCCGTGGGAAATCACAATCTCTCACTAAATAGTAGAAGCGAAGAAATCTAAAGAACTCATATGTTGCAATGCCAAGCCGTCCGACACCATGTTGCACACTTTGGAGTTTCGGGTACACACTACCACACCGTAGTGCGCACGTCCCTGTCCGAGCCGTTGCTAAGTGTGCACGGCCGAGCGTCATAGTGCGCACGTCCCCGTCAGAGCGGTTGCTAAGTGTGCACTGCCGAGCACCGTAGTACGCACGTCCCTGTCTGAGCCGTTGCTAAGTGTGCACGGCCGAGCGTTGTAGTGCGCATGCCCCTGTCCGAGTAGTTGTTAAGTGTGCACGGCCGAGCGCCGTAGTGCGCACATCCTTGTTCGAGCCGTTACTAAGTGTGCACGGCCGAGCGCCATAGTGTGCATGTCCCTGTCCGAGCCGTTGCTAGGTGTGCACGGCCGAGCGCCATAGTGCGCACGTCCCTGTCCGAGCCGTTGCTAAGTGTGCACGATCGAGCGCCGTAGTGCCCACGTCCCTGTCCGAGCGGTTACTAAGTGTGCACGGTTGAGCGCAGTAGTGCACACATCCTTGTCCGAGCCGTTGCTAAGTGTGCACAGCCGAGCGCTGTAGTGTGCATGCCCCTGTCTGAGCGGTTACTAAGTGTGCATGGCCGAGTGCCGTAGTTCGCACGTCCCTGTCTGAGCCATTGCTAAGTGTGCACGGTCGAGCGTTATAGTGCGCATGCCCCTGTCCGAGCGGTTGCTAAGTGCACACAGGACGAGCATCAGTGCGCCCGGCCCAGAATCGGTGCGCACACCCAAGGCCAAGCATTAGCAAGTGTGCGCACACCCTCGGCCTCATCCCAGCATCAGTGCACATAGGTCGAGCATCAGTGCGCACGGCCAAGCTACAGTGAACACACTCAAGGCCGAGCATTAGCAAGTGTGCGCACACCCTTGGCCTCGTCCCAGCATCAATGCACACTAGTGCACACAGGTCGAGCATCAGTGCGCACGGCCAAGCTACAATGCGCACACTCAAGGCCAAGCGTTAGCAAGTGTGCGCACACCCTCAGCCTCGACCCAGTATTAGTGCACACTAGTGCACACAAGCCGAGCATCAGTGCGCATTAGTGCACACTGCCCAGAATCAGTGTGTACACCCAAAGTCGAGCATTAGCAAGTGTGCGCACACCCTCGGCCTCGTCCCAACATCAGTGCACACTAGCGCACACAGGCCGAGCATCTGTGCGAATTAAGTGCGCACAACCAAGCTACAGTGCACACACTCAAGGCCGAGCGTTAGCAAGTGTGCGCACACCCTCGGCCTCGTCCCAACATCAGTGCACACTAGTGCACATAGGCCGAGCATCAGTGCGCACGGCCCAGAATCAATGCGTACACCTAAGGCCGAGAACATGGATTGCTCTACACATGCTCAGTCAACTAGCTCCAAGGTCCGAGTAGTGGATGACTCCACACATGCTCGGACTCATATCTCCAAGGGCGAGCAGATGGATTGCTCCACACGTGCTCAGCCCACTAGCTCCAAGGTCTGAGCAGAAGGTCAGGCACCACACGTGCTCGGACTCTTGTCTCTTCTCTCCAAGGCCGAGCAGATGGATTGCTCAACACAGGCTCGACCCACTAGCTCCAAAGTCCGAGCAGATGGTCAGGTATCTCCAAGGCCGAGCGTCTGAGCTGCTTGTCATACCCTCGGCCAGGTATTTCCAAGTCCGAGGCCGAGTGTATGAGATTCTTGTCATACACTCGGCCAGGTATCTCCAAGGCTGAGCGTATGAGCTGCTTGTCATACCCTCGGCAAGGCATCTCCAAGTCCAAGGCCGAGCGTATGAATTGTTTGTCATACGCTCGGCCAGGTATCTCCAAGGCCGAGCGTATGAGCTGCTTGTCATACCCTCGGTCAGGCATCTCAAAGTCCAAGGCCAAGCGTATGAGTTGCTTGTCATACGCTCGGCTAGTTATTTTCAAGGCCGAGCGTATAAGCTGCTTGTCATACCCTCGCTCATACGCTCGGCCAGGCATCTCCAAGCCTGAGGCCGAGCGTATGAGCTGCTTGTCATACGCTTGGCCAGGTATTTCCAAGGCTGAGCGTATGAGCTGCTTGTCATACCCTCGGCCAGGCATCTCCAAGTCCAAAGCCGAGCGTATGAGTTGCTTGTTATACGCTCTACCAGGTATCTCCAAGGCCGAGCGTATGAGCTGCTTGTCATACCCTCTGCTAGGCATCTCCAACCCGGAAGCCGAGCACATGAGCTGCTTATCATACACTCGACCATGTATCTTCAAGGCCGAGCGTATGAGCTGCTTGTCATACCCTCGACCAGGCATCTCCAAGTCCAAGGCCTAGCGTATGAGCTACTTACACTCGGCCAGGAATCTCTAAGGCGCTAGCCACCAACCTCCCAAATCTTTTAAGTATAAACACTCGGCCACGACACCAACATCACATTTTACTTCCTCAAGGCACAAGTACCTGAGGAAGTGGGGGGTCTGTGATAGAGCTCACAAAACACACATCCAATAAGACGTCTACACGTGGACCCTGGCAACACCAGAGGGGGGACGACGTGTGTCTAGCCCCCATGGCATGGCAAAGAATACGTGGAACGGCCAGATCACATGACCGCCACGTCAAAGCATGGTTAGCAGACCTAACCCCTCTGGAACACGCGGCCCCTGACACACGCAACCTACTGATCAAGCGATTAAGATTTAACTCCCCAGAGCAGGGATGATAGGGGTGAGGCCATCCCTCCCCCCGCGTGGGCAACCTCCACTCGGAAGAATATAAATAGCCCAAAGGTATGTGAGTCCAAAGGAAGAGACTTTACTTTTCTTAGCACTACTTGACTTAAAAGAGAACCCTCGGCCTCGGTCTCTCTAAAGCTCTCGTTCTAACTTGAATATCGGAGTACCCTCGGAGGTCTCTTTTTCCCTTCCTTTCGAGGGTCTTTTAGTTCACCTCTATTACTTGTGCAGGGCCACATCAGCTCCCAGACCACATTAGCTCCTAAGCCATGTCAGCATCCAGACTATGTCAGCATTCAGGCCACATCAGCACCAATGGTTTTTCGACAATAACACTATGTTTATATGTTAAATAAGCAATCATACATTTATAACTCAGTCTGAAAGTTGAAGCTATATTTTGTAAAGAACCCGATTGATGAAGTTCCTTAATAATAATTTCCTTTCAAAAAAAAAGAAAAAAAAAACGATCCTTGCATGTTGTACTGTTTACGCATTAGATCCACTGATAATGATTCTTGCCGACCTATAAAACCTACGCAAATAAAGACAAAAAGAAAAACTACAACATGTTATATGGTCTACGATAATCATTGAGCATCTCAATTACTATATAGTATAAATATATATAATTAAAATGATAACAATAATGTTCAATCTTATGCATACTCTAGAAACTGATCCACCACATGCAGCTCATATATTAGAGCAATTATTGTGTAGACCAATTTTATAAAGTTATTTAAAATTCTTATTATGTCACAATATATTATTTTATATTTTAATTTATTTTTAAATGAAATAACACGTATAATATGATAGAAAGAATTTTATAAAAACCTTATAAAACAAGCACAAAACAAATAAAACCAAAGCGAGTATTTTTTTCAAAGAGATGATACAATATGATTAAAAGAGCTCAATAAACAAAGATTTTAATAATGATATGATTAGTACAAAAGTTTTGTGTTTGGCTCTTGAGAATCTCAATTTTTTCTATAGTTTACTTTTTCTATCGCTTCATATTTTTTCATATGTATAAATAATTAATTTTTCATTCGATTTATTTGTAAGAGAATGTATTACCAAAAAGTTTTAATATGGCGATTGAGGTTCGTTCTCTTCATAAAGAGTGTTTAGATTTGAGTCATTTCCATTGCAGTGGAATGAAGCAAATTTTACCCGATAATTTAACAGGAATTAAAAATTTTACAGGTGATTTAACAAAAATTAACATATGTCTGACTCAAGTGTAGAAACATTAATGCAATGTTTATAAGAACTTTACCCTCCTCCTTTTAACGTTTTTTTATTTATAAAAAGAATAACAGTTAAGTTATTTTTCACATTAACGTTTTAAAAGTTTAAAAGTTTAAGGTGGTGTGCAATTACATGTATTAATTACTTGACTTGACGATTTTTCAAATATTTAATTTCTCCTATCAGGTAAGAAAATATTGTAATTAATTAAATTACTGTCACTGTGTTTAAGAGAATACGATTCTTATGTACATTGCAAGCATAATGTACCGTTTGTTTATAAATTGCTTACATGCAGAAAACCATAGGAGACAAAGAGAATAATCGTGTCACGGGGAAACAAATGTGCATGTGATGCAACTGTGTTTTTCCATTTCAATTGTCATGATTCTCATAATTCTTCCAATATAGTTTTTCGGTACCAAATTGTCTTCATTAACTTGGCATCAATTCCAAAAAGAAAGAGAAGAAAAAGAAACCACTCCTATCTTCTGCTTATAATGCTTCCTTGTCTCCTAAGAACACCATTTTGTCACCACGACTACTACTATGGCTTGCATGACCTCTGTGCCATTTTGTGATAAAGTATTAGCAATTTGGAGTAAACATTGCTTTTCTGCCCTCATCAATTCCAATAGCAAGCCTAGATTCATGGTCTTTCATGGATTTTTAATGTTAAATTCTTATCTTTAGCAATCATTTAAAGAATTTTTTAGCTGATACCCTCTTTTGGTTCTTTGAAGATAGACATGAATTGCATATCCTTTTTACATTAAAATTGATATACTAACATGAGTACTGGTCAGAGAATAAAACTGAATTATGGTTTGGGAGAATGGTTTCAGTGATGATTGAGGAGGCAAAGAGGCATACAGCAGTAAATGGCACGTATTTTTCTGTTTACATATTCAAAGTGATAAACGTTGCCCATCTTATGACCTTAAATTAAAAAATAAAAAAAAGAGTGATGGGTTTGCAGATTGTTGGCTGAAAATATCACAAACAGAAACAGAAAATTAGGTGACCCACAATGCCATCACATGCATACTGCAATCAGCATGACCATAGGCAGCTTAAGGATTCCTTTCAGTTTGTCTTCTTACAAATAGGCTGATGACCCATTTCCATTTTACCATCAATTGCAAAATTGAGTTTTATTTTCCTCACAATTTGCAGAGTAAAAAATGGAAGCATCATCTGCAACATTGCCTGATTTGCACCAACCTTTCAGGTCCATTAGCTTGCCCTCAAGAATACATCCCATTTCTGTTAAATCTGAAGCAGCATTAAACCACCTGAAATCCTGGAAAACATCCTCAATTTCCATAATAGTTCCTTTTGGAGCTGAAACACTTCAAATTGGGCTTGTTGGTCTTGCAGAATTATACAATTGTGTTCAAGAATCCATTCAGTCTCCGCTTACCCAACGGGCAATTCTTCATTACCAAAATGGGAAACTAGTGGAAGAAGCACTAGATGGATCAGTCATATTGCTAGACACATGTGATACTGCAAGGAACCTATTGTTAACAATGAAGGAACATTTGCAGAACCTGCAATCAGCTTTTCGTAGAAGGGGAAGAGATTCAAGCAATGAAAGTAAAGTTGACGCTTACTTTACCTTCAGGAAGAAGGCGAGAAAGGAAATGACCAAGTGCTTTCAAGCATTGAAGAAAATTGAAAGTAAAGTTTGTTTCTTCTCTCCAATCTTGGATGCAGATCATCATCTATCAATGGTTGTTAAAGTTCTGAGAGAAGCAATGACGATCACCATCTCCATTTTCCGGTCTCTTTTGTTATTCCTCTCAGCACCAATGACGAAAACAAAGGTAGGAGGGTTCTCATTGATCTCAAAGTTGATTCCCATTAGATCATCATCATTTTCAGAGAAAGGGAAGAAGATAATGAACGAGGCGGAGAGTGTGGATTTTGCTCTTTACTCCTTCCATGAGCACTCAAGGTCCAGCAGGGATGCCAAGGCTGAGGTGCAAATGGTGCAAAAGATGCTAAAGAATCTTAATGATAGTATTGATGGCCTCGAGGCTGGTTTAGATTCCATGCTCAAGTGTCTAATCCAAAATAGAGTATCTTTCCTTAACATCCTCACTAATCACTAGCAATGTCAAAACTATTGTAAATCTCAGATTGGCATGGCATCCATATTTTAAAGGATCTGCTGTTTTTTCCAAACATAATGTATTACAGATGAAATCGAACAAATAGTAGCATATAAATTGAACGGAAATTACTATCAAGGTAGTTCAGTTCTTCATATCATTTATGATATCTGTTTTCAGTTTGGAATGTCTATCATGCAGTACTCTGCTAGAGTTTTAACGATCAATTTTGCTTTTTACCCATGCATGAATCACACCTTAAATCTGCAGTTACTAAGATATTTCACTACAAAAAGGTTCAACTGTTTTTTTTTTCCTAACAGAGGATCCTGTATGACCTTTTAACCATTTTGTCTTTCTGTTTTACCGCGACATAATTATTCTCTTCCGGACGTCATCATTAGGAGAAATTAAATATATTTTTTTATGGATCGGAACTAAACACGAATCATTTAACATATACGAGAGAGCTCCACCTGTCCTTTGACAGCCACATACCGAACATAACACAGGTAAACGTGTTCTTACCTCTGCGGACCATTCTATTGTTAAACAAAATCTAGGAAAACAGAAGAAAATATAGCAAACATTTTCTTTTTTCCTTTTTGATAATTATATAGCAAACTTTTAAACAGAGAAGTTAAACAAAAACTTAGTGGTAATTAAATTAATTGGAGACAAGCATACTACAAGCCACTCGTGCACACATTATATAATAATACCAACATTAATATTGCTAATTAAGAAACAATTAATTAAGGTTTTGGAATCATAATCACCTTATAAATCATAAAATACACATTTTTCTTTATCTAAACAGATCTGGATCTTGATACCTTCTCTAACAATTATTATTCAATACATTTTGCTGTCCAAGGTTCTCTCTGTTTGAGACAGGCATTGAAGGATAATGTGTCAGTAAAGGAGACAAAACAGGTGATGACTATTTAGGTTTCATGAATAAAGAAACACACAAAATGATAAAAAGAGCAAAGACAGCTCATACCCCTTTTTCAAAATCGTTTGATAAGAAATAAAATAAAGAGCAAATTATTGGAGCTATGTTGGCCACTGATGTTACAAGGCAACCGAATCCAAAGGAGAGCCCACACTCAGCCTCACATGCTCATCACATTGACATCAACAGTCTTGTCTCTCTTCTTCTCTTTTTTCTGTCACTATAAATACTGAGTCACTGAATTGATCAACCCATCTCAAAATTTAAAGTTTTCTGTCAAAAAGAAAAGAAACCCAGACAAAAAAGGAGCAAATATGGCTAGAAGGTACCATGTTAGATCAACTAGCTTGCCTTCAAGATCACATCCTAGTACCCTTTTGATTGAAGAAGAGCTAAACAAGCTCAAAACATGGGAAGCATCATCTTCTACATCAGGGTCCATCTGCATCTGCACTGGTCTATCAGGACTTGAAGAGTTGTACAAATGTATGGATAATCTTCTCAACATGGCTTCAACTCAACAAGTCCTCGCTCAGCATAAAAAAGATCAGAAATTTGTTGATGAATTATTGGATGGATCGGTGAGGCTTTTAGATATCTGTGGCATTGCACGATACATCATGCTGCAAACCAATGAACAAGTTCATGCTCTTCAATCCGCTCTCCGAAGGAGAAAGGGAGATTCAAGCATTGCAAGCAATATTGCTAGTTACACTTGCTTAAGAAAGAAGACAAAAAAAGATGCCAAGAAATTAATTTCTGCATTGAAGCAAATGGATAACAAACTTGGGGTTTTATCACCCCCCTTGGATTTAGATGATCATCACCTCTCGGCTGTGATTAGTGTGCTCAGAGAAGTTACTGCAATGAACATTTCCATCTTCCAATCCCTCGTCTGTTTCTTGTCAGCGCCTGTAACCAAGACTAGTAGGTGGTCGCTGGTGTCAAAATTGATGCACAAGGGTATAATAGCATGTGAAGAGAAGCAAGAAAATTATGTCAATGAGCTCGAAAGTGTGGATGCTGCACTTTGCAGATATGCTTCAGGTGAAGAGTCTGACACTGAGAAGATGCAAATTGCACATAAAAGATTGGAGGCCTTGGAGACAAGCATTGAAGGCCTTGAGAATGGTCTTGAGTGCGTCTTTAGGCGCTTGATTAAAACAAGAGCCTCTCTTTTGAACATAATCTCTCAATTGGGGGAATTCCATAAATTAATCCTGTAAATCCATCCAAATATTAGAGGATCTGCTGAGGGATTTCAATTTTCATTTCAAAAAACTTGGTACATGAAAGAAATTCTATAGTTATACAATAAAATACAAAGAGAAGTTTTTATGATCAACATATGTTGTTTCCTTTTCTTTCTTTTTCTGCTAATGTTGATAAGCTTCAGTCTTTTTTAAAACCTAACATAAACTAATATCTCCATTCCCAGAATTCCCTGTGCATAATTTCTCAGTATTGCACTGTTGATACCCTGCCCTAGACAGTTTTTATGGGAAAGATTTTTAAATAAAGCTAATTTTGAAGTCATTTTAAAAAAATAATAATTATCCAATTTTGGAGAATTTTGGAAGTGTTATCAACTTAAATGAAAAAGTCACCACCAATCCATTTAATCCGTTCGATTGGACACCTAAGTAAAATTAATATTTTATATAATTTTTTTTCAAATTAATATCAAATATCAACCAAAAGGATCCACCAACCAAATTTTATGGATCCGGAAAACCTATTGTGTATGGGAAAGAGACGTCCTACAACACCCATCAAAGATGCGAATGTCTTAATTCCATTGATGAGGAACAAAAACGTTAGCCATCTTGATTAAAAGCAGTGCCTTAAATTATATGCAAAGAATTACTACTAGCCAAGCTCTTTCACTGAAATTGTGTGGTGATTGGCTTGGCCCATAAATCCCACATAGAAGCTGCAGCATTCTCATTGTTTTTGTTCTTCTTTTTCTATCTATATATATTTTTTTAACATTTCTTTCTTTTTAATGTTCAAGTAACAACTAAAGTTTTTCGAGATCCTATTGTTTTGTCTCATCCCACGTGTCGAAGATAAAGGTAGCAAAGAAGAATCTGGATATGGAACAGGTCATTTATATCATCACACGTGTTGGTGCTGGAGTTGAATTTACAGGTTCAAATTTTTTCTATTGATTCCCCTTTCCTCGATCGATAAGATATCACATTTCAGGTAGATCTTAACCCCTTTGCTTTAATTCATTTTCACAAGCAAAACAACTTTATATTATAGAAACAGAAATATAATAAACCAAAATGAAAATCAGAGAACTAAAATAATAGTAACTCAAGATAGAAATATGAAAAGAATCTGCCTTTCACTCATTACAACCTTTCATACATAGGCGATTTGATCATCCATGACAGACCCCTTGCAGGTGTTTATATTTCTAATGAGTTTGAAGCTCAATTTAGTCATGGACTAAGCACAAAACACATATATTTTCAGTACCTCATAATAGCATGATCAAGTACTAAACTGACGTGTTACCTTGGCAGCTTGCAAGGCTTAGGGGGAATCATGTCAGAACTTGCCACTTGAATCCATAAATAAATGAAAATATTCTTTTTTCAAATGTTAACCACCATATCACATAAGCTTAACTTCAATACCATATGGTTTTTGATCTTTCCAGATCTCATTTTTTAAGGTCTCAACAACTCTCAAGGTTCCCTGTATCTAGAGAAGTTTGGGAGGCCATGCCAGGCCATATTTAATGGTAAACAAGTTCCATGAATTGAATAAATAGAAAAGACTAAGTCGGCAGCCATGGCAATGACGGTGGTGCATGAGAGGGGAGAGAAAGGGGGATAAACCTAATAAATCAAGTGTTAGTACAAAACAAAAACCAAATAGTGAGATACACCGTACCCAAATAACAAAAATCAAATCATATCAAATAAGGAGAGTTTTGTTTGGTGGAAGATGTGACTAACATAATCCATACCATAGGAAAAAAAAAACCACACTGCCTTCACATGGCATCGCATTGATATAAGGACCTACTTTTTCTTCTGCTCCACTCTATCTTCTCTAAGTTTGTTGGTATAAATACATGACGATGAATTGTATGAATCGATGCCCATCTTAACATGACAAAAAAAGAAAAAAATGGCTGCTTTCTCTCCTAAATTCACAGGTCGCTACAATGTTCGATCAATTAGCTTGCCAGCTAGATCACATCCAACTACTAATAGGATTGAAGAAGAGCTGAACAAGCTTAGATCTTTGGAGGTATCTTGTTCATCAAACTCTGAAACAATTCGTACCAGCCTCTCTTGCCTTACAGAGTTGTACAAATGTATAGAGGATCTTTTCAGTTTGCCAGGCGTCCAACAAGCTCTAGCTCAACATCACCATAAGAAATTGGTCAATGAATTGTTAGATGGTTTTGAAAGGTACTTAGATATCTGTTGTAACACGAGGGATGCTATTTTGTTAATGAAAGAAAGTGTTTGTGAACTTCAATCAGCTCTTAGATGTAAAAAGGGTGGAGAGTTGAGCATTGAAAGCTATGTCAGTGCTTATATTTGTTCTAGGAAGAAGATGAAAAAGTATATAGTGCAGTCTCTCAATGCATTGAAGGAAGTGGATAGTATGTTCAGGGCCTCTCTTCTTCTAGATCTATGTCATCTCCTCTCCGTGGTGGTTAAAGTGATCAGAGAAGCAAGTTTGGTAACTGGTTCCATCTTTCGCTCACTCTTCTCATTCTTGTCTGCGCCAGTTTTGAAGCCAAAGCCTACAAGATGGTCACTGTTTCCAAAATTGGTGAACAAAGGGGTGGCAGCAAGTGAAGGCCAACAGGAAACTAGCATGAATGAGATGGAGAGCGTGGATACTGCACTCAGCAAATTATTGCTGCAAAATACAAGTGAAGATATCAAGGCAGAGAGGATTCAATCTGCACTTATGAGGTTAGAGGCAATGGATGTTTCCATTGAAGATTTTGAAAAGGGACTTGAGTGCTTGTTTGGGCATATGATCCAAGCTAGAGTCTCTATTTTAAATATATTTTCTATCTAAGAGTGTTTCGAATGACAATTGTATTAATGGCATCCGCATTTTAGAGGATCGGCAAAATGTTGTTTCCTTTTTCAAATGTACAAATTATGTACATGAAATGTATAGTGACAGACTGGAATTTTATTTGAAACCTCTTTTATGTATCCTTTTATTGTGCTTTGTTCGTTTCAATTTTCATATTCAATGGACTCCCAAAATTCATTAATCTCAGCATTTCAGGCTTTCAGCTTGGGACCACCATGTACCATTATATAGAGTATCAGTTAACTCTGATTATTCGACCCTTCAAATCAACTTGGCTACTTAATCCCAGTTTTAAAGAAGCAACCTACCTAACTTATTGGTATAGTTTACTATCCCACATTCCCACTCAGCTCCATGTTTTTTTATGGGAACTCAAATAGAAAGCATTGTTTATTTCCTAGATTCCTTCTCAGCTCCTAGATAAGTAACTTCAGCTCTCATTGACAACTGACATTGTGTAATTAGGCATCATATTCCCAACTTCTAGATTAGAACCCACGAAGCCAAAAGGCAATGCTACTACTACATTGCAAAGCAGTAGAAAGCAAACCCATCAAACACCTTTGACCCAAGAATTGATGTTACTCCAGCTCCTACTAACCCCCCTCAAAACTCGAACCAAAGTTGGAAAGCAACTGCAATGTGTTTGGGGTGGAAGGGATTGGAGGGGAGGGGAGGGAAAGGGAAGGGGATTGGGTGTTAATGTATTATAACCCTGTTTTTGAAAGAGAGAGGGGAAGGGAATTGGAGGGGATTTAATTCCCTCCCATCCACTCCAAACCCCAATTCGGGGTATGTGAAGAGAGGGGATTGAAACTTTTTTTTTTTCCACATCCAAACAAGGGAAGGGTAACCACCTACCTTCCCATCTCCTCCCTTTAAATACCCCTCATTTCTTTCTCCTCCAAACTCTAAACACACTGTAAGCAAACTAATTACACGCCCCTCATTTCTCTCTCCTCCAAACTCTAAACACACTGTAAGCAAACTAATTACACGCCATTTCACTATAGATTAAAATAACTACTAGTAGTATTTTTGTTATCTAAAATCACAAAAATTAACACAAATTATTGGTTCGAAAAATTGCACCTGAGGAAAGTCAAACCTAAACAAGTCCAATCAACATAAATGCAATTCCAGCAAACTTATAATGCAACAAATTCATTTCCAGAGAAAACAAAGAAAACAAACAAATAGAGGCATTCTCAGCAGCAATGAAGAAAAATAAAATAATATGGCTGATGTCACCTAAAAAAACTAGAAATAGAGGCATTTTAGCATTAATGAAGAAAACAATAAAAATATAAAATGGGTCATGTACTCCTGTTTTACCATTGGTTGGTCTTGGTGATCAAGGACAGAGCAGGGAAAATGAAACTAAAAACAAAACCAGAATTGAGAAGAACGTACAACGTACCAATTAAAAATCAGAGGAATGCCTGTAAAACCAGTGTTGGTGATCACAGATTCACAGCTAGGCTCCTAGGAATCTTCACCATTGTAGTTCAGTTCATCAACCGGGTTGATTCATCTTAATTAAAGATTGGATTTTGCCAGTTTTCAGGATTGGCTTGGATCCAGTGGCGTAGCAGTAGCTGAACCCAATTTTCAAGGCCAATATCAAGACCAAGCCCAACAACTTGATCTTAAAAAAAAAAAGCAACAGAAGTAACTACAGTATATTGCATAGGATACGGCACTTCTCGAAGTATATTCCACGTGTCACATCACATAACGGCCATTTTTGCTCAAAAACTTTTCAAGTCACTAGGTTCAAGAAATTAGCTGTGTATCAAGCAAGTCGGTGCCTTTTAGTGGGTCCTCAAAGACGATCAATCAAAAAGAAGTAGAGAAGGATTCCTTTCCTAATTCAGGAGACCGTTACAAGCCAGAGCCCACGCGATTTTCTCTTCTGTCTTTGCTTATTACTTACTCGTTTCTCAATCAGTGGAGTCATGACCGTGGTGAGTGTGGCCACAGACCATACCAGGAAGCTCATGAAGTTCGGCCTCTATCTTTTCCGTCGAGGCTTCAACGCCTCCAAATGGTATTATTTTCTCTCCCATTTTCTCTTTTTACTAGATACCCATCTGTTTGGTTGCCCAGAAAGTGTACATTTTGGTTCTTTTGGTATTCAATTGAGTGAAGTATGAAAGTTTCTTGATACTTGGGTTTCCCTTTGTTACATTTTCTCGGGAACTAAACAAAGCGGCGGATTCCTCTTTTGTTGTTTAATTTCTCCTCTTCTCTATTTGTACTGTCTGGGATTAATGAGGTTTTGTTGTCGAATAAATGGTTTTTCTTTCTATTTTTTTAAAATATAAAAGCAAAACGGCGGCGAAGATGGCGGTGGCTCGGATAAAGCTACTGAGGAACAAAAGGGAGGCGGTGATGAAGCAAATGAAGCGTGACATTGCCTTGCTTCTTCAGTCTGGTCAGGATGCTACTGCTCGCATCCGGGTACTTTTTTCATTTTCATTTTTATTTTTTGTTCCCTTCATATACTGTGACACTGGTCTATATTTCATGTCTCGCTTTGCCTTTGATATTAAAATGGAACAGAGATGATCTGATTAATGTTGAATTTTTAGTTTTGGCCCTTTTTTCTTGATTGGGTTAGGCTAGCAATTGTGCTGCCCTCGCTTGCTTTTGGGGCTTTAAATGCAATCTTGAATTTACATGAGGAATTTCTCAGCATTTACCTTGACAGATACTTGCCTTAATTAGATTTGAGAAGAAAACCGATAGGCATATAATTTTTTTTACACTTCTTTGGAGTCATGGGGCACCTCAGATTAAAATTGAAACCTAAAATTAAAATCTTTTGCACTTCTCATTATAAGTAATTCACTTTTCTAGTCAGTTCCATTTACTATAAAGCATTTTTATTACATTTGTTGATTCTGTTCAGTGATAGACAGCATGCTTCACCTTGTTGAATTATGCACAAAAACAGGTTTTTGAACTTAGAAATAGTGCCTAACTCAATCTGTGAACATTTTATGTTAGAGAAATATATATTCATACTGTTTCATGGATCCTTCATTGTGATGGATTCTTGGTTTATGTATTTTAGTTTTCTAAATCTATAGTATTCAAAGTTTATAGTCTTCCTTTAATGCCCACATATATTGCTTGAGCTTGTGTTTCACATTGATGGTGCGATCACATAGGGGGATTTGTGATCATGGATTCGATACCTTGGAATGTGGATAATACATGTTTGCTCAAATTTGAAGGAATAATATTTTCGTGCAACAGAGTTCTGAACGGATTTAACTCACCATCGAGTCTTCTGATATTGTAGGTTGAACATGTGATAAGAGAACAGAATGTTTTGGCAGCAAATGAGTTCATTGAGCTCTTCTGCGAATTAGTTGTGGCCAGGCTTACCATAATTTCCAAGCAAAGGTAAAAGAAATATATACATTTATGATTCATGGCATATTATGGATGAAGTACATTTTAGTTCTCATATTGGTCCAATTTTCAGGGAATGCCCAGCAGATCTTAAAGAGGGGATTGCTAGTTTGATTTTTGCTGCCCCGAGGTGCTCAGAAATTCCTGAACTAATATCACTTAGAAATACTTTTGAGAAGAAATATGGAAGAGAATTTGTATCTGCTGCTAGTGATCTGCAACCTAACTGTGGTGTGAATCGGATGGTAAGGACTGTCTTCTGATCACTGAAACCATTGCTTCTATTACTATAAAATCATAGTGAGCAGTTTTTGAGAAGTTCTACGGATATCAATTTAGCAGTTATTGTTTCTTCTTGACACACTATCTCGACTTTCTCCTTGACTAATGACATGGAACTAGTGATCCTTATTACATGAACACTTAAAATCTTAGGTTGTGAATCCTTATTATATAATGTGACTCTAGCTGTGGTGTGAAACGGATGGGTAGCACTGTCTTCTGGTCATTGAAAGTTTACCGTTGCTTATATTACATGAACACTTAAAATGTTAGGTTGTGAATCCTTATTATATAATGTGACTCTAGCTGTGGTGTGAATCGGATGGGTAGCACTTTCTTCTGGTCATTGAAAGTTTACCGTTGCTTATATTACAATTAGATAATAGTTTAATCTTGAAAGTTTCATAGATAATTGAGCAATTTTGTTTCTTTTTTAACAGATTATCTCAGAATTTTATCCTCTACTAATGACATGGAACTAGTGAACCTTATTGCATAAACACTTCTACTGCTATATTCTCCGGTCACATCTTGTTTTTTTCATAAGGCTTAACACTGCTTGCATTTCCGTTTAGTTGATTGATAAACTCTCAGTTAGAACCCCAACTGGTGAAGTAAAGTTGAAAGTCATGAAGGGAATAGCCAAGGAATTCCAGATTGAATGGGATACAACTGAATCCGAGAAGGAGCTTCTCAAGCCTCCAGAAGAGCTTATAGTGTGTCCTCTCTCTCTCTCTCTCTCTCTCTCTCTCTCTCACACACACACACACACACACATACTCATTTTCATATACACAAAATTTAAGCCCTTTTCTCAAACTAGATTTTCTGTTCTCTCTGTACTTAGGAAGGACCACCTACTTTTGTTCGTGCTTCCAGCTTACCGGTTAAACCTGCACCAGTTCAATCTGTTGAGCCAAAAGGACCTACAACCAGGTATTCCGTCAACTTCATTTGTGTGCACCTGTCCAATAGTTAGATGATGAAATTTTTACTAGCTTTATTTCATTGCCCAGATCAGCAAGTGGCAGAGGAGGTGTCACTACTCATTTTGAAGACATGGCATCTGCTGCAGAAGCAGCTGCAGAATCAGCCAAGATAGCAATTGCTGCTGCCTATCTGGCCACTAAAGACACCAAGCAGTTCATTCAAGTATCAGGTTCTGACAAAAACTTATATTCTTCAAGCATCAGTGCTGGGAACTCTCCTGGTCTTTTCCTGCCAAATGACCCCTCAGTCAACTCCCAGTATATGAATCATCAACCGGCAGCCGCAGGGAGGATATATGAATCTCAGAGTTTCGAAAGGTCTCATTATCCAAGCAACGAGGAAATGAGGCCTACCCATATGGAAGTTGGAAAAGTGTGCAGAAGGCACAGCTACAATGCCCCTTCTGCTAATTCAGATGTTAAGTTCGATGAATCCGACTGTGATGAAGAAATTGAAGTGGAAGAAGCAACTAGGCCTACCCATATGGATAGTGTAAAGATCTGCAGGAGACACAGCTACAATGCCCCTTCTGCACATTCAGATATAAAGTTTGATGAATCAGACTGTGATGAAGAAATTGAAGCGGAAGAAGCTCCTGGTTGCGCTTTTCTTCCACCTAAACGGCCTCCACCAGCAGTGCCCTCATCTCAAGCTAAACAGAGTCCAAGTCATCGTGTTCATCCAAAATTGCCAGATTATGATACCCTTGCTGCTCGTTTCGAAGCTATCAAGTATCATAAATCAAAAGGCTGAATTACATTGATTTAGCATCATTTTTTTTACTTTTATCTTCATACATGGTATGCATGATGATGCATGCAGTTTTCTATAGAATATGTAATGAATAATGCTGTTGCTTTCTTATGTAATATTTTTGAAAGAAATCATACGAATTTTTGCCTTCATTGGTGCTAATGTATAAAATATTCACAGGGAAAACCTCACTTTAAAGAAGGAGAACCGCACAATCTTTTGATGTATCTTAATATTTACTCATTTATTACTCATGGCATTGATGATAAAGTTTAGAGAGCTGGTCTGTTGATAATGTTTACTGTTGTTATAGGAAGCAGCTTGTTAGTGCTCTTCCTCCCATGCCATTCTTACAGCAGAGGGAACACTGTAAGAGAGATCATGCGATTCACCATGATATGCACCTGTATTGACAATTGGTACGCTCTTTTATCTCATTGAGAAAAACTCAAATTTCCTTAATCGGATATTTTGCTTATATGATGTGTTATTTTAAATATTTTCCTTTTAACCTAAGAAGAATGGAGAGACAGCTCTCCTCTCCTTCTATTGAGGTATTTTATTCTGGTGAAAAAGTCCTTATCCAAAATGTGTTATAAAAGAGGACTGAGAGCATCAATCACGGCTGATGCAAATGGTACATCTCAGTCATGCATGCGATTGGTACACACGGATTTCACATGTGTGATGCACAGATGGTTGATTTGTGCCAATCGTGTTACTCATCAATGCTAGCACTTTGGTTTTCTAAGATAGATTAGCTGCCGAATGTTTGACTAACTGCCTATTTGCTCAACTGCCTAATTCAGTCATCATCAAAAATTTAATCAAGAACCTACTCTTCTGAACACCTAAAACATCCATCACAGTCCACTTCTTGAACCCACTTTTATTTTGCATTTAAGTTCCCTTAATAACTGTTTGGACCTACAACCAACTAATTATATATAAGTTGTTAGTCCATAAGAATTTCTTCCTAAACAGACAAGGTGAGTGCCTTGAGTAACAAATGGTTTATGTCATTAGACTCTGAAAATGAAAGAAGCAAATGAGATCAGTTCAGCTCCAATAACACCAAGTCCTGAAATGACAGAGCCGTTAACACTTCCAGTTTCTTATCCACTCTCACTGTATCATTCACCATCTTTGATTAGGTCTCCATTTCTTACTCCCAATTATGCAGAGGCACCGAGAAGCGAAACCCTGAAAACCCCAAGATTCATTACTCCTCTGTGTAGTCCTGCAAGGAGAGATGTTTGCTTCACAAAGATTGATGATCCCCTGCTGCAAGATGCTTGGCTCCCCATCACTGAATCAAGAAATGGTAACAAATACTATGCTGCCATTCATATTCTGTGTTCAGGCATTGGAGTTCAAGCTACCTCCCTGTGGCCTTCTCTATCCTTAGCTGGTAAGTTTAATTAATTGAACTCAAAAGCTTTAATTTCTTGAATCAATTAGAGGTTTAAATTTAAATCTATCAGGCTAAACTTTGAAAACTATGATTTTATCATAGGAAATGGGGATTAATCAGTTTGACTTTAGCATTTATATGGCAATTCTACGCCCTATGGTTACTTGTCCAACTCCATGAATCATCAGAAACTGGGATGCGCTACCGCAGATACCTCTAACTCTCCATTGCTGCCTTTGGTAAATTATTTACAACCATAATTAACAATACTTACTTTCAATAGTTTCTATCTTTCCACAAAGTAATTGTTAAAATGTTTATCAACTTGATATGTATTGTTAGTTTATTTCCTATCAGTTAAGTTTTTGGTATAGCTAGTAATTTAGATATGGTTTAGCCTAACAGATGTTTTGATTCATAGTTTTAAAAAAAGTTTTTGAAATAACATTACAATTAAAAACTCTTTAATGTTTGATGAAACAGTAGTAAAACAAGTTTTTTTAAAACATATTCAGTTTCTTAAAAATTATTTTTCTAAACAATTTTTAAAGATGTTTGACGTAACTTTCCTTTATAAAATACAAAAATCATGTCACGAGCTCTCTTAAATAGTATCGCTAAAATTTTTGTGTTCGAATCTCAATAACTACCAATTTGATTGATTCCTTGAAAAAATGCACGGTGGCTTGATATACATTGTTAATGTATTTTCTATTAATTTAAATTTTTGAAATGTTTGATACTTCAATTTTTCCTGTGTTGCAGGTGAGAGGCTAGGCAAGTTGTTAGCCTTGTTCCCGATAGCATATCTGTCGGGCAGTATGTGTTTTGCTATGATCATCATCAGTGGATCAACATCCAAAATCTTATACCAGACGTTGTGTGGGGCCACATGCACATTGAAGCCGTTAACAACCGTGAATTTGTGTTTACGTGTGCGGCCCTGGTACCATCACAGTTGCCAAACCTGAACTCAATGGCGAGTGGGTCGTTTATAGCGGCCCTAACTGCTGTGGGGTATTGTACTTTGATTTGGGTGGTGCCGGTGGTGGCTGGCAGGGTCCCAGATGCGACGTCATATGCGCCCGATGATGGCATTTACTGTGAGACAGGGAGGGTGCTTAATGCTATAGGGATAATTGCTCCTTGCTTTTAGAGGTCACAATCTTATCCTAGAGATCCAGGTATGTGATTACTCCCTCTTTTTTTATTTTTTTTTTGGTGGAAAAAAGGAGATTCATAAAATAAACAAAAATACAAATAGTCCTTGAGGATGAAACTCCTTTGAAATCTATATACAGAATACAATATAACCAAGACGAAGGAGAAAGAAAAACAATAAAATCAAAACCATCTGTCCTCCCTTATTTAGCCAGCAAATCAGCAGCCTGATTGGTTTCTCTGAAAACATAGTGAAGTGAAGACTCGGTGAAAACCCTAATTAATAACTTGCAATAAAAAATGAGAGACTCATGCAGGTGGTCTTCCGACACATTATTAATAATCATCTCCAACACAATCTGGGCATCAAGTTCAACATAAAGGTGTTGAATGTCAAGATCACGAGTCAAAATAAGACCATCTCTCAAGGCCCATAATTTCCCAATCACGCTAGAACCAAAACCAATATTCCTTGAAAAGCATTTGATCCAAAGACCTCTTTCATCTCGGAGTAACCCACCACCACTACAGAGACCTGGATTACCAGAGGCAGAACCATCAGTGTTCAATTTGACCTATCCAACCTTAGGAGGGGACCAATGGACTGAAACCTCAGAAAATTGGTTTTCTAATCAAGGGCAAAAGAGGTTAGCAAATTCACAAGCTCTAAAGAAAGAGTCCTTAAAGAGGTCAAGGGAGGAGAAAGGTTTGTTCTCAAAGAGAAGTTTGTTTCTAGCAAACCAAAGGTTCCAAATCCTGAAAGCAAAAAACTAATTCCAAGGAATTTTATGAGAAAAGGGAAGAGAAGACGCAAGGTTCTCAGATAACTAACAAAAAAACGATTTTCTGAAAGAAGGGATGAGGACATCAGGAATGGTAACATGACCCAAAAAAGCTTGGCCACTAAACAGTCTCTTAAAATATGCAAACAAGTTTCAGGAACATCCGAACAAGTAAGGCAAGAGCTGACAACTGGAATGTGTCTGACAATCAAAGTATCTTTACTTTTAATTTTATTTTGAATACAGAGCCCAAAAAAAAAATTAATCATGTTCGTGGTAGGGCACTTCCAAACAACATCCCTATTATGGGCGAGGAAATCTATGTCAAGGTTGTCGGCTAACCAATAAGCCGTTTTATTGCTAAAGTTTCCATTAGTAGAAAGATCCCAAGATATAGAATCTTGTTTACTTTGGCGTAAGGGGAAAAGGATAGCCAGAATAAGGGCAAGAATGTCATTTGGAAGGACAAAGGAAAGAATATCAAGGTTCCAATGGTTGTTTGCTCTAAGGTCAAAGACCTTAAGATTGACTTCCTCTCTGGTCAAAGGACCCGCAATAAGACTGCAAAAGGAAAAAATGCCCATCCAGTTATCAACCCAGAAATTAACGTTTGTCTATTTTTCACTATCCATTTAAGTTTTATTACACATTTCCCACCCTTTGAGGATTCCTTTCCAAACACTCGACCCAACCCTCCCTTTCAAGGGGGTGTCTTGGTTCCCACACCTAAGATACTTGGCTTGGATAATGTTAGGCCAAAGGGACTCAGGTTTCTTAAAGATTAATTGAAGTACAAAATGTGTACCAAACAGTACCGTATGGACCACAAGGTTAATTGCCATAAGCTCTCGGCAATAAGCAAGGAGGGGGTGCAAACCTATTAAATGTCAAATATCTATAATTAGTAGAAGCCTAATCTAACAAGAAAAAAATGTTAGTGGCAAAATATACTAGCATTTTCCTTATTCCTAACATAAGCTTCAAGTCCCCAACTCTATTTAAATAGCATACTATTTTGAAACGTATTGACAAATACAAACTCAAAAAATACAATACCTCCATTGATAATATTGTACTTATTAAGGGGTGAGGATAAGTCAGGTCGACTTAAAAATTTAACTCAACTTGATATTTTCAACTCAACCGGTAACTCGATCAATATGTAACCTAATTGACTTCACAAACTAGTTTGAATCAATTTGATTTTCTGGTTTCAATTTGAAAATTAATTTAAACATATTATATACAATAAAATTCTACTACAATAATTTATCATCTATTAGTTTCGATTTCAATTCATACAAAAAAAATCATTAAATCTTACGAATCTATTACTCACAAATTATCAATTTTTTGAATCACTTGACAAACAATACAGAAAGTAAAAAAAAAATACTAAATTTTGGAAGTGTTTAATGAATCAAATTTTTTAAAGTTTCAACATCAATGCAACACAATTTACAAATATCTTACTCATATCCCACAAATTCTATTTTATAAATATATGGCCACCGGATATCAGTTTGAGTTGAGTTTCAAAAATCTGAACCAAAACCTAATCCAAACCATCATATTTTACATTTTTTGCAACCCAAAACTAAATCAACATCTAAAGAATCTAGCCAAAACCGACCAATTGCACCAATTTAGATCGGTTTGACTGTTCCATCGTTTAAGTTACTCACTCTTACATATTATATTGTTGCAGGGCACTATGCCATCAAGTGAGAAGCAAGCGTCAAGCGTGCCAATGTAGAATGGAGTGAAAGTGGCATATACACTCATAGCAATATGCTTATTTCCCCTTGCAATTGTTGGGTATTGGGCTTATGGCTATAGGGTAAGAATCAAGAATAGCTTAATCAAAGTGGACAATAGTTTGTGATTTATTTGGTAACGTAAAAAAGAGAGAAATATGTTCCCCTTGCAATTGGTGGTTATTGGGCTTATGGCCATAGGGTAAGAACAACGAATAGCTTAATCAAATTTGATAATAGTTTCTGATTTAATTGGTAACACAAAGAAATAATGTAAAATTTGGCAGATAGCAGCAGATGAATGGGTGATGCTAACAGCTTTACACAAGTACCATTCACACGACGTGCCACGCTTTGTTCTAGTGCTTACAAGCCTACTTGTCATAATTTACGCATTAAGCTCATTCCAACTCTACGCAATGCCAGCCTTTGACGACATGGAATCTCAATACACAAGCAGGAAGGATGAGCCTTGCCCGTGGTGGCTGAGGGTGTTGTTTCGGGTTTTCTTTGTATTTCTGTGTTTCTTTATGGCTGTGGCAATTCCATTCGCGGGAAGCATGGCTGGATTGTTAGGACGGTTAACACTGCCTGTCACATTAGCATATATCCATGCTTCATGTGGGTTAAGATCAAGAAACCAATTAAATATAGCAGTATGCGTGGCTCAATTGGGGCCTAGGGATCTTGGGCATGGCACTGAGCAGCTTATTGATTTGTGTTGGTGTTTATCTTCTAACTGAGACTGGTGTAATAGTAGAGGAAGAAATTGAATAAATACAGCGTGCTTGATTTGAGATTTTCAATATCATAAATCACTTGGAATGACTAGGGGAATAAAACAGGTGCAGAAACGGTTTTAAGAGTTTCCAATCTGGCAAAGATAAAAGAATCACAAATGAGCTCAACTACAAACCTAAAAGCTAGCCAACAAACAGCTCCAACTAAACCTTATGCACTACCGCACTAATAAGCTAAAACAATGGGATGTGCAGTCGATGCTTTCCGCGCAGAGCTCACACTAGAATTTCCCAAAGAAAAAAAAAAGATTTGTGAAATTAATGATACAATTTCCAACAATGTCAGCAGCAGCGACAGGTTAGAACATCAACACAAGTATACGGTCTCGACTTTTCTTCGAGTTCCTGTGCTGTGGGCAACAGTTCCAAACTGTATATACTGCTCCGTAAACAACAGAAGTTGTACATATTCCTGCAAAGTCCTTTACTGAAAGGATATACTTGTTCTGGGATACCCCTGCAGATCATAAAAACGAACTAGCTAAGAAGTTAATACATGTATAAACTATAAAGGTCCATTGATTTGCTTCAGCCTTGTAATGCAGAATCAAAAGTCCATCATCTTCAATTAGTAGAACAAACAGTCCAAATGTGGGAATAGCACAGATTTTAACTTCTTGCTTTCTCTCATCATGTTTGTTCTTGCTTTTAACACCAAAAGCAAAAAATTAAAATTTGTCACTAAGTCCGTATGTTATGGTCTGACACTATTTTCTTTTCTTTTATCAATGATCTGACACTAGATTTCCCCGACAAAGCCAGCATGCAGTTGACTGAATAGAACAAAAAAAGTTAAATGATATGAGATGGTATAAGATAATACAAGTGTTAACTAACCTTAAATATGGGATGCGTCTCCGTCTTACAAGTTCATAGGTAGTTTGATTTGTCAGAACAAGATAGCTGCAACAGAATTGATATCATCAGAACATAGACACCGATGTTCCCATGAGTAACAAGACATTTCTTCAAACTGAGTATTAAAGGGTTTCTTAAGTGGGTTCCTGAACGAAACACAACAGGGGGGGTGTGTGTTTGAGTGGGTGAATGGATGTCTGCACATGAGAGATAGAGAACCAAAACAAAATATTAAGGGTGCATTCCCATCTACATTTTTCTCAACACTTTCCTCAATAATTTGCACATTCTTAACATAATTTTTTTTAAAAAAAAAACATTTCTCTTTCCAGCATAATATTGGAAAAGTTGGAAAACAACTTTTTTTGTTTCCCATTTTTTCCAATATTATGTGGGAAAGAAAAATGTTGCTTTCCAAACTATATTAAAAATGTGCAAATTGTTGAGGAAATTATTAAGGAAAATGGAAATGGAAAAAAACATTTTCCACAACTAAACCCAACCTAAATCTCTCTCTTATGACTAATCTTAAGCCAATCAGCCTCACAATCAAATAGACTTTGATCCAAAGCTGTACTTTTCTCAGAAAACATATCCATGCAGACAAACATTACTCCATAAATAAAACAAACTTGCATCTGATGTTCTCCATAATTACTGGTGGGTTAGCTATAACTAGGGCAATCATGCCATTCTTCCAAGATTGACATCACCCATGACACAGTAGAATTCAAAGTAAATGCATCCATTAAACCTGCTTTTGATCCACCAAACATGTCTTTTCAACATGAATAAATCCATTAATATTTTTCCCTTTCATGCTTAGAAAGAATTAAATTAATAAGAAAAAAATAATAGTTAAGTCGTCACTCTAAAAAAGTCAGAGCTGGAGGAGCAATGTTAATCCAGGCTGTGAAAAAGACACCCTTACTAGCAGCCTTCTCAACCTGATTATATCCTGATAGGGCATGCATGAATTACAAACAAGTCCTACGGCTATTGCAAGAAAAGCAATAGGCCAACTAGTTCCAAACTCACCTTATCATGTTTCTGGTTCATATTGGCCACATGAATTGTTTTTTAATCTGGAAAGAGGAACAAAATAAGGCTTCTTCTTACAACTATTTCACAGGTAACAAATTGCCTAAAAGTAAATCTTGTGTAAACCAGGAGCTCTTTAATTCGGGATTCTCCAACGCCCTTTTTCCTATCTCCAACAAACACCAAGTTCATCTTTTTTTCTTTTTCTTTTTTCCCTTTACTAGTTTAAATTGGTGTTTAAACAGGAGGACATATCAGCAACTCCTCTCCAAATTAATGAATAATGCGCATGCATCTATTGCATTAAGGTTGCCAATCACCAGGTCAATACACCTTTGATTACTATCACGGTTAGTTTAAGCTGTGTGTACTCTGCCAGTCAAGAACCAACCTTTATTTACATAGCAGAAGAACTTAAAAGATTAATCATGTAACATGTAAATTAAAATTATGAAAGCATTACAACAGAATCTTTCAACCAAACTTAGATTAATATCATAAAATCAAGGCCACACACTTATAAAAAAAATAGTCAGGGCCACAAGCTATCACCGACAGTTAACAATAATGTTTCAGTTATTTGGTCCATTCTAATTTCCACAGTTGATAATGAAGCGATGAAGGAGGCAGCTGCACTGTAATATCCGTATTTTAAAAAGTTTGGTAAGTGTATATTTTTATCAATATGACAAAGAGTTAAATCCCTGAATGGCTGAATGAAGATATCTGGAGACCAGGGTTGAAAAGTAAAAAAAAAAAAAAAAAAAAAAAAAGTCAACTTTGAACAGTACTCGGGGCAGCCAGCAAGAAAGCAATTTTTGGGTGGAATTATTTTATCTTGGTTTTTGTTGTTTAGTGTGGAAGTGGAGAATAAAAAAAAAATAAATAAATAAATAAAAGAAAAACAATATAATGATTATGTTTTCTAATCATGATTTTTTTTTTTTTCTTTTGTATTAAAATGCTATCTATGGAGGATTTGAGGGAGAGAGGGGGGCTGCTGATTTTCAGCCGAGCTCCCCTATAAATATGAGCTTTAAGTTGTGTAATTGCACGAAGAATTTTTCTATAGTTTCAAATAATTCATCTGTGTTCTTAAAACACTTTGAGAGTTTAAAGAAAGGTAGAAGGAACAAAATTTTTGAGAGTATTTTCGAAAATATTTCGGGAAGCTATCAAAATAGCAGAAGGTAATAAGGTAATGTTATTTTATCATTTATGAAAGTTTCGGAGGTTAAAATAGAAAATTTTCAAACTGTGTAGTTTATGGAGAAAAGAAGAAATAATAAGAAATTTAAATTCCAATATTATGTCAGGTGTTGGTAGTCAACAATCAGGAGAAAATTCGAGGAAGATCGGGAAAGGCAAAGAGGTGGCCCACGAGTAGCTTTAAAGTACTACGTGGTGAGTTGGATTTACTCTTAGTAGTCTAAATAAAAATCAATTATTTGGTGATATTATTAAAATTAATTATTAAAGTATGCTAGGGTGATAGATGAAAAATTGATTTATGGGTATGATAGGAAATTTGACCAGGTAGAAATATTTTGGTGAGAAATGATATTTTTGAAAATCATAAGTTTATTTGAGGATAAAAGCAATAAATAAATTATTGATGAGATATATAGATGTTTTAATACGAATTATGACGAGATGAATTTTAGTGGATCTTGTTAAATTTTTATGGATGATTTAAGATGAATTTTAGTGGATTTCGACAAATTCTGATGGACAAGTTGAGATGAAATTTAGTGGATCTGGACAGACTTTAATGAATTATTTGATGTGATTTGGGTAGAGAAGAATCTTGTGGAATTTTTATAATTTGAATAAAAATCTGGATGATTGGATGTAAGAAATTTTAAAGAAACTTTGTTAGATAAAATTTGTGGATAATTAGGATAGTCAAATTAAGTAGTTTGAATCTTTATATTGTTTTTATATTACTGTTTATATTACTGTTTCATATCATTGGTCATGTACATATGCATTAAATAATATAACCGAAAGAACCGGGAAGGCAGCCGGTCTAACGAAATAACCGTGACAGCCGGTATATGCTGGGATGAAAAATAAAAACAGTGACAGCCGGTATATGCTGGGATGAAAGTGAAAATCGTGACAGCCGGTATATGCTGGAATTAACCGGGAAGGCAGCCGGTCTGATGAGAATAGAAGAACCGGGAGGGCAGCCGGTCTAAGATTATAATAACCTGTCGACAGGTAGGAAGACGTTCCCATCATAATCATTCATGCATCTGTATCTGTTTTAATTATCATTGCATTATTTGAGATGCTGAGTTGTGGTATATTAATTGTGAATTAAATTATAGATGGTTGGGTCTCATAAAAAGAGACAGTTATAATGATGAGATTTTCGAGATGTTGAGATGTGATACTTTTTGTGAATTTAATTATAGAAGGTTGAGTTTCATATAAAAAGACAGTGATAAGACTTATCTAAATGATGGACTTTTTGATATGAACCTCATTACGAGGTAATTAGGAAATAATTGATAGTCTTAAGGTGAACCAATGATTGAGAATAAGAGATTGATAGTAGAAAGTTGTCATTAGGTTATGCGAAAAATAATTTTTAATATTAAAGGATTATTGATGGAATTTGGAATACTTTTAGTAAATTTAATTCGCTGAGCTTGTGAAGCTCACTCCTCACTGTTCAATAATTTCAGGTAGCAGTCAAGATAAATAGTCTGGTGGGTTGAGAATCAGTCGAGATCTTTTCTGTAAGCCAAGTACGTGTTAATATCCTCAGACAATCGAGTTAAAGACTTGTAAAAATTTTATTGTAAATATTCATGCATTTATGTATTTTATGTTTAAGTGAATATCAGACATGTTTACCTCTGTTAAAAAAAAAAAAAAAATCTGATAGCATTATATTTATTGTTGCATATATGTGTCGTGCTTGGATTTTTAAAATGTGATGACACCGTCCAAGGGTGGCCAACCTGGGATGGGTCGTTACAATTTTGGTATCAGAGCATTAGGTTTTAAGATTCTGTAGACTGCATGAGAACCTAAAAAGTGGAAGATCTAAATAAATAATATTCTTAAATGCAGAGTCTGAGGATGACACGTGGTCGTGCGAGAACTAGAGGTAGAGTTCAAAATCAGAGGGGACGTGGTAGACCCCCAATTTTTAGGAGGACTGAAGTAGAGGAAGAAGTCGAGTCGGTGGTTCCCGCAAGGGAACATGGTGATAGTGCAGCTGGTACGAGTAGAGCTGGGGAAGTATCTAAAAGTAGAAATGATGAATTGCAAGATGCTCTTAACCGTGCTTTAGAGAGAATAAATGCAGCCGAAGAACGGGCTGTTAAATTGCAAAGAATATTAGAGGAAAGGAATGGAAGAGAACCAGAGGTAGTGAGGCAAGAGGTTCCTGATGGAGGGGTATTTGTAAATGAAATGCAAGGGGATTGTTTTGTGAGGTTTCTTAAGTTTAAACCTCAGTCATTTAAAGGATCTGTAAATCCGGTGGAAGCTGAACAGTGGATTGAGCATGTGGAAAAATATTTTGAGGTCTTACCAGTGTCTGATAAATAGAAGGTTGCCTTTGCTTCGTTTATGCTGGAGGGTGAGGCTTCTCAATGGTGGAAGGATATTTTGCCCAGAATGAGTACACGAATAGATCAACCTTTGACTTGGAATAAATTTAAGGATGAATTCTTTGCGAAGTATTTTCCAGATTCTTTTCGGGCACAACAAGAAAGAGAACTTATCCACCTAAAACAGAGAAATTTGTCGGTGGTTGAATATGATAGTAAATTTCTAGCCCTGTCAAGATTTGTACCCGAGTTCGTGAATACGGAGGAAAGAAAATGCAAGAGATTTTTAGACGGATTACACTATGAAATTCGTTTTAAACTCTCTTACATGGGCATAGGAAATTATGCTGTACTGGTAGATAAAGCATTGCAGATTGAGAGAGATTTAATAGAGTTTAAAGGTAGGAGGGATTGGTTAAAGAGAACTAGATTTGAGGGATCTAGAGGTGGTAGCAGTATGGCTGTACAGGGTGGGAGACCACCCCAGAGGGGGCGTTCTTTGTCACAAGGAACGGTAAGGCAGACTCAGAGGCAAGCAAGATCTGTTACTTCAGTAGCTCAGAGTAATACCAGTGGGACCCCTCGATTTGGGAGACAGGCTATGGGGATTGGGAGTTATGGTAGAGGAATGAATATGCCGCCAAGGGGAAGTGGAAATCTGATTTATGATCGGGAGTCAAGGGTTTGCTTTAAATGTAATCAGATGGGGCATTTATCTCGGAACTGCCCTACACAGATATGCTTTGTATGTGGTGAGGGAGGACATGTTGCTGCAGATTGTCCAGCAGGGAAGACAGTTGAAGCAAGCATTGGAAGTGTCGGGAGAAGACCGATGGAGAGAAGCAGCGGATCAGGAAGTGTTCGGGGCAGAGGTCGAGGATCTGTAGCAGAGCGAGGACGTGGCAGTCAGATTTATTCCAGAGATGGCAGAGTCTATGCATTGACCCAGCAGGATGCACAAGCCACTCCTGATGTTGTTATGGGTATGATATCTATCCTTGGTAGGGCTGCTAGATTATTGATTGATCCTGGTGCAACCCATTCTTTTGCGTCTAGTAGTTATATGAAGTCTATTGATGTCAGTGCTAGTCCTTTGATGCATGCCATTATTGTTGAGGTTCCTACTGGAGATAGGGTTATTATCAGAACAATTTATCAAAGTTGTGTGATTAATATTGCTGACCGAGATTTTGAGGTTGATTTATTGCCTTTAGATATGACAGATTTTGATGTGATTCTAGGGATGAATTGGCTATCTGCATGTCATGCATGGGTAGATTGTTTTAAGAAAAATGTGGTGTTCAGGATACCCGGGCAAGAGGAGTTTAATTTTCAGGGAGAACGTAAAATACTTGTTAATTGTCTAATTTCTGCCTTAACTGCTAGTAAATGGTTGAGGAAGGGTTGTGAGGGGTATTTAGCATATGTGGTGGATTCTAGCAAAGAGGGTAGACAATTAGAAGAAATCTCTGTGGTAAAAGATTTTTCTGATGTATTCCCTGAGGAGTTGTCTGGATTGCCTTCCAATAGGGAGATCGAATTTTCTATTGAAGTGATTCCAGGATCAGCACCTATATCCATAGCACCCTATAGAATGGCACCAGCTGAATTGAGAGAGTTGAAAGTTCAGCTTCAGGAGTTGCTAGATAAACAGTTTATCCAACCTAGTACATCACCCTGGGGAGCCCCTGTGTTATTTGTCAGGAAGAAGGATGGGACATTGAGGTTGTGTGTTGATTATAGACAATTAAATAATATCACAATCAAAAATAGATATCCTTTACCCAGGATAGATGACCTATTCGAGCAATTACAAGGAGCTAGAGTGTTCTCTAAGATAGACTTGAGGTCGGGATATCATCAATTGAGGATAAAAGAGGGGGACGTACCTAAAACTGCTTTTAGGACACGTTATGGTCATTATGAGTTCTTAGTGATGCCTTTTGGGTTGACTAATGCTCCTGCGGTATTTATGGATCTTATGAACCGGGTGTTTAAACCATTCTTGGACAGATTTGTAATTGTGTTTATTGATGATATTTTAGTATATTCTAAGAATGAAGAGGAGCATATGCGACATTTGGAGATAGTGTTGGAGATTCTGAGGAAGGAGAAATTATATGTGAAATTTCCTAAATGTGAGTTTTGGTTGAATGAAATATCCTTCTTGGGGCATATTGTGTCGGGAGATGGAATAGCAGTTGACCCACAAAAAGTAGAAGCAGTGTTGACTTGGGAGAGACCCACGAATGTAACTGAAATTAGAAGCTTTTTGGGATTGGCTGGTTATTATAGGAGATTTATTCAAAATTTTTCTATGATTGCTAGACCTTTGACTACATTGACCAGGAAAGATGAAAAGTTTAAGTGGTCAGAGGAGTGTGAGAGAAGTTTTCAGCTGTTGAAAGAAAAACTAACTACTGCCCCAGTATTAGTGCTTCCATCTGGTGATGAAGGATTTGTGGTTTATAGTGATGCGTCGCATCAGGGGTTGGGATGTGTGTTGATGCAACATGGGAAAGTTATAGCTTATGCATCTAGGCAACTGAAAAATCATGAGAGAAATTACCCGACCCATGATTTAGAATTGGCTGCCATAGTCTTTGCTTTGAAGATTTGGAGACACCGTTTATATGGAGCCAAGTGTGAAATTTTTACTGATCATAAAAGTTTGACGCATTTACCAACCCAGAAGGAGTTGAATTTAAGGCAGAGGAGGTGGATGGAATTAATTTGTGATTATGATTGTACAATTCATTATCATCCAGGAAAGGCTAATGTAGTAGCAGATGCATTGAGTAGAAAAGCTACAGGGAGATTAGCTGGTTTTGGGAGTCATGATACTAGCTTGATGATAGAATTAAGAGAAATGAGGATGCAATTGAGTGTCAATGATAAAGGAGCATTGATGGCAAATATGGTAGTTCAATCTCCTATTATTGATCGTTTATTACAGCTACAGAGTAAAGATGAGGGAATAGAGAAAATCAGGCAGGAAGTGTTGAGCGGGAAGCCGACCGAGTTTAGAATCAGAGATGATGGTATGGTAGTATCAGGACAAAGAATTTGTGTTCCCAATGATGAAGAGATGAGAAAAGAAATACTAAAGGAGGCTCATGATTCGATATATTCCATGCACCCGGGAAATAATAAGATGTACAGGGGGCTAAAACAGAATTATCGGTGGTCAGGGATGAAGAGGGATGTAGCAGAATACATTGCTAAATGTTTGACTTGTCAACAGGTAAAATCTGAGAATAGGCATCCAGCAGGTTTATTACAACCTCTTCCGATACCTGAGTGGCCATGGGAAAATGTAAGTATGGATTTTGTCTCTGGTTTTCCCCGTACCCAGAGAGGGTATGATGCTGTGTGGGTTATAGTGGATAGACTTTCTAAATCTTCACATTTTCTTCCTATTAAAACTACCTGGAGTCCAAAAAAGTTGGCTGAGTTGTATGTGGCAGAGATAGTGAAATTACATGGAGTGCCCTTGACTATTGTGTCTGATAGAGATTCTAGATTTACTTCTAGATTTTGGAGGGGTTTTCAAGGAGCTATGGGTACGCAATTACAGTTTAGTACAGCTTTTCACCCACAAACAGATGGACAGACAGAGAGAATCATCAGAATACTAGAAGATATGCTGAGGGCAAGTGTATTGAGCTTCTCAGTAAGCTGGGATGCTTACTTGCCTTTGATAGAGTTTGCATACAATAATCAGTATCAAACTAGTATTGGGATGGCACCCTTCGAAGCTTTGTATGGAAGGAGGTGTAGAACTCCAGTATGCTGGGAAGAAGTTGGAGAGAGAAAGATATATGGCCCAGAAATGATAGACTTGACTACTGAAAGAATCAAACTGGTTAGGGAGAATCTCAGAGCAGCTCAGAACAGACAGAAATGATATGCTGACAAAAAAAGACGACCTCTTGAATTCCAAGTTGGTGATTGGGTATTCTTGAAGATATCTCCGTGGAAGGGAGTGTTGAGATTTAAGAAGAAGGGAAAGTTGAGCCCGAGATTTATGGGGCCCTATGAGGTGATCGAAAGAATTGGACCCGTAGCATATCGTTTGAATTTGCCTATGGAATTAAGGCAATTACATAATGTTTTTCATGTGTCACTACTGAGGAAGTACTTGCACGATGAGTCCCATGATATCACGAATCAAGCGATAGAAATTCAGAAGGACTTGACTATTATGCTAGCCCCAGTCAGAATCCTAGACAGAAAAGAGCAAGTCTTACGCAATAAAGTTATTCCTTTGATTCAAGTATTATGGCGCAATAAAGATGTTGAAGAAATCACGTGGGAACATGAAGCAATAATGAGGAAGGATTATCCCCAACTCTTTACTTGATTTCAACAAGGAAATTTCGGGGACGAAATTTTTTTAAGGTGGGTAGAATTGTAATATCCGTATTTTAAAAAGTTGGGTAAGTGTATATTTTTATCAATATGACAAAGAGTTAAATCCCTGAATGGTTGAATGAAGATTTCTGGAGACCAAGGCTGAAAAGCAAAAAAAAAAGAAAAAAAAAGTCAACTTTGAACAGTACTCGGGGCAGCCACCAAGAAAGCAATTTTTGGGTGGAATTATTTTATCTTGGTTTTTGTTGTTTAGTGTGGAAGTGGAGAATAAAAAAAAATAAATAAATAAATAAAAGAAAAACAATATAATGATTATGTTTTCTAATCATGATGTTTTTTTTTTCTTTTGTATTAAAATGCTATCTATGGAGGATTTGAGGGAGAGAGGGGGGCTGCTGATTTTCAGCCGAGCTCCCCTATAAATATGAGCTTTAAGTTGTGTAATTGCACGAAGAATTTTTCTATAGTTTCAAATAATTCATCTGTGTTCTTAAAACACTTTGAGAGTTTAAAGAAAGGTAGAAGGAACAAAATTTTTGAGAGTATTTTCGAAAATATTTCGGGAAGCTATCAAAATAGCAGAAGGTAATAAGGTAATGTTATTTTATCATTTATGAAAGTTTCGGAGGTTAAAATAGAAAATTTTCAAACTGTGTAGTTTATGGAGAAAAGAAGAAATAATAAGAAATTAAATTCCAATATTATGTCAGGTGTTGGTAGTCAACAATCAGGAGAAAATTCGAGGAAGATCGGGAAAGGCAAAGAGGTGGCCCACGAGTAGCTTTAAAGTACTACGTGGTGAGTTGGATTTACTCTTAGTAGTCTAAATAAAAATCAATTATTTGGTGATATTATTAAAATTAATTATTAAAGTATGCTAGGGTGATAGATGAAAAATTGATTTATGGGTATGATAGGAAATTTGACCAGGTAGAAATATTTTGGTGAGAAATGATATTTTTGAAAATCATAAGTTTATTTGAGGATAAAAGCAATAAATAAATTATTGATGAGATATATAGATGTTTTAATACGAATTATGACGAGATGAATTTTAGTGGATCTTGTTAAATTTTTATGGATGATTTAAGATGAATTTTAGTGGATTTCGAAAAATTCTGATGGACAAGTTGAGATGAAATTTAGTGGATCTGGACAGACTTTAATGAATTATTTGATGTGATTTGGGTAGAGAAGAATCTTGTGGAATTTTTATAATTTGAATAAAAATCTGGATGATTGGATGTAAGAAATTTTAAAGAAACTTTGTTAGATAAAATTTGTGGATAATTAGGATAGTCAAATTAAGTAGTTTGAATCTTTATATTGTTTTTATATTACTGTTTATATTACTGTTTCATATCATTGGTCATGTACATATGCATTAAATAATATAACCGAAAGAACCGGGAAGGCAGCCGATCTAATGAAATAACCGTGACAGCCGGTATATGCTGGGATGAAAAATAAAAACCGTGACAGCCGGTATATGCTGGAATTAACCGGGAAGGCAGCCGGTCTGATGAGAATAAAAAAACCGGGAGGGCAGCCGGTCTAAGATTATAATAACCTGTCGACAGGTAGGAAGACGTTCCCATCATAATCATTCATGCATCTGCATCTGTTTTAATTATCATTGCATTATTTGAGATGCTGAGTTGTGGTATATTAATTGTGAATTAAATTATAGATGGTTGGGTCTCATAAAAAGAGACAGCTATAATGATGAAATTTTCGAGATGTTGAGATGTGATACTTTTTGTGAATTTAATTATAGAAGGTTGAATTTCATATAAAAAGACAGTGATAAGACTTATCTAAATGATGGACTTTTTGATATGAACCTCATTACGAGGTAATTAGGAAATAATTGATAGTCTTAAAGTGAACCAATGATTGAGAAGAAGAGATTGATAGTAGAAAGTTGTCATTAGGTTATGCGAAAAATAATTTTTAATATTAAAGGATTATTGATGGAATTTGGAATACTTTTAGTAAATTTAATTCGCTGAGCTTGTGAAGCTCACTCCTCACTGTTCAATAATTTCAGGTAGCAGTCAAGATAAATAGTCTGGTGGGTTGAGAATTAGTCGAGATCTTTTCTGTAAGCCAAGTACGTGTTAATATCCTCAGACAATCGAGTTAAAGACTTGTAAAAATTTTATTGTAAATATTCATGCATTTATGTATTTTATGTTTAAGTGAATATCAGACATGTTTACCTCTCCTGTTAAAAAAAAAAAAAATCTGGTAGTATTATATTTATTGTTGCATATATGTGTCGTGCTTGGATTTTTAAAATGTGATGACACCGTCCAGGGGTGGCCAACCTGGGATGGGTCGTTACAAATTCATCCAAATAACACATCTGATATTGAAAGAAAATTTATAAATGACTTATCAATTACCTATGAAAAAGTAGCAGGAGCAGTAGAAAGATCAAGGAAATCGATAAAGTACTCAACAGCAATATCATGATTGCATCCTTCCAGCTGGTGAAATCATCATTGAAGATCCAATTTTAGATTTAAGAGATATAAAATGCGATAGAACTTGAAATATTACTGATTAATAGCTAATTATAAATTCAGACTAGAAACCATTGGGCGCCACCATAAGTAGGAATAAAAAATACTCTACATACCAAGCTTTTGTTATATTAGCCTTCAGGTATGCAATGTACAAGACACCAGTCCAGAGGCACAATGCTGTCTCTTCACAAATGTACCACCTAAATTTACAAATGGTGCAATGAAAACAGAAAAGGCATTTCAGTTATGAAAATAAATTTTAAACATATGAAGCACAAAGAAAGAGCAATGTATGAGCATGATCGACATAATTCATTACTTGGGTGAACTTACCAAAAAATAGTTCATTACTTGGGTACATAATTCATAACTTGGGTCGATATAATTCATAACTTGGGTGAACTTACCAAAAAAATAGTTCATTACTTGGGTGAACTTTAGAGTAAAACTAAACAAACAGTCATTCACCAACTCTACAACTACTGAAGAGCAAAGTACCCATCTTACCAGATAATTACAAAAACGGTACTCATAGTAAGAATTTTAATTATCCAAAGACAATCAGAATATGAATAATGTGAAATTTTAAACCAGAGCTTTTCCTATCTCGCCATAAATATGAATATGGGATACAGCTTCCATATGGTGAAAATCAAATTTAAGAATACACTACAAGCAAAGAAAAAATATCAGAGACACTAAAATTTTAAAATCAACTGGCACACCATTGCGCCATGGTGAATGCCCTATTCTTACATAGTAAGTTGAGATTAAATTTTAAATGTCTAGCCAGTCTCTATACTGTTCTTACATAGTATTTCATTAAATATAAACAAGAGAACACTCACACAAGGCCACAATTTATAGGTGAATGCCTTATTAAAAAAATCTATTCTAGAAAAAGAAAAGGTGAATGGCATGTCAGAATGGTGTACACTCACCAAAATTGACAATGATTACCCTGGCCAACGCATGTTCCGAGCCAAACACAATGATGATCAAACTGAAGAACACATCTGTCACAATCATGACAATGCTTTGCTCGTGGAGGCTGCAACAGAACCAGCAAACATACTAATTACATGTAATAAAAGATCACCAAAGTAACACTTAAACTAGTTCATTTACACAGCAATTTTATGCACTGAAATGGCTGCTAAATATTGTGATACTTAAGTATTTAGTATGTACAACCGAAAAGGTATGAAGCCTAAAACATGCAGCATAAGTAGCTGAACTCTAAAGAGAATCATTTATTGCACAGTTTTTTTAATTAACTTGAGCATCCAAATGCTCCTCCTAAGGAAGTTTTACAATTTTACTTTTCAAGCAAGCAAGTCAATCATACAAAGTAAGGATGCATGTTTGATATCCTAGTACCTGTTCAACATTACAGTAAGAGCAAGTCCAAGTTCTGCAAAAACCAAAAGGAAGCAGTCAGTTGCAATATCAGGGCTTTCTTCATAGACTTTCAGTTGCTTTTTTTTTCTTTTCTTGTATAATAGCCCATATGAAATAGTTTTAAAATAAAGTCAACTCCAATTCATTTCTTTAATTTTTTTAAAGCTCCAATTGAGATTTGACCCAACATGCTTATTTCATGCTTGCAAGTTAAGAGAAGAAGAATTACAAATTTTTATCCAAACTTAGGTTGGTTTGGTAATAGAAAACTAGAATTTAAGAGATAAGAATCAAGGAGTTAAGACACCTGGTGATCTTAGATTCATGCCATCACTTATACATCCTCCATAAACTGGGTAGTTTGACCAAAAACATCAAACTCTATGGTATGCCAACTTCGAGGATCTTTGATACTCCACTCTATTATTTTCCTCCAAATAACACTCTACTCTCGATACCGTATCTGAGTTCATCTCAGTCCCGACAATCGCCAGACGACATGATTAACTTGTTAACAATTTTAATATCACATGAAAGAAGTAAGCATATACGACTCCCACCACTTGAATTTAACATATAGAAGACTTGCAATCTCATGAAACAGGTATCTTCGTATAGTTCAATAAATAAATAACATTCTCCATCACTTTATATGCTTCCAGCATATTCACACGCGTACACTACATAAAATCTTTAGAGAAAACATCACCTATAGATTTTTCAGACAAACAGTGAAGTGCTTGCATACCTTACTGATGTTCCAGGGGGGTACATGTCCATCACCAACTTCGACCAAGATGTTGCATTACTTCCAGGAGTATTTCTACCCGACTGACCCCCCTCCACAGTAACAACCAAGCTTTCATTTTTGCTCAAAGCAGACTGTCTTTGCTTAAACATTATACGAATATAATAAATAGTGAGTCAATGAAGCATCAATTCACTTCTATTTCTGTTCAATCATCTCTTCCCAAATTGTTATGACTAACCCGATAAAAAGAACCGAAATTATTCCTTACTTTGAGATCGTTGATGTTCTTCTGTATACCACATGTGTCTCACAAACAGCCCTCATTGCATCAAGGACATAGCTAAAAATACATAAACAAATAAGGAATAGGTCAAGTTATGGATGTCATGTTTTTTAAGCAGAATGTGAAGAAATGTTCCTGAGTCAATATAATTGCATTGTGATTTACCCGGGAGAAGAACCGGCGGTGATAAAGTATTGCACCAATGTTACGACGAACAACAACAAGTATAAAGCAATGTACCTGGAAAGATATAGGAAATAAGTTGAAAAAACTACCAGGAACTAGTCAAATCCAGCGGACCACAATTCATATGTGCAGCTCTGACACAGACAAGCTGCCTCCTTAGGTTTTCAGCTTTGTATGCTATAGCTCTTAACAGCTTGGTACCGAGTATTTCATGACCAAATTTTAGGACTTTTTCCATTTTAATCAACCATGTGTTATGCATTTTACCTATGGCTATGGAAATAACTAGGTTCATGCCTAAATCTGATAATGCTATTTAGGTCCATTTTGCCTTCCAGAAAACATAGGTGCTCTAGAAAACATTGTCACCTGAACTTAAATCTGCGAAGTTTAAAAATTTTACCAACAAAAATCAACCATGTCATTCCCCTGAACCCAGCCAAACTCACTATGAATAAGCCACCATTAATGCATTCACTCAAAGTAGCACAACGTTCATCTCTCATAGCATAGTTAAGGTTCCACTCCATCAAAGCTACACTAATTAAGCGAATAAAAGCAGATGACAATGATTTACAAGCAAAAACCAAAATTCAAAGTTTTTGAAGAAAATATTGGAAAATAACCCTATTTCAATTTTTCCTGGAAAATTGCAGTGATTAGATTTACAAAGACAAGCACATACCATGGATCATGTTTAGTTTTCTCTATCAAATCTGCATCAAAAAGGAAAAGAATGCCCGCGTATACAATATGCAGCGTCACTAATGCCACTTTTAAACCCAACGATGATCTCCGAGCTGAAACCCATAACCAAATATTACAAATAAGTAACCAAAAAAACCACAAAAACCTACTAGAAAATGAAGAAAAGACCCAAAAAAAGAAAGAAAGAATATTCGCGCTAAAAGAAAGTAAAAAAGCTGATTTATTTAGCATGCTAAAAGTCTAAAACAACATAAACCATAACCACAATTACGTATTTCTTCCAATTCAGTTTGCCTGCAGCTTTCTAAGGAAACAAACAGAAAGTTAAGACGGGGATAAAAGAATATGAAGTACCCGGATCGGAGAGACATGGAAAAGAGTGGAAGCATCGGTCAAGTGCTCGATCCCAGGCATCACTGAAGGAGCGGCGCACACCCATGATCATTGTCATCACGCGCAAAAGAATTGGTAGAAGTAAATCAGTTCATTACTCGTCGCATCAGAAGCTTTTACGACTGTTTTTGGACAACATTTTCATTTCCCTTCCTTTCTCGATTTCCACTTTTCCCTGAGAAACTGACGGACGAATGTAAATTACCGAACAAATAAAAGAGACCCAAATGCGAGAAGGCTGGAAAGGAAGAGATACAGTGATGGTGTTGATTACGGAGCTCTTTGGCTAACTGTTGAAACGTGATATGCCCGCATTGCGCATACCTAGGCCAAACCTAGCCTCTTCTTTGGTCTACGCTATTTACTAATCCTACACCCCACCGCACATAATCCCACTTTTTATGGGCAGCGTCCTTATCTTCAAATTTATTTATTTTTTTTCTCTTTTTAAATTTTTTTTTGGATAGATTAATAAATTTTACAAATTATATAGAATTAATTTAAAGTTTTATATTATAAAAAATTATTAAACCGGGAAATTCATTTCAAAGTTTACAATAAAATTAAATAATTTCGTAACAAATTCTATCAAGATAAATGAGAATTTGTAAATATAATAAATTTACTTATTAACTGAAGGTATCAACATAGATAAACGAACTAAACTAACAAATGATTAATATATGTATTTTATTTATTATTAATTTAATCATAATTAAACTGATCAATTAAGTCAAATCTCACATTTAAATTTTAATTATAAAAAATATTACGTGATTGGCTACATTGTTTAAAAATACTCCGAAGTTTTTTTGATAAAAAATATCATATGTTTAATTCAATTTTCAAAATATACCCTAAAAGTTTTTTTTGGGTAAAAAATACTTTATGGTATGTTTTTGTTAGCAACAAATATCTTGTGGTATGTTTCGATTAACAAAAAATACATTGATATATATTTCTTTTAGTCAATCATAACAGAAATTTGTCACAAAAAATTTTCAAATTATTTTTTGAAAATAAAATCAACACAAAGTATTTTTTATAATTAAATCTATATTTAATGAGTGGTTATCTCACAGAATCGGTTTCATGGAAATTACCATAAAATCAAGAAAATCCACTAATAATCATAAAAAATTAAATAATAATTATTTTAAAAAATTAAAATCAAAATTATTAATAAATTTTTTCGTTATTATTTAGGGAACTTTACCAATTCCGTGGGAGTTATGATAGCTTCACTCATATTTAATTTATCACATTAACTACCCAATAGGAAAGAAACACCTTGTATTTAATATCTAGCATTAGTAAATAGAATAGAATTAAAGATCATAACATGAGCAGCATCCAACAAAATTTGCTAACATACCAACCAGTCTCTGAGGAACATCCAACAAAATTTGCTAACATCCAACAAAATTTGCTAACATATGTTTCTGCCTAAATGTTCATAAGAAGTTTAATAATTAAAATTAAAATTAACATTAATATAAATGTAATAAACAAAGGATAAACAGATACGTTATCTATCTACTTCACATACCCGTAAAAAAACATTACACCTCAATACACAATGAATCTATAGTAATCTTCATTACACCTACATCGATGTCTAAACTATATCTCCTCGTATGTAAATATTCCAAACAGATTATAATATGAAATTTTAATTAGGTATTTCTTTTACATAGTTTTGTTTAATAGTAATATAATATCCTCCCTTCCATTTAAAAAAAGGTTGTTCGGTATATATTATAGAATGAGATTTTAAGGTCCCTGCGCCGTGAGATTTGCACACCCTTAAATGGAAGGATGATGTAGCATTTGTAATATCTCGAAGAGTTTTCAAGTAAATTTTTAGAAAAGAAAAGACAACTAACATTTTATGGAATAATTCAGAGCAAGAATTGCTGGTTGATACAGGAGATGTAGTTTTTGGAGATGGGATAACAATGTAATTCCCTGGTAGTGATAGATCTATAAATTTTTGTTCGAGAGAAAACATATGTACTGTAAATATAAATATATACTTTTAAAATTTTATTATAACTTGTCAATTTAGGAAAAAATTAGTATTGTATCTTAACTTTTTTTACCACAATGCTTTGGACTCTTTACTGACACGCCATCAAAAACATAGATATTTTTGGTGTATTTTAATTTTTTTTTTATTTTTTATTAAAAAAAATGAATGATTGAGAATCAACGCTCACAAATGACTAACAATGCGAGAAACATGCATGGTTGATTGCAGTGGAATTACGTCACCGCGATTTGACGGTTCAGATTTTGTCATTTTCGGTTTGGTGGTGATGGTTTTTTCGGTAATACTAACCGAAAAAATACAGATTCACATATAAACACTTGTTTGAATAAGATTTCTATTTTTTTAACAAGATAAAAGGTTTCATGTATGAGGTAATTTTTGGGTATTTATATTAAAGTTATATAATTTATATATAAACTCAAAGTTTTTTATATAAAAAAAATATTTATATTAAATTTAGAAAATCTTAATATTTATAGGAGTAATTTATTTATTTTAATTAAAAATGTATAAAATATTATTTTTTTTAAAAAATTAAATGTGTACGACCCACTGTCCCTAGTGTGATCCGTTCCTGTCCCCATGTGAAACAACATATTGATGAGAAAAACGTTCTCACTTTGCTTATAATCATTATTATTACTATACTTATCACATTTATTTTCATTTTTGAACCGATGGAAACAAATGTAACATGCTCACTAGAACAGACTGATTGTTTCAAGAATATTCTCGAAATGGGTTCTTGATTGAGACGTTGAAATCTCTAATCAAGTTGATAAAGACTGAAATCGTTTCTACCAATGAAAGAGAGACAAAAACAAAAACATGGAGATCTCAAGGGTAGATTCTACTAGCAGCTAGCACGTGTCGCCACAAATAGTAAGACTTGTAATATTTCCAACAATACTACTTTTCTCATCCTAAGGCTGTTCTTTGGAAATGCAGCATACGTTATTATATTTTTTTACTGTTTTTATAAGTATGAACTTCGATATTCAAATAAGCGATTTGTCCCTTGGCAAACTGGTCTACGATCGGATATTAGGATTTAGTGGAGTAGATATGAAATAAAAAGGAATATGGTTCAGAATTTAGGAATGGTTGACTTGTTTTTGATTCGTTCGAAAAAATGAATTTAACAAAGTGCACTTAAAATGACTTATTTGACGGTTGAAAAAAAAATATGATTCGGAGTTTGTAGTTTTTTACAAAAAAGTTAATGATTAAAAAACAAATGAATCTGCAACAAGAAATGTTTGAGGTAAAGTAAGATGAAATCAAGTTTGTGTTAATGAAAAAGGGATTTAAGCATTTGGAAATTTGGAGTCAAAACATAAGTAACTTGGAATTATGCTATTTCAAAGTGAATTTTTGCGGATGATCATTAGGGCAATCCGCCAATTAGATCATAGTCTTTGTTCTGTTAAGATTTCCAGGTTGGCATTAACATCACTTGTTTGTTCATTGCCAATATTCTCTGGTATAAATAACAAAAAAGGTTAAGTGATCAAAGACACAGATAGGGCAACCTTGGCCCCGATCGCTTTCTAATGGCAAAGAGAAGTAGTAGTTTGTTTCTTCCTTCTTTTTTCATCTTGTCACTAACCATTCTCACTCTACAGCTGCAGGGTGAGGCAGCTAGTAGTACTCCATCTGTGCCAGCTATGTTCATATTTGGCGACTCGACCGTTGATGTAGGGACTAACAATTTCATACCAGATTGTACAGCGAAGGCAAACTTCCGATTTAATGGTATTGATTATCCTTACTCTGTGCCAACTGGGAGGTTCAGCAATGGCTTCAACACTGCTGACCAAATAGGTATGCGAGGATATATCTCTGTCACAATAGTATTTTTTGTTGTGTCATATTGTGATCGTATTTTGTATGTCATGTTTAATTTGGGGTTAGCGAGGCTACTGGGTTTTAAGAGGAGTCCGCCACCTTTTTTCGCTCTTCTCAACCATACTGCAAGTTTCAAGTGTAACATACTGTATGGAGCCAACTTTGCTTCAGGAGGATCTGGAATTCTTGACACAACTGGGCTAAGATTCGTAAGTTTCTTTCTCTCTCCCTTTCCGGCGAAATTTCACCTTAATTTAATGCTTACTCTATGAAGTGGAAGAACTAACGCGTATGTTATGTTCGTATCTACAGCATAAGGTCATACCCTTGGGAGAGCAGATCCAACAGTTTTCTACTGTCTGCAGAAATATAACAGAGTTGATGAATAATAATTCAAAAGCAACCGCTAGTTTGCTTTCTAAATCGTTCTTTCTCATCAGCGTAGGAAGCAACGATGTCTTTGAGTACAATCGAACAGTTTCTGCTCCACAATTCTTATTTGATCTCCTATACTCATACCAAAACCATTTAAAGGTTTGAAACAATTCACTGAAAGCCTAAACTATATCTTGTTTATGAATCCAATGCCCTTGAAATTTAAGCTGATGATCAGATTAAAATAGCAGAATTTATATGACTTGGGGGCAAGGAAATTTGGGGTTTTAAGTGTTCCACCAATCGGGTACATCCCAGCTGTGCGAGCCAATTGTAGTAATGATCATACCTGTGCTGAGGAAGCGAATGGGTTTGCGCGAGCCTTCCATACGGAAACTAAGACATTCTTAAAACAATTTAAATCAGAGCACAAAGATATGGAGTACTCACTTGGAAATACTTATGAAATGACACTTAATATCATACAAGATCCACTTGTCTTTGGTAAGCCTAGCTCACTACTACTTAATTGACTTCATTTTTTCTGGGGGAATTATAATTACTTGGAGAAATTAATGTTTGATGTAAATATAGCAGAAATATGATCAAGTGAAGATCATGTAAGTTTGGGAACAATTTTTTTATTCATGTTTCTTCTTCTAAAAGAAAAAGAAATGAGAGGAATCTAATTAATTTAATTTTCCTGTATTTTTTTTCTTTCCAAATTTTAGGTTTAAAGGATGTCCAAACAGCTTGCTGTGGAAAGGGATATCTGGGTGCAGATACACCATGTAATCAGACAGCCAACCTTTGTCTAAATCGCGGCGAGTACTTGTTCTGGGACAGGTTTCATCCAACTGAAAGAGCTTGTGAGATGGCAGCTCTAACTGTTTATGGTGGAGCAACAAACCTTGTGACACCCATGAATTTTAGTCGGTTGCTGGGCGTCTATGTCTAATGATGCATTATTCCATTGACAACCTTAAAATTTGTATATGAATTCTTGGTTGATTTAGGTTTAATGGTTTAGACTAGCTGAAAATTCTATTGATAGTTTTAAAAATTTTGTTGGTAATGTTAATTTTTGGGTCTCACACCTATATTAACGTTATCAATAAAACTTCTCCAAATTATCAATGAAATTTTCAACTGATCTAAACCCAATGGTTAAGACCCGAGTCAACTAAGAATTTTTGCTTGATCTATGCACATTGTCTTAACCATCAAAATATGTAATGCTTTATAATATTTCAGAATTCAAATAACCATGGGATCACACTTCTTCAGTTGTTCGTCGTAGCTAAAAAACTATGATTTATTATCCATCTGTTCAATTTCATAATGCCATAAACCTTTTAAGTTTTGATGTACAGAATGGTTTGTTCATCATGATTCGGCACAACTTCATTGGCATTTATAGAATAAAACTTGGCTAAACAAAAAATTGTTGCTTAAACCAATATCACGAGAGATGTTTGGACCGGAATCATTTGACTTCGTGAGATGGTAAAAGTTTCTCTGACTCCTACAGAATTTCTCCGACTCTCTACCTTGTTGTTCCGCTAAGAATATTCAGATGAATTATTGGAGATTTTGATTATATAAACTAGTATTAGCTTCTAAGATTAAGTTGTATGGAATTTGAGTCATTTGACAAAGAACTAAAAATACCTTTGGACTTTTCCATGAGATCCCAGAGATAAAACTTACAAAACTAGCTCAACAACAATAAAGGGAAATGTGAATCTCAATCTAGCATTCTTAATTTAAGGCTGTTAAGTGTTAAGTAGTTTCCATATATACTGAATTTGTCTGTAGCAGTAAATTTCTGGTTATATATTTAGGTTGCGCCTACGCTTCTGACGGAAGAGAGTAAATTTATAGAATTTGGGGATTGGAATTTAGCTTCTAGGCAAATATGTGGAATATCGCTAGGGCATTCCGCCTTAAAAGGTCAACTATTAGCCTTGTTTATTGCCAGGTATCTACAGAACAATGACAGTATTAACATTACCTGCTCGGTCATTTTTATCAGTTGTCGGTATATCAGGAGAGCTGATCAAACGTTTCTCTCATTGCGATGATATTCAAATTACATCCATCTTTTTATTTTCTTCTACCACCTTTGTTCTTATTACTTGGCACCCAAGAAACCGAGGCAGCCGCTAAAGCTATTTTCATATTTGGGGACTCAACTGCAGATGTCGGTGCAAACAATATCTTGCCATTAAATCTAGCAAGCGCAAATTTCCCATATAATAAATGGTTGTTTGATTTTTTTATTTTAGGTAATAAAAAATTGAGATTTGAATTTAAAATTAAAATGAAATTATGATTTTTTTTAACAGTAAAATTATTGAAAAATCATGATTTCAACCAAATTCCTATTTCAAACCTTGATTCTACGTTACCAAACACAAAGTTTGAGAAACTATACAAAGATTTTCAAATTTCCCTTGTTTGAATGTTTTTTTCTCAATCAATTAAAATAACTTTTGTTAAGAATCAATTGCTTCCAAACACAAATGTTAATAAATTTATTATGAGTGATAACCCTTTGTGCAAACGAAGGGGAGGCAATTTCATTTTTAGAAGAAAAAAAAAAGGTTGTTTTGTCTTAAAATCACAATCTTTTTATTTAATAATTGAATGAATGTTAAGTTTATGGTGAGATTAAATATCACCGTGACAATTTTGAATATTTTTTATTTAATAATGTGATATTCAATTTCACCATAAATTTGATTCCATTTCAATTTTCAAATGAAAATGAAACTATTGATGCTATCATAAGGCCATTTAATGCATTGTTAACCGGTACCACATACCTACATAAGATGACATACAAGAAGTTTTTAATACAAATCTATGGAACATACGTGACATAATGATTCATCTCACTGTTAAATGACATAAGAATATAAAGAAAAAAAGATATTTTCTTTTCGTTCAACGGTGAAATGAATCATTGTGTCATGCATTTTTCATGGACCGACCTAAACAAAAATATGAGTAATTTGGGTTTAAATGACACAACTAAAAATGTCATACATATATATGAAAATAAGAAAAATAAAAACATTATTTTTCTTTACAACATAATCTTAAAAAAGATACACAATGTCTCAATTTATATGTTATAATGTATTATCTGTTTAATTATTTGATTGATTTTTTTACTTTAAATTAAGAAAATAATTAAAATTTTATAGATATAGTTTCATAAAATTAATAATTGTTAAAAAACTATTTTTTATAATTTTAAATCAATAATATATACAAAAAAATTTTCGTTAAAATATCTTAAAAAACATTTGTGACATGTAAACAGAAACAGAAGGACTAAAAAACAAAATAGAAAATGTTTTTAATTTTGAGGAAAATTATTGTTTTTTAAACTAGGATAAAAATACGTAAATTGTTAAAAAAAATTATTAAGAAAAATGTTTTTGAAGAATGAAAAACATATTCCGACTTTGTTTTAAGCTGAAGAAGTTTTTGTGGATGAAATGGGAGATCGTTAGATTAGGAATTTCGGATCTCTCTAGTCAAAAGCCGAGGGGAGACTCTGTTGACTCTCCATTCTCCACTGTTCTACAATTCTGCAAAATATCATTGTAAGGGTTTCGCAACAAAACAGAGAGAGATAAAGAGATGATCAGGGAAGTTCGATGGTGCGATCTCCCAAAGGAATTGCTGGAGATGATCTGTCATCGTCTCCATTCTCGCTTGGAACTCCTCCGATTTCGATGCGTTTGCAGGTCATGGCGACTCCCAAATCTCCATCTAATGAAAACCGATTCCTTCCTCTCTGAAAGAACTTTCCGTTGTATTGAACCTCCACCACCACCAATAATCGACGCGAATTCACCTTATTTTTCTTCTTCTCCTTCTTTTCAGGGCTGGATGGTTAAAGTTGTAGATGTTAAACCTGGCAGATCGCGACTTTTATGTCCACTCTCAGAACGCCGAATCAATTACTCGTCTGATACTTTTCCTGACGATTTGAACTTGATTGATTTTCGGGTTCGTGAGCTTTGTAAAGCATATACCCTTAACCCAGATCTTGATTGTGCCTTGTTTGTGAAAAAAGTTGTTCCCTTTCCATATGAACGTGATCTGGTTATTGCCATCTGGCGTGATGGCAAACTGCGTTACTCCTACTGTCAAGATTACGATTGGACTGAAATTGGTGATCACAATTTTCGTTACGATGACATTGCAGTTCACAACGAGCAACTCTATGTTGTTGACAGAAAGGGAGCAGTTTCATGGATTAACTCCTCGTTGAACCTGATACCCTATTCACCTCCAATACATAGCAGCTTTGATACTGGTAGCTTCGGTACCCAGAAGAACTTAGTGGAGTCCTGTGGAGAACTATATGTAGTTGTTCGGTATGAAGAAATAAAGAATGTATGGTTATCTCCCCCACATGTGGACAGAGCGGTTAGCGTATTCCTGGAGAATAGTGAGGCAAGAGGTTCAGATAAGTTCGACAGAGCAAAAATAAAAAGAGAAAGAAAATTGATTTGGGAAGCTGACTTGCGTGAGCATATTTCTTTTAAGACGGTTGGTTTAAAAGTATATAAGCTAGATGAGGATTGGGGTAGATGGGTTGAGGTAAAATCCCTGGGTGATCGATTGTTTATTTTGGCTACTGACTGTTGTTTCTCTATTTCGGCTCGTGAATTCGCTGGATGCCAAGGGAATTGCATTTACTTCACAAATCGAAAAGATGACAGGTACTTAGACACAGGATTGAATGGCCATGATGTTAATGTCTTCAAGTTAGACGATGGTCGCATTGGAAAATTAGCATCTTTCCCTGGCTATTCTCAGATATTCTGGCCACCCCCAACTTGGCTTAGGCCAAAGCCATGCCTCCCTTGGTGCTAAATGTGAGTCCACTTTGTTTTACAGTTTAGTGTGTGAATGCTTTTTCATTATTTTCTAGTTGGCGTTAGTCTCTTAATTAGATTAAAAAGCTAAGTTGGCCATGGTTAAGGGAACTTCCAATACCACCTTGTGGGTGTGGGTTTTTTGTGACAGTAGTGTAGATTTCTTGTAATTGTTGCATGTATTACTGATGTTCTTTTGAATTGTATTGAATACAAGACTGGATGGAGATGGACACTTATTTAGTTATTGGATGGTCTTTAATATGAGTAATATTATTTGTACATCGTTCTGATTTATCTCCTGGATTACTTTGTTAGTACAATTATGAATGTGCTTTTAGTTGCTACACTTTAATTTTCCTTTTCCCTTACTCTTCATAGATTTGAAAGAAATGAAACTGATTGATTGTTGTTCTCTTTGGTATTGCTTAGTTTTCACTTTTCAGGGACTAAATATATTCATGTGCTGAACCTGTTCTGCTTTGTCTTTTTTATCACCTTGTATATGGGGTAATGTTTTTCACATAACTTTGATCAAGTGTCACGGTTAATGATCCTCCAGTGATCAACTAGAGGAGTTATTTTATGAGAATCAGTTTCAAAGTTCAGGCAAAAGTTGTACTTTATTCAAATCTCCTATTGAGTTAGGATAGTGTGGAGGAATTCCAAATGCAAGTAGAGCATTTGGATCTTCAAAAATCTTGCTATTGGGATTAAGGGGTTCTGGATGTTAGAGACTTGTCCGCTTTAAATCAGACTTCTTCTTAAGTAACTTTTATGTACTCTCAATCATCCAAATAGTTTATGGGTCAAAGTTCTTAAATCAAAATACTTTTCTAACTGTGATTTATTGGAAGCCTCTAAACACTCTAATGCTTCTTTCTTCTGGAAGCATATCTTTAAGCTCATACCAACTTTTATATCTCTTCTCAGATGGTCTATTCGTACTGGTACTTCTGTTAATCTGTGGTTGAACCATTGGTGTTCTTCTTCTCCTATCTTGGATATCCTATCTGAGGAGATTCCTCTCCCTCTGTTCAACATGACAGTTTCACACCTAATTAACACTTCCACTCATTCTTGGGACTTCAATCAAGTACCTGTTACTCTGCCCTCTAATGTTCAGAAATGTATTCAAGGAATTCCTCTATCTCATGGTGAGGTCTAGGATCATCTTGTTTGGTGACTTTGAAATTCTGGGCAGTTCACTATTGCTTCAGCTTATCACTGGTTTCTTAATCTTAAGCACCCTCCCCTTCTACCAGCTTTACCTTGGAAAAACATATGGAATACCAAATGCCTCCCCTTCTACCTGGCTGATTGCTCATGACAGACTTCAAACAGCTTCTGCTTTATTTCACAAAAATATTCTCTCTTCACCTACTGTCTTCTCTGTTCTTCTTCTGAGGAAACTGCTGCACACTTGTTCTACTCCTGTCCAGCTTTTACTCCTTTATTTTCTTTTTATAATACTGCTATTGATTTGAATTCTGTGAACATTATTTATACACTTGCAAATACCCCCACCAATAGCTTTAGTGCAGTATGGTGCTTTTTACTTCTCTCTTGTGGAAAATTTGGAATGCTAAGAACTATGCCCTTTACCATAATGCCCCAAATTCCCCTGTTGCATTGAAAACCATTAGATAGACTTTCATTCAAACCCTTTTGCTGGAAACGGATTCGCTGACCACTGTTTATTACTTCTACAGGAAGAAGACTCTTCTGCGTCATTAGCAGACCTTACTCAGGAACTGCTTTTCAATCTGCTTTAGCTTCTCCTATATGGATATGATTTTTGTTTATAGTGAAGGTAACAAGGCTGCAGATCAATTAGCGACTATGGCAGCCACTACCAAATCATATATGTACTTTGAAGAAGCTCTTGCTTTTCTTCAGTGTGTTTTGGATGTTGATATAAATGGCCCATGGTGGCCTTGATAGGTTACTACCCAGTAAATTATGTTCTGCATATCTATGTAACTAAGTCTGGATGTAAATATTTTTAATATTATCCTTCCTTATTTGGAAAAAAAATATCTTACTCGTGGTAATTATGACCTCTTGCGAGAATTGATGACTACATCTGAGAATTTTTAATTGGTTAGTTGTAAATAGCCCCAAGACTATGGAACAAAGGATTATACTGGACAGGACCTACACCAAGATATTGAAGGTGATTCTCAAATATTGCATAACAAAATGTGATACGATGAGATAAAATGCAATAGAAACAAAAGCACGATGAGTAGGTTACCTACTCGTAACAGTTAAAGCAAATTTTTTCATCGTGACATTTTGAATTCTTTAATTCGGAATGAATCGAGGATTGACCTTGAATGACTCCGTCTATGCAGTAGTCAGCAAGAAGTTGCAATATCTCAAATTTTGTGCTTTGTTTGTCGCATTTGAATTCTACCACTCTCACATAGATACAAAAAATTAGCATCACACACCCAGACATTTTTATTGGAGGTCCATCAGTCCTAAGGCTAGAATTATCAGTCGGGCATACAGGAGTATGACAAGAGATACGAGCCAATACATTGATCTTGAAGGGTGACAAATTAGCGGCAACATCCCAAAATGAACAGATTCTCAGGAAGCATATTTGTTCCTCATGTCACAAATTGACTTGAAATCGTAAGCAAATATAATCAGTTTACCACAAATAAAGTGAAACCAAAAGGGATGCTAAACCAAGTAAAATGCCTACTGACTAATCAATTTTCCCATTTTTAATGTTAAGTTAATAATCCTACACAAAGGCTAAGAAATAACTGTATGTGTACAATAATGGAATGAAATCTCTGATGTGGATACATTCAGCACATTACAGTAAGCAACAATAGTGAGAAAAAGATAATGACAGGGCTGGTTTTAGCAGTATGGCCACTGTTGGGAACCCTTGGGTACTCGTCTGGGGTGGGCACGACACATTCATCCCCATTAAACAAAATTCTTCTTGGGAAACCCCATCCTTCCCTGAAAGTGAATACCCCTGGATCCTTGTGCAGTAACATTTCGGATTGTATGTTCCCTCTCTCACCTGCTTGGAGCAGCATGTCGTTGTAGTATTGAACCCCCCAAAACATGCCAGTATCGTCTGCAAAAAGATTGATCAGCAAGTAATGGAAGGCAGAAAAAAACCTAGTACTCTAAAAACTCAATCTCAATCTCAATATTAACTAGCAAAGGATGTTATACTACTGAAACGTAATACTAGCTCAGCTGGATGGTTCAATGTTTTCCAGTGTTAGCTAGGTAATGACTTTATTGTGTTTATTATAATTTTTTTACTGCTCTACAATCAATTTATAGAACTTTTCTATGTTTTGGTAAAGTTCGTGTGAATTCACCATGAGCAAATTTGTGCTTTTCAGTTGAGTCAACAGAATGTTACTCATTAATTTAGTATGGCAGAACTAATGTGCCCCTAAAGTCTGTCCAATGGTTTTCAATGAAACGATGCTTATGATTTATACCCCCTAAAAGCACATTTGGGCTCGACTTACAATAGTTGATATTTTAACAAAAGCGCCTTTTTTTCCTGGATTGGAACTGATGTGTTCATGTTTCAATGCCGGATCTTAAAATATAAATGAACTTTATATCTTGTAAATGTAATCGAGTAAGAGCAGCAATTAAATTCAGCATAAAACTTACTCATATAACCATGCTGGTTGAGCGGCTTGTAGTTGAAGCTGAAAACTTGCATCACACATGGCAGCTTTGGATGCAGCACCACCAGGTTCCATTGGGAATAATTCCTCATGAAATTCAGATTTGTCACTGTGATCTTAACTCGCCAGTATTCCGTGTAACTTTGTTTCACATACCAATGGACCTGTTTTGGGCACATGTGTAGTAAACACTGAACTACTGGTGGTATTTCTTCATTTGGATAGTGTTTTTGCTGCAACAGTGGGGGTGTTTCACCGGGCCTGACAATTTTAAGAAACCATAGGCATAGATTTAATAGAAGGATAGAAAAGAATATTCGCATGAAACTAAAATTGTTTTATATGCAAATTCAAGCATTTAACTAGACCAAATTTGCATTACCTATGCACTCTTCAAGTGTGCATACTATCACCTAAACAAATGTCCAAAGAGTGAGTTCAAAAAAGTTATTTTTTAGAATAAGAGTAAAGTAGATTGATTTTAATAGTTTAGTAAAATTTAATACATTATTACAATGTGTTGAGATCTTCTCATCAATGTTCCAATCGATGGATGTCACATCACACATATCCATAGTGCTAACGTGGCATCCATCGGCTAGGACATTGATCTCTCAATTATTAAAGAGGAGCCAAACTCTTTTTTAGTAATGACTTTATAAAAAGGAAATATCTTACAGGGTGGGAGAATCAAGAGGTTTTTACTTCATACATTTTGCTCCTCCTAGTCCTTGGCAGTTGCAGGCAAGGAACAATAGTGGTATTGTAGAATGCAGGCAAGGAAACACAGCACTCTGGGGCAGGTGAGGCTAGAAATCGGGAGTACATACAAGTCACATTCCAAGTCCCTGTAATAAATCTACACGACAATATGTTACTAAGGGAAATAGAAAATTACTACGTAAGTCCTTAACATTTTGTATCTGTAGGTAACCATACGATTTTACTAATTACTTTCAAAAGATCAAACTACATTTCCCCACTGATCAACACACGTGTTGTAATTATCGAGCCAATTCTTACTCTTCCTACAAGCCCCCTTTGTTTCACATGAAAAAAAATCCAAAACGAATTGAAGAGTCCTACTTAAAAATCACTTAAGTAGAAAGAAATAAAAAAAATTTAAGCAAATTACAGTACTAATTAACTAGTTTCAAGTTAAGCAATAGATCATTAGCCCAAGAAACAACGTCTAGATGCTAATGTGCTTACCAAGAGCTTGTGTCTATCGACAGCCTCCATCTGTACTGAATCTGCTTGGTGGACTACAAGTATAACCGGGAAGCCCCAGGGTGAAATTTTCTGGTATTTCAAAGTTCGAATAGTTGGCATCACCTCCGATAGCCATATGAAAAGTGGATCCGTACTTTGAAGAGTCTTGTGACATTGATGATAGAACTCCTCCCTTGCAACAATTGGCGGTCTGCATGTTGTAAGGCGATCCAGGCAGAAGATCAACAATAACTGGCTTCTGCTCACAACAGTGAGGAAGTTCTTGTCCCTTGAATGCAGAACAGTTTCCTTGCTCCCTTGCTCCGACGCTTCTGCTCCCTGCATGTTCCAAATCACCTAACTGCCTTTCCATGCCCAATTCAATTTCCAACCAGGCTGCTCCATATGGCGATACAGTTGAAAATTGAATAAGGATACTTTCAACTGCAATATAGGGGAAAAGATAAAAATTAGTTCACTTTCTGGTGGAAGCCTTTTTTTTCTTTTGAAAGTAGAAAGTAACCGATAATGGCAGAAGAAAAATATTATAAGTCCATTAAAGGAGGATGTTCAATGTGAGATAGTTACTAATCCACATAAGAAAAGGTTTACACAAGAAAAATGCAACTACCTAGTGCTTGAACTAAATTGTGTGAGAGAAAGAAGACAACTCAATTCACTAAAGCTGAAAGGAAATACTATGATTTCTTCAAGCAGAACAACTTTGTTTGGGTTACTTCTGATAAGTGCCTCTCTTCCGGTTTAGATAGCTACTAATACTGCTTTTAATATATTTTAACATACTAATTAAAAAGGTAAGCCAAATTGCAAAGTATCAAACAATCAAATTGAAGCTGGAAGCAGCTGATACGGTGCTCTATTGTTGAGGTACAATACTCATTTTGCTGCAGGAACACGAGTGCCTAAGAACTAACAAACATATGAGACATCATCTGCCTAACATAGCGTTTGGATTGAGGGGAATGGCCTCTTCCTTTTCTTTCCCTCAATTTTCTCTCAATTCAAACACAATGTAAGAGTTATTTTCAGATACTTGGCTCAATAATAAATTTGTTTATGGCGTAGCACATTAAGAGGATTGCTATGAATGACATTGCACTTGGCATTATTAGCACATTAATTACTTAATTGATTTCAATGGGTTAAACGATTCGAGACCTTTCAATCACACGAATTATAAACAGAAAGAAAAGAAGACAAGATTTACCCAGGTTCACCCCATAACAGGGCCACGTCTTGCCATAAGTTTCTTATTATCAACCTCACAAATCTCTCGTTACAATGTATACTCCATACATAAAGAGTATTTATAAGCAACTTAAGATGCCTTAATTAAGATTTCCGCCATATTGCAGAACTACTGCTATTCATGGGGCCAAGCCCAAACCACCATGCAAAAAACCAAACCCAACTCATGTACAGAGTCGTGGTCGTCCAAGATTCTACAGATCTGGTCCAGTAACTAACGGAGAAAGTACTCAAATTTGACAAACAGTAAAGCGTCGGGAATCTGGTATTTTAATTATTCTTAATTCATTGAATAACTCAATGGGGAACTCAATTCCCAAAATTCTCAATCGGAAGGTGTAGATTTATAAACCAAGATTAAATCAAATGTAACCCTTTGAAAAATCATTCACCACTTTTAAAATATGTAAATTATTATCACTATTAAGAAAATCCAACGACGACAATATACTCAAGAAGCAATATTGCAACAAAGAATTAAATCAATATAGATAAATAATTGATCCCAACATAATCAAAGAGCTAATCTATTCAATAGAAAAAGCATGACTGAATCCATAAACAGAATAAATTCTATGATTATTCGGAGAAGAAAACATCACCAATAAATTGAGAATGATAAAACAAAAGAGTTTTAGTAATTGAAAATCAAATATATAAATTAAAAATAAACAAAAATACCATCAACTGTGCAAGTTCATCCCTAGCCCTACTTGAGAATTTAGTTACCCATAAATGTAATGGACAACAAAAATCTCAAGGGAAAAATTAGAACAAATGGTAACATTGAACTTTAAAACTTAAAAGAAATAAATTAAAACTAACAATACATGGAGAGAGAAATTCCACCTACAGCTGCTGAGCCCGATTGGTAGCAAAATCCTCTAGATTGCACCCCTTAATAGCAAAGCCTCCAATATTGCACACCCATTTGATGAAGTAAAATGGGGCTTTTATTGGAGAACTCCATGAGTGGAATGTGTTTTCAATCTGATGTGGGATGTGGGATTTAAGCCTTCACATGCCCTTCAAAACTTCTGCCCACACTGAAATCATGCATAACCTCACCTTTATCTACTAAAACTGCCATAACTTTCTCTAGAAAAATCATATTTACGAACCGTAAAATTCTCCAGAAAATAGACATCCGAATCTTTCCAAGCATATATGCTTTATCTCATGTTTCTTCCTGAATCATTACAGTTTAATCTGCAAAAATCACTTCTGTCACGCTGAAATCACGCACAGCATAACTTTTGTCTACTAAAACTGCCATAATTTTCTCTAGGAAAATCATTTTTACGAGCTGTAAAATTTTTCAAAAAATAGACATCCATATCTTTCCAAGTATATATGGCTCATCTTCTGGTTCTTCCTGAATCAATACAGTTTAATCCTAAAAAATGACTGATTTGTTCGGGCAATTCTGGCAATTTAGTGAAACTCTTTTCTAAGTGCTTGTGAACCTGTAAAACAACGAAAAAACAACTCAAAGTAACAAATTCCTAAACTAAACATATAACAATATAGAAAAACACAGTAAACACGGAAATGAGATAAAATAGAATGAAATAACACAAACTAAGAGCTTAACAAATATAAATTAAGGGGCTTAAATATGAATATTTAAATACTTATCAAGCCTCGTAATAATGTTAGTTTTTATTTGTGCTAGTACTTAGTAAATAATAATAATAATAATAATAATAACAAAACAAAAAATAAATAAAATAATATATAACTGATCTAAATCTAGAAGTTATTAATTACTTCTATACTTTAGATAATTTCATTTTTGAAATAATTTTAGAAACTTTGTGGAAATACGTTGAATTTAGAGAACTACTAAAAGATTCATATAGACTGAAAAAAGGCTTAGCTGCAAAAATAAAAAGCTTAAAGAGTGGCCCTTTAAACCTTGATTTAGGAAATTTAATTGACCCTGAGTGGGAAGAAAGTCTTTGTAAAATAATTCGAAAAGATGAAAAAGATATCAATCACCTTAATGCTCTGTTAGAACAAAAAAAAATAGAAAATATCAAATATATAACGAAGTTAAAGGAAAGCTATTGTTAGAATTAAAATATTTAAGGGTAAGTAACATTTTTAATCATCCAACTATTCGAGTTTTTCTATTTTAGTACCTCAACAAAAAAATCATAAATCATATCTTCAACTTTTTATTTTGTCTTTTTTTTAATCCTAGTGTCAGTTCTCCAATCAATTTATTCGTGAAATGCCATGTCATTTTAATGATATGACATGTCATCATCTTCTCTCTTCCCCAATTTCAGATTTTAATAATCTTAAATACTTATTTTTTCCTTAATCTCTGGAATAATTTTTTCCTCTCAAATTCCTTCGTCTAAACAAGAAATTGATCTTACCCAAGAAGATTTCTTACAATTTTTGGCTAAACTGTGGTGAAAATTCATCAAAATTTTCATCTTTTTTGGGTCCTCATGGTTGGATTTGAATATGCCTTTTGGTAAATTGGTTTGCTTTTTATGGTTCTTTTAAATTTTCAAGGCTCTGGTTGTTTGCTGACAAGATGCAGGTAAAGGGAATAAGATTTTATTTTCGAGTTGTTAAGTTTGAATTTATATTAACAGAGCTGCAACATGTGCTTGGTTGCTTAGAAAATGAAGGAAGGACTAGAAAACATTATTCTTGAGTTGAGTGTCAACAAAGAGAATTAGAATTAAAATTTGACTCAATTAAGTAGTTTTATTGGGTTTGCTTAAGTGAAAGTATTGTGTGTTCTAAAAAAATGAGAAGATGCTGACCTCCATTCTTTTTCCTTTACCTCTGGAATTATGTAGCATGCTATAGAATTTAAATCATTTATAGTTGAAGACCATCCCGACGAGCATGTCGAGGAAGCTAGAAAGAGAGAGGGGCAGATCCACATAGAAAAGAGAAGCTTCGGGTTTATGCACTACTAAGGAAATTTTGAAAATAACATGTTTTCTCGACAGCCAAACATAGGTGAATCTCTTTTCCGTGATGTTGTTTTAGAGCATGGGATATTTGTGTTTTTAGCCATCTCAGCAATTTTATATCATATCACCAAGATAACGTGGTATTTTACAGATAGATTTGATGGAGAACTAATGATAAAATAAAAATAAGACAAAAAAAAGAATTGAGAATATGATTTAAGAAATTTTATTGTTGGGATACTAAATTAAGAAATAGCAAATAATTGAAAGATTAAAAATGTTGTTTACCCAATATTAAGCAAGAGAATGTATCTACTTGTTACAAGATTTAACACTACATTGTTTCCAGTTAGGTCCCCAAATATAAATCTTGATTAAGTTATCAACTAAAAATAGTGTCGCATGAATAGTAACATATAAAAAGTTAAGGGTCTAAATAAGAAAAATCTAAAAACTAGAAGGACCTACGTGGCGTGAGTGTCAAAACTCTCGTGTATCCGGTGTTCAAATAGCACGGATTTATTTTCATGATTAAATAATTATTTTTTATGTTTTTGAAAACTGTTTTCGAGAACACTGCTTTCTTTTCGTCTTTTATGCTTGGGCCTTTTTTTTAAGGAGCTTGGGGCCTTTGATATGGAGTATTAGATAATAAAGGTCAGTCGTGAGCTCATAGAAGGCTCAATAATCTGGGCCTGCAACGACGTCGTCCTGTGAACAGCCTGAATTATCTCATAGCGCCACCGTTTTTGTTTTCTTGGTTTCACGAGGACTACAGTGACGAATTTGATGAACGATTTCTTCTGTATCTGTGGAACGGAAAGCCTCTATCCCCAACTTCCGAGTCATCACAGAAAATCACTTGCCTTCAGTTACGAGCCTATTAACCTTCTTTCTTTTTTTCTTTTTTTCTATTTTCTTTAATCCCTTTAACAAGTTTCGATGATGTTATTTACCAAAATTAATGGTGACTTTGCTTGGATTAGGCAGTAATTAAAATGAAGAAATCACCATTGCCACTGCAAATCATATGCGGCTCCGATAAGCAGATGTCTGGAAAGGAAACTTTGATTAAGCTTCTGAGATGGCACTTTGGTTATGCAGATTTTAGAGGCAAACAATTAGAGGCTATTCAAGCTGTTTTATCTGGTAAACCAAAAACTAATAAATATATTTGCATTTGTTTTTATATTCTTTCAATTTCACTGCAACTAAACAGGAAATTGATTGTTTGTTTTTGCATCAAAATTCTTTGTGAACTGGCATTGTTAATTATTGTTTTTCTTTTCTCTTTTTTTTGGTGGTGGGTGCAGGAAGGGATTGTTTTTGTCTGATGCCAACTGGAGGGGGAAAATCAATGTGTTATCAGATGCCTGCACTGGCAAAAACAGGAATTGTTCTTGTTGTTTGTCCATTAATAGGTGAATGGTATTTGCTTTTGTGATTGTTTACATTTTTGAGAAAGATTAAACTGCATTAGCTTTTAGTTGCTTTTTGATTGATATAACATAGCTGATGGCTCTTACTTCTTCCACTGTTTCTCCATTTTTACCCAACAGCCTTGATGGTAAGTAAATTGTCCTTTACTTTCTTCTTATTTTTTCCTCTTTTTGGCATATTATGGGTTTTGATATTTTGGTTTGTTGCAATTTCTTCTCTAACTAGGAAAACCAAGTGATGGCATTGAAGGAGAAAGATATTGCTGCTGAATATCTGTCCTCAACCCAGACATCACACGCCAAAAATAAGGTGATTTGTTTCTGTTGTATAGTATGTCTTGAATTCTGTTTATCCCAGGCTCAATTGCTGAGCGTACGATCAAGAGAGTGAGCATGGGTGTATTGGGGGCTATGGTTTGAGAGAAACATTATGGTTGTTGTAATCTCTTTTCTTCTCCATAGTGAAACTAGGTAGGTTGATTCTGCCGAACCATTTCCATGTTCTTGTTTGCTTGTTTATTTTCTATTTTATTCTTTCTGTCATAACAGTTTCAAGTTATGATAGTATGTTCTTGTGATTAATCTATTCATTTAATTTTTTAAAAGCTTACGTCAAAATGTTTGTTGACTATCCTTGTGTTGAGACTTGGGATTCATTAATAGAATGTTTTAATAGTCACAAATGTGTCTTGATTTGGTTCGAGTGTTTATTCTGCATTTTTTGTTTATGTTATTGTGTCTGGGGTGTGCCAGATATAATATATGTTTTTCATATTTCTTAAAGGTGACTTCTTTTTTTAAAATTAGATTCACGAAGACCTTGATTCTGGAAAACCCTCTGTAAGGCTTCTGTATGTAACACCGGAATTGATTGCAACACCAGGATTTATGTCAAAGCTGAGAAAGGTTCATGCAAGAGGGTTATTGAATCTCATTGCAATAGATGAGGTTGGAACATCGTGGCCCATCTACTAGCATATAGAAAATTTTAAGTGGTTTCAACCAGAACTTTTGGATGTTTACTTATATTTTCATTTCCCTATGTGAAAATTTCAGGCACATTGCATCTCAACATGGGGCCATGATTTCAGGTCAGTAATTAGTTCTAGCAATGGGCAAGAATTGATCTGCCCCTCCTTTTTTTTTCCTTCCAAACCATCGGAAAATTAAGGCACTTCACTTAAATGTATGTATTGAGTATTCAAGCTGGGTCTCTCTTCATATAATTTAGTTTTCATTTGTTATCTATAATTCTTTATAGCATTCAGTATTTTCATTTTCTGTCTAGATTCCACTTTCCATTTACCCAGAGATGTCTAGAAAGATTGCTTACTCCTTTATTAGTTTTCCAGCTTGAACTCACCAATTCTTACTTCATTTGCCTGTGTTTATATTGATCTTTAATGCTATTTTACCTGGACTCTTGGGCGATATACTGAAAGCAGACATCCATTTTGCTGATTAAACATTCTCAATCCGGATTTATGTACTGTTGAAACTTTTATACCAAATTTGCTTAATTGCTTTCTATTTTCATACTTTGTTTATCTGAAACAGGCCTAGCTACCGTAAGCTTTCTTCTTTGAGGAATCGCCTGTCAGGTGTACCAATATTGGCTTTGACCGCTACCGCTGTTCCTAAGTGAGTCTACTGACACTGACACATCTGCAGAAGAGCTGATTTCATTCCTTGTTTACAATGGTTCTAAAGTTTTTTTCTAGGTCCTACAAATTTTCATTTTCAGCACCATTTTGCAATCTATTAAAATAAGAAGATTTGGAGTGATTGTAGAAAGAATTAGCATTGTTTATTCCATTGAAACAGAGATATTGTCTAATATTAGGCTCATTTTTTGTGTTTCTAAAAAAACAAGTTGTCTTTGTATACGTCAAAGGATGACATTCTTCTTTGTCGGTTTCTTATTTCAATGAAGGTTTACCATCTTTAAAATTGTGTTATTTTGCAAACTTTTTATTTATGATCTAGTATTTTCTCAAAGGAAAGTAAAAGAGGTGAAAATTGAACAAAGACAAGTGAAACCAGTTTTACTTCTTAAACTACATAATTTATCCATTCCTTCACCATTCTTTTTTTCTTGCAGAGTCCAGAAGGACGTGATAGACTCCTTATGCTTGCAGAACCCTTTAGTCCTAAAATCTTCTTTCAATCGTCCAAATATATATTATGAAGGTAGGTCCCGTGAGCTTGGTTGTATGCATCCTCTTTATTGAGTAGTGGAGTTTTGGAACATAGCCTAGAGAAGATCAAACTTCATTGGTTGATTGTTTGCTCTCAAGAGGTGCGGGGATGGGGTATTTTAGGCACGTTGCTATAACTTGTAAGATATCACAAAGAGGGGGAATGTGGGGGAAGAGGACTGAAGAGAGAAAAAAGAAATGGAAAAATTAATAAGATGGCCTAAAGAAGTTTTTCTGGGCAAATTTTGATTTTCATTTTTTGCCTTGTAACGACTAATGTGGAACGGATTTTAAATTATTTCTGTTTACTATTTAATATTTAAATTGAGAATATTACTTGAAAATGTAATAGGTTCCCCACCCCCCTCCAAAATTTGTTTAATAAGCATAGATTTTATTCAATGGACGTGTGGTTATTTTTTATAATCTGTTTTTGGTAGTAGACTCCCCAATCTCGGATATGTCCTTAATCATCACTCTCATTTATTCTCCAATCCCTTAAATGGTGTTATAAGTTTTAATTGTTTGTCCCTTTATGATTTATGTCATTTATTTTATGTTGAGGTAAATTTTGTAAACAATTCTTATAATCAATCAAACCCAAATTATTAGGTTTGGTGCTTTTTTTAAGTTGGCTTCTTGGCACTTGGAAATATTTGAATTAAAATATACTATGTCAAAAAGCAAAATATGAAAATAATATTATATAAAAAAAAATAAAGTAACTGGTTAGATGAAGAGATTTTGATTTCATCAAGCTAGTCGAGTCTCTTGATTTAAAATCTTTTTTTCTTTTTTTGATAAGTCTAAGGTTTAATAATCTTTACTGAACACCTTGGTCCCCCCAAGACAATGGTTCTGGATCCATCCCTGCTTGGAGTATGTCTAAAATGAATCATCCAAGTGTTAATAATGAAATTTGTTGCGCTTTCCCCTATCCTATGCCGTGCACTTTTATTTTTCAAGTGATGTGTGTTTGATTTGTCTGTGAAAGTTTACTATTAGTTGAGATAGTACCCTATTTAAGTTTGCGTTCAGCTAACTAGATTTCGCAGCAATGCAGTCCGGTACAAGGATCTTCTGGAGGATGCATATGCTGATTTGTGTAACGTACTTAAATCCAGTGGAGATATCTGTGCAATTGTTTACTGTCTTGAACGTACAGCATGTGATGACTTGTCTGCTCATCTTTCAAAAAATGGAATTTCTTGTGCTGGTAACTAAATATTCTTTTTGCTTTTTTTTCTCCAGTTCTATACTTGAGTGGTCTCAAATAACATTTTTCGTTTTCTCTGGTGCATTCTCAGCTTATCATGCGGGGTTGAATAATAAATTGCGGAGCTCTGTTTTAGATGATTGGATTTCTTCCAAGATACAAGTCGTTGTGGCCACAGTAGCTTTTGGGTATCATTGACTCCATAAATCTAATTAACAATCCTTTGTGTTTTCACTTTTTGAGTGCAACCTTTAGAATTATAACTAAAATAGTTTGCTTATAAATTATGTTACATCTTAGTTTGTACAAGTCTATATGTGTAGGGGATACTGTTAGAAATTATATTTTCAGTAGAACTAGTGATCCTTTGGTTGGAAACTAGTTTATCTGAAGTGAAGCCCTAATTGTTTGGCATCTCTTATCTATGCTGCATGCTGCGCTCTGAGATTGTGATGATTCCTTTACTTCCTTTTTTTGTATTATGCTTGGGAGCTGCTCTGGCACGTGCACAGTAATTGAGATAGTGATGTTCCTTCAGGATGGTATGCAACTAATTTCGTGTTGATTTCAATGAACTCTGTAGAAATTACTTTTTACATGTTTCCTTGTCGGGGAATAATGTTAAGAAGATAACATGTGGCATTAATGGCTTCTGGTCAATGTTTCTAGGGTATAGATAGGAAGGATGTCAGGATGGTATGCCACTACAATATTCCAAAGTCAATGGAATCCTTCTATCAAGAGTCAGGTAGAGCGGGCCGTGATCAATTATCCTCTAGAAGTGTGTTGTACTATGGAGTGGATGATCGCAAAAGAATGGTTTGGTTCACTGGCTTCAAGACTGTTGTTTTTGTTTTTGTTTTTTAGGTTGTATGGTGTTCACTGGAATCTCTTATTTAATTATTTAGAACTACCTGACAGGAATTTATTCTTAGCAATGCTGAGAGCAAAAATTCGCAGCCCTCAAGTTCACAGGACAGGTTGTCAAAAAAGTCCATGTCTGACTTTAATCAGGTGATTTTTCACTCGGTCTTTCTTTTACTATGTGGACTCTCGGTGCCACTGATATTTTACAGAATCTGCATAGAACAGATGGTTCAGTATTGTGAAGGTTCTGGATGCCGTAGGAAAAAGATTCTTGATAGCTTTGGGGAACAGGTAATGGAAATCTACAGTAATGTGCGGTTTGTATCTTTCCTTTTGCAAACTTTAACTCAAGCTACTTATTATCACTGTTCAAAATAGGTTCCTGCATCACTATGTAAAAAATCATGTGATGCCTGCAAGCATCCAAACCTAGTTTCACAACGTTTAGAGGAGCTCACAACTGCTTGTGCTGTTCGCCGCAGAAATGGTTTTTCTCGAATTTTGAGTAGCAGGTGCCGCCCCTACACCTCCCCTTATGGTATCAATATGCTGGAGTTTCAGTTATTGAATAGCTTTGGTGCATTTAAAAGTTAGCCTTGTTGTACCTCAGATGGTTCACTCTTCCATCCTTGAAGGAGCTGTGTGTTTAGATGAAAGTGCCTTTTTATGCCACAATGACAAAGTTTCAGTATTTGATATATCTTTCTTTCTTATCATGCTACTAGATCTTCAACCTTTAATGTTTGACAAGTTATTGGCTTTTTTAATAAAAAAAAAAGATATAAACAAATTTCTAGCCGTGTGTATGATTGATGAAGTTTCCCAATGTGTATGATTGATGAAGTTTCCCAATGTCTGATGAGCTGATGCAGTCATTCATATTGTTTCTGTTTCAGCTCCTCAGATATGATTGTTGAAGGACACTTCTCTGAATTTTGGAATCGTGACGATGAAGCAAACATTTCTGAGGAAGATATATCTGATTCTGATGGTATTTATCTTGATAATAATTACATTTTTGTTTTGTATACCAGGAGGCTGGGGTGGGGAGTAAATAGCTTGACTGTCTGTTTATTATCTCATCTGTTGGGACTTTTTACTGCCAGATGGTAATGAGGCTGTCAAGAGCCTAGCAAGGTCAAAGTTATCAAGAAAATCAGGACTAAATGAAAAGATGGAATTCTTGGAGCGTGCCGAAGAAAATTATTATCAGAAAAAAATCCCTGATAAGCAGGTTCATTATGATGTACTGTTTTGTCTTAGAAAATTATTTATGATTGTTAGTTTGCAACAGGTTAGAAACCTGCACTTACAGATCAAAGTTTTATATGATTTTCTAAAATTATGGATACTTTTCTGCCCTTGATGAGTGATACTTTATTTACATTGTTCCTTATGTAACTACTGTTTTATTTTATGGAATTTGAGCTTTATTCACTTAAGAAGAAAATGCATTCTTTGCCTTACAAGATATTTTGTTCCCTGTAGTTCTAACAGTTAACTCACTGGGCATTTTCTTTTGCTGCAAAAATGCTTATTTCTAATTTGATAAATGATAACAGGTCACTAAAACAGACAAAAATGTCATATCTGAAACTCTGAGGCAAGGAAGCAAGCAAAGATTATTAGAAGCTCTGAAGCAAGCTCAGCAGAGGATTGGCAACTTAGAGTAAGCTACCTTTTCACTTCCATCTTGGATTTTTTTTTCCTGGAAGGGTGCAACTCAGGATTCCTTTAATAAGTTTATTATGACGACTAGAGATACTGTATTCAATTTGTCGGTTAATTAGTGGACTACTCATTCTTATGAATACTTCTTTACTTTTTAAACCTAACCATGGTAGTTCTTCCTCGTTTAATTTCCCTCTCGCAGGATTGAATTCGAAACAGCATCCACTTTACTTGAAAATGAATGTTACAAGAAATATGGCAAGAGCGGTAAATCCTTTTATTATTCACAAGTGGCAAGTACTGTAAGGTGGCTATCAACTACAAATTCTACTGAGTTACAAAACCGGCTTAGTACCAGTACTAGTTCTCCTTCAGAAAAGATGATGTGTAAAGAAGAACCTCCAACAATGTCACCTTTGGATCATGGACCAAAAGAAATTACTGATGATCTCAATAGCAGCATTAGATCAGAAACCTCTGTTCGTGCTTCACAATTGCAAAGTTCTTCTCCTTTTACAAGGCTGCCGTTGATTCCGTCCTTCTCAGAGTTTATTAACAGCAAAAAGCCAACAGACAGCCAATCAAAAACATTACAGAAGCAATCACCAAGAGAGGTTGAGAAGAAAGTAGAGAAGAGAATGAGGCTGCAGTAGGCTGCACATCCAAGATTTTTGTGGTGGTGTTTAATTAGTATTATATTTTAGTAGTTGGCTGTAGAAAGATACATTCATTCTGCTTAACAGTAATACTGTATTAATTTCCTCCATTAAATATATAGATAATTGAACCGGAGGTCTTGCATTCATCTGTACTCAAGTGGTATATATATTTTCAACTTCTTAGATTGAGTTTAGGCTGAATGGGAATAAGTTGACTTGTTTACTTGTGGTGATTTTGAGCCAAATGTCTATCTGTTGAATTCATGAAGGCTATTGTACATTTGGGTTAAATCCAAGACAGTTAAACTTAAGTGCTTCTATATACATATATAAACCAGACATAATCTACTTTCAATTAGAGTTCTTCTTCTTGTTCTAACTTCAACCGAATCCCAAAAAAATTTATCCAATGAGATGATATATAGAGAGAAAAAAGAAGAGGCAGAAAGAGGAAGGAAATCTTCTTTTTTTTTTTTCTTTGTATCTATTGGCAAAAATTGCCGCCTTTATGGTGATATTTGGATGCTGCTAAAATTCAAATTTAAGTTTGAGTTTATTATTTAAAATTTGTTAAAAACTTAATCAAATCAAATTAGATCATTTATTAATTTTTTTTAATAAGATTTGATTCAATTTAATTAAATTTTTGACAAACTTTTTAAAAAAATCAAACTTAAAGTTTACTTTAAATTGAACTCAAACATTATCTATATAGCAATGAACTAGAAATCAAAGTGAGGCAAGGTTGAACCTTAAGGCAAGTCCTCTACTCATGTTGACATTTGGGCTTTGATTGGTACAGAAGAAAAGTGTAAAGAAAGAAAAAAGAAAAAAGAAAAAAGAAGACAGTAACATAAATGCTTAACAAAAAGCAAATGATGGAAATGAGCTTTTAGATTGATGATAATGCTTAACAAAAAGCAAAGGGTGGAAAAGAGCTTTTAGATTGATACTAAAGTTTTCAACTTATGATATTTTCCGTGAGTTGCATCCTCTGTTACAAGTGGAGTTCAACTCTAGTGGAGTTTCCTAGACTTTTTTGCCTCTGGCAAATCATCTTTTGTAAACTTCACCCCACTTTGTCACTGGATCAATAGGTGGATGCGACTGTTCCCTACCAAAGGTAAAAGCAAGATAGGTCATGACAATTGTATGTGAAGGTTTCACTTAAATTTGCTTTGCTTTTAAATACATCACTTGCTAAGTTATTTCTTTAGTGGATGAATATTTTGTAGCACTTCGTTTCAGATCAATTGCTGGATTATTAGTTAATTATTCTTATCTAGCTATGTCAATATTCTTGGTCAAGTGTTAATTCAACATATTTTTTTGTACAAAGGGTGATGCTGAATTGCTGATATAGAGTGGTTTGGTGCTGGTCTTGTGTTTCTAATTAACTAAGGTGGGAGGTTAAACTTAAACCCATGTGTTTTTTGTTCTTGGTAGTTTGGGATGAAAGAGTATCTCCTGGTAACACTGGAGATGATCAGAAGACAATTTCGAGGATCATGCTCATCATTACATGTTAAGGTATATTTTCTGGTTTAAAGCGGCTAGAAGTCCTTTGCGGACTTAGAAACCGGTTGGATAGACTTGCTTGTTATGTGTCACGATCACGTGGGTATGTATTATCTTACACTGTGATGTGACCCAAAATACTCAGGCCCAAAATAAGCCTTCAGATACTCCAGTCCAATGAGCGGCCCATTACCGGCCCAAATAAACCCCAAGCCCAATTGGGTACTCCAATCCAGCAAAAGGCCCATGCCAGATAACCGGCCCATGCACTCTCCGACCTAGTAAAGTCTCCTGGCCCAAAAAGAACGGGGCCTGCTAGACCCATAGCCCTGCAATTGCACCAACAGTAGCCCAACAGCTACACTACGCAAATAACCGACATACAGCCAACCTGCGACCACTTTACAGCACCCACTCACCTACGTCTGCCACCAGCCACCCTATGGCCGCACTACCGCCACCCTACCTTCCGAGGGCCTTCATTCTTGTCACTTGTGCAGGGCCCAGGCCGAATCCTAGCCCAGACCACGATTAGCTCGCAGGGCCCAGCCCATACCAACTCCCAGGACACGTCAGCACCAACAGCGGTTCGCCCATCACTTGTGCAGGATCCAAGCCAAGTCCACACTCAGGTCAAGTACTCACCCAGGCCGAGTCCTCAACCAGGCCACAGTCCACACTCAGGCCAAAGCCCCACTCAGGCCACGTCAGCTTCCAGGCTACGTCAGTATCGGTAGTTTTTGGCACCAACATACTGGTTATATGGATAAAAAAGAATGGACATATATATTAGGTTGATAATTTATCTATCAAATTAATCTTTTGAATTGAAGCTTAACCGTGACAAGTGGTATTAAAATCAATCTTACTTTCATGTGAGATGAGGAAACTATCACATGTGTTTCATACGGTTGTGAACCCCACGCAATAAATTATTAAGTTGGATTAATCAAATAAGTATATACATGACAGATGTTCATTAGCTTGATCTAATAGATCAAAAAAAACCCTGAACATTATATGTGATGGTGGTGGTCACCGGTCACCAAAAATATTTGGAGCCATGACACTTTCTTTTCCTCAAACTTCTTGGAATAAATAAATTTTATAATTTTTATAAAATTTATTTTGAATTTTATAATTATTATTTTTAAAATAAAATTAAAAAAATTTATAAAATTTATTTTAAAATATTTTTTTTGAAATTGAGTTTACTTACTATAAATTCTATCAAAATTGATAAAATTTATTAATGTATTCTACAAAATGACTAAAAACTATATTGATCAAAACATTCTATTTTCATCTCCCTTTTTCTCTTTTCTTCTCTCCTATTTTGAAAATTTTATTTATTTCAAAACAAGAATTCAAATGAACGAATTCTACAATTTAAAAAAAAAATCAAACATAAAAAATCATTTCAATACATTTTTTAATAAATTTTATTTTTTAATTATTTAAAAATAAAATAAATTTAATTTTCATTTAATTTCAAACCACCAATTATTAAATACATTCAACATGAGAGGAATCTTTTTCAATTTTCATCAAAGGAGGGTTAATGAATAGGACAACAAATGTATTGAGCTAAAGACTTCAGGTGACCACATATTTACTAGAGAGAATGGGAAAGAAGTAAGGCCGAAAGCACATTTGCCGGTGGTGGAAATCTCTCCAAAGGGTCCTATTCGAGAATGTCCATCCTATAATGCGGACCTCCTGGCTGTCTCTGCACCCCTATCTCTTTTATCACTTAGCGGTCATTTAGGGGTCTTAGCTGGTGATCCAGGCTATTTCCCTCTCGACGATAAAGCTTATCCCCGATCACTGGCTCATCTTGATCCCTGTTATTTTGAGGTCATATCTAAGTATTCAGAGTTGGCCTCGATTTGGGCGACCATATTCAATTTTGAAAGGTACCTTCTTCTGTCTCTTTTTTTTTAAATCTTAGGCCCGCATAACCATGCCCAATACGTGGATATTTGAAATTTTCATTTTGTTTGGAAAATCAAAATGAACTAATTAAAAAATAAATAACACCAACAATAAAAAACTATCAATCTTATCCCTATCCACCAAAACGACTCCACCAACCCACATTTCTTTACAACTTTCAATATCTACAAAGATAGATTTAAAAATACACAAAAAAAAGAACAATAAAAAAACCCATCAATACCGAAATGACTCCGCTAGATATAAACAAAAGATGCATTTCAATTAAGCGGGCCCAACTTGCAAAAGCCTATGCCCGCCCATCTATGAGATGCCCCTCATCGAGTACATTGACACAGGTGAATCCACCGCGGGTGCACCGTAGATCCTAGGGTGATCACTCTCTAATCCATAGTCCATCATCGGACGGTACTCCAAATCTTCATCATGATCGTGCACAAACTCAGGAATCTCCACCTCGTTTCTCTTCACGTGCTCCCACAAATAATCAATCCTGTTGACGTACCTAAGCTTCCCGTACAACCTGCCACACACGATAAACAACCCCTCCAATTATTTTAATAGGAATACCGCGTCAAATCTAAAGCAGCACTCACGGCTTAAGTTAGATAAATTCAGTAATAAAAAAGCTAAAACGCGCCATACAGCGTCATTTTGGTTTAGAGATTATTACCCTCCGCTGAAGAGAAGACGACCAAAAGTAGCCAGGAAAAGCCGGGCTTGTAGGCCCGGATGGACAAAATAAACGGCGTGGAGATTATCCTTGACATTGACCGGGATCGCCTCGTAGATTGATCGCAGGGCTGAGATCCCTGGAAAGTTCTCGCTCCTCTGAACTCCGGTGTGGACGTACAACACCGAAAACGGCTTCTTGCCTAACCTAGGAAATATCTTCTCCTCCAAATACTTCTTCAATACATCCACACTCGAAAGCCGAGCTAATCAACGACAACCAAAACAAATATTAACGAACAAATCATCAAATTTTAAAAAAAAAACGTTTCGATTTTGGACAATAAGCAAAGAATGAAACCGAATCACGCTTACCAGGGAAGAATTTGCCGATAATACGAAGGATTTTACGGCCACGCTTATCTCTGCCGTGGATCTTGAAGATCTCGAGTTTCTCGATGACCTGTTCTTGTTCGGTCTGAGAAATGTGAGTGCTCATGATTTCTCTTCCCTTTTTTTCTTGTTTCTTTTACCTTTGGTTCTTGAAGAAAGAAAACTGAAGCTATCTGTGCTCAATTTTTTAGTGATCAAGGGGTGGGGGGTACCAACTACTAATATAAGAGGCGGTTAAGTCACGAGAAATACGTAGATGAGAAAGAGAGTGGAGGATACATATGCTTTTCTTAATTGATATAGCAAAGGACAATAGTATTTATGGGATAGGGTAGATAAGGAGAAAATTGGAATTTAGGAAAATTTTAAAAGGAAGTGGTCAGGCCCACTGAAGGATATTCTAAAGCATCTTCCTTTTTGGACCAGGGTGAGCCTCGTGATTCTCTGCCACGCTTGGACTTTACTTTAGCCTTTTGATAGGCCAATCTACACCCTCCATTGCCTTTTAATAAAGTTTGATTTCAAATCCAGTTTATTTTCAACCCTTAAACAAACCTCGAGTTCCAATTCATAAACGAACGGATTCGGTTTATACGAAATTGGGAAATTTGAAAATTAAATAATAATTTTAATTTTTGTTTTTTAATTTTTTTTAAATAATAATTATTTAATTTTTTATAATTGTTAATAAAACTTTTTAATTTTTATATTTCGTGATAATTCTCACAATCTTCATAAACAGTTAATTCGAAAAAATAGTAAGACTTACAAAAATTTTGTTCATTTAACTTTTAAGAATGATTTAAGTAAATAATTTAAATTATTGATTTAAACTATTTTTAAATCAATTTGTTTGCGACCCTACCATAAATAAAGGAGTAGGGAGCAGGAATATCTTATATTTGAATTATTTATTTAAACTATTTCCAAATCAATTTGTTTGCGACCCCACCATAAATAAAGGAGTAGGGAGCAGGAATATCTAACATAGTAACATGTACAACTCTGGCAATGAGTTGGACAAATGAGTAGCATGCAACTATGATCTATGTCCGACAAGGCTATATTCAATGCCTTCTGCCCTATCAACGTTTATTGTATATTCCTAAAACCAAAAAAAATTGCTCTACTTGTATGATTAAGAGTTTTGAAAAATTGTATAATCCATCCATAAACCATGGAAACTTCACGATTAGGTTTTTAAGTTATAAAATCAATATCAAAGATTCTTAAATTTTTAATTAATTATAATATTATTTTCTTTATTAATATGATATAAGCTTTTTTTTACATTGAGATAGTTTAATTAATTAAGATAAAATTTTAATAAATTATTTGAAGGACATCAAACAATTTTTTAGAGTTTTTCACGTGTTATTTTAAAAAAATTTAATAAAAAAATATTTTTAGTAATCATAAACAGTTTAGATTTTTTTCTTATATTATATCACATTTATCTTTTCATATATATAGAATTTCATTGATAAATAATGATCGAAAAAACTACATTATAATTAATTGAAAGTTTGAGAATCTCTAACAATAAATTCATAGTCTAAGATATAAATGATAAATGCTCATAGTTTAAAGATGAATCACTATAATTTTCTCGAAAAAATCTTTTTCAAAAAAAATAACTCAGACTTAGGATTCAATTATTTTTTTTTAGATGACGAGGGTATCTTACTTTTAGCTTGGCTAATGTCCTTGATACATGTAACCTATGTTATCCACATATATCGGCCTGATGAATTTCAAAATAAATACTACGAGTTTTGCCATTAAGCAAGAATCGAAAAACCTAGATTTTAAGCTCAGCTTATGATCATTTCGTTGAGCTCAAGTTAGACACTTGTTCAGATAAGCTCGAGCTTGCACATGTTAGACGACCTTTGCCCATATTCTTTTACCTATTGATTTAATACAAAAATACAAATATCTTTACATGATGCCTAGAAAAAAAAAACATTTTGAAAATCCAAAAATGCATGATAGAAATTCAAAACTAAAATATAATTTTTGAAGCTTGAAATACTTTTTTTCAAAGAAAAGAACAAATTACTGCCACTACATGCACATTGACCAATTCAATCAGAATCCAAAAAATTAACAAAAACAAATAAATATAAAAATACACTACGTGAAAAATAATAATTATTGTACAAACATTTTTTTTTTATTTAAAAAATAGATTGATATCAAATGTGAAAAATTAGATATTTTTATACACTGAAAACTAATACTTCGTAATTCATAGGACAAATAAGTAATTTATGCTTGATAGTGAGATGTCGATTAAGAAGCCCTTACATTTATAATATTTTCTCCATTTGAAGGAAAATAAGAAGTTGCCGAGGATGTACTTTGCTAAGCTAAACCGTTGAGGTTTCATTTTCATTTGTAGGGGATCAATCGTTTAAGCAATTTAAGTGTGGCTATTCTTTTAGTGGAAATTTATGTGTGATTATTTTGATTGCTTATTTATCACCTCTAGTTGAGCCGCTACAACCAAAAAAAAAATGCTTATTTTTGTATGCTTTATTAAAGAATTGAATCGAATTTTATTTTCTTATGAATAACTTCAAAATAACTTTTAAATCATGACACTACGATTCTGGATAAATATTTTAAGAGAACAGATAGTGTTATTGCATGTTTTTGATCGAATGGAGCATGTTATATGTAAGAAAATAACTACGACAAATTCACAAAAAAAAAAAGAGGATGAGAAATTAGTTGTCTTTTTGTTTCTCTTATTATTATGCTAGGCCAATGCAGATTTGGATGTCTTTGCCCTATTCCCCACCATTGCTTGTAGCTGCATCCCCACAGGGCCACAGAGCCTAACATCATACAATAAGAAATGAAGATGAGTGGCATGTACTGGCTCCCACCTCATCTCATGCTACAAGGTTAATGTCTGTGAAATCCCAATAATTCAAACATTTGTCCATTTGCATATATTAAACGTGGGAAAATAGTTTCATTTTCCTTCTCTTCTTTTCCATTCAACCAAACGATCCTGTGCCTAGAGTTGAGATAGTCTGCCTCCTTTTATTTCCCATTCTTTCAAAGGAAAATGGACACACACTAACGGTGAACCATCGAATCATTCAATAGAAAGTGGAAAAATGGGAGCTCAAGGGAAGTGCAAGCCAGAGCTTATGCTCAAACAGCCCCAGAGCATCGCTTTTGGGTCAAAAATTAAAAACCGCCTCAAAACAAAGCATGACCGAGGATGATTGGAATTTCTGCAAGGCAAATTGTACAAGAAAAGGATAGCTATAGCAGTCACTTCAACAACCTACACTACTCCACTTTTGCACATGGGGCAATGGAAAACGATTCCAAAACTATCGGAAAATTCTAGGACCAGTGTGAATTCAAAACAAAAATATTTTAAGTTATGTGAATATTTACAAATATATAACAACAGTGATCTCTACCAATTTCTTTATGGGTCATCTTAGTAGTTCAAGTTCAACAAAACTTTAATTTCACAAATTTCCCCCTTATCTCCTTGTCATTTGACAACTAAAGGGACGAACTCAAACATAGCATGTTCTTCCAGATTAATCGGGGGAGTACTCCAACAACACACTGAACCATAAGGAATCTTTACAGTTTTACAGCAAAGGACTAATGCGATGCCTCCTCGGAATTGAAACCAGACATCTCTGCTAGCACTGTCAATTCTTGCTCACCACTCAATACCTGCAAGAAATACTGCTAAAATGAGAACAAAGTCAACTGTAGAAGGGAAGTGGGGAAGGCTCGAGGGGTTAAGAGGGAAAAGGGGAGGGGGGGGGGGGGGGGGAGGAGTCACGGAACCTGTAAAACATGCTCTCTGAAAGCTCAGAAAATCCTTGCAACTCGTTTAAGGAATTTTTTTTTGAAAAGTAACTTGTCTAAGGAAATTAAGAACTACAACAGATTTCTACAGGCAAGAGTGTAATCCAGGTTACCTATAGTAAAAAAATCTACCTATAGTAAAAAAATCAGGAATTTCCCAAATCTAAAGGATCAAATCAAACGATGTTTCTCACCTGACCATTGATCACCCATGTTGGAAAGCCTTCTATTCCAGCATCTGCACAGGCCTTGGCTATTTTAGTACCCTTCCTATATCCATCAGGAAAGCATTCAACATAGTCCATCAGCTTTGTTGCCTCACGTCCAAACATCTGGACAAATGGGCCAAAGAAGACAAAAATATAGGCAAAAATGTGGTTAGGTCCAGTGTTATGGGAAAGAAAACTTGTACTCTGTAAGCTGAAATGAAAAATTGTGCATAATTGGTGGAGAGAAGATCAAAATAATGATTGTATTTTGTTAACATTATTTGCTCCTAATTCTTCTTAAGAATTGCAGGTCAAACGTAAATAGCTCCATTCAGCTAACACAGACATGTAGCATTAAATTAAACTTGACATGATTTCCTCATGACTAGAAAGCTAATTTGATGGACATAAATGATGCAATAATCCTTTTTTTAGTAAGTAAAAAATATATTATAAAAAGTCACCAAGGGGGTACCGCTTAAATACAAAAAGCTATCTACAAGTGAAAATCTCAAAGAGATCTACGGCATCTTCATCATTTACTAAAAAAAATCCCTTAAACCAAAACCCAAAAGCATGAAGCCACCCATCATTGATGATGGCTAATGGTTTTTCCTTTCCATCAAAAGCTCTCCTATTCCGTTCAATCCAAATCACCCAAAAAATAGAAAGTGGAATCAAGCAATATGTTTTCCTTCTAAGCTTCAAGCCTCTCGTCCAAAAAATGATGCAGGAGGCCAAAGATGGTCAATGGTTTTGTTTGTAAGCGAAAATTCCTAGTTTCTCAATAGCACTGAATAATGAACTTAAAGATGACTATACAAGCATATGTCAGGGTTCAACTAACCATATCAGAATCTAAAGACAATGAAAAACCATTATCTAACAACTTCAAACTGAACTATAATCATTGTATAAACAACAGATATTCACATAAATCATTTACACCAATATATACAGGAACCAAAAGGGATGATGTACCTGTTTCTGTTCTAAACAGTGAGAACACCAGAAAGCTCCGTACATTTTAGCTCCTATAGAGTGCAGGTGCCTCGCTAGAGAAAGAGCAAGAGGACTTGATGGTGTCGTTACCTCAGTTTTAAAAAACTGCAGGTCAATTTCAGCCTGTCTGTAAATGTGAAAAGCAGAAAGAATGAAAATCAAGGAATCTTCCATTGTAAGAAATGTGAAGCATGCATTTCAAATTACAGTTATGGACAAAAGAAAAGGAAAAAAGTAAAAGTAAAACTGCTCCTAAATTTCATATACAGTCAACATATTATATGTGTTGACAATTAAAATTAGGAAGTTCCTATACAGCTGACAATGCTTCAAGAAATAAACTATTCAACAGATATTTGGAAGCAAAACAGAAAGATGTCATGAACCATGACCAAAATTAAATTACCTTGGCAAGACAGGTTGAGCACTGCTATATGATGTGCTTAGAGTAAAAACAACTAAACTTGCAATACAGAGTTGTAAACCCACCACCTTTTGTACCTCCTGCAACCCAACATCCTTCAAACCCCCAAAATCATCTAATTAATGTTATGAAACACCACCACCAAAATTTAAAAACCAATAAATTGAACAAATGAATATATGAATATGAAAAGCATACCTTTAAAGTGATGAAAAATAAACTGAAGGACAACAGAGCTGACATTAGACAATAAGAGCATGATGCCCCAGATAAATTTGTACTTAGGATATACAAAAAATATGCACTAGCAGCTGCCATGGAGGTGGTGCTCGCCAGTAAAATCAATCGCCCATAAGTTTCACTAATTCCAAAAGGCAAGTTCTTTCTAGCGAACTGTAGACTGATAATCGTAACTAACCCATACGCAACCATCCCAATCAATGGAAGTGGAATACCTGGCAAATGCAAAAGGACTATCATTGAAATCCTCTTTCAAACACATTACCTGCAATGAATTGATATGTGATTTTCCAGTCAAATAGAAATTTCTTCGATATAATAATTTTATGAGAATGGCACTACATTACGTAGAAACAAGACAAAGGAAGCACTCGTAATATGGATTTACAGGCATGAAGCTGCAGCCTGCAAGACAATAATCAATAGACAGTCCCCTTGTTACTTAATTTAAGCTTATAGGCAGCTATTAATTATGGTCACACATTCATTATTTACTCCCCTAATGGGGGGAAAAAACAGAATCTAATACAAACTTTAAACTGTTTGATTCACGAAACTTCTTACACAATTATTTAACTAATTCACCACAAGTTGCTTTTCTTTTTTATCTTCCCAGCTTAATCAGCAACCAAAATGAAAACTAACAGAATCTAATAGAAATGAAGAGAATACCGAAAACGACAGCGTAATCACTGCTGAGGACGTCACCGCATGTGCCACCACCAACTGGGCAAAACGCATCGGAGTTAGTGAGCTTGAGATAAGTTAAGTACGCAGTTTCCACAAATCCTACGCCCCCAAGCCCTGTACACCATTTGTATGTCGAATTGCTCACAGATAAGCTAAAATATGAAGAGGAAGAAGGGGACAACTCCGTTTTAGGATCAGATTCATCATCTTTCCCGGACTCAGAGGATAAGCACTTCACGGGAAGCACAAGCAATCTTCGACCGAAACCCTTCTTCGAAAAATCGATAGAAATGAAAACAAAATATTAGCGAAAATCTACTCTTGTACATATGTAATAGAAGAGAAGAGTACCTTTAATTGGGTTGCACAAGAAAAGGACCCAGAAGGTAAGAGAAATGGAGACCACCGAGAAGAGAACTGAGGAGACGATACGCTGAGGAAGCTCTCCATCGTCTTCCAAAATTCACCATACAAAGTTTCGTCATCTCATTTGACGGGAGGACTCGCCGAATTTCAAAGCCAGCTTTTAAGTTGGGCCCATAGCTCATCTAAGCATTGTATTGGCCCAAATACAATTGAACCCATAAGTTTCGTCATGGGCCTAATAGACTCGGACTCTTGCTGGAGCACAAGAATCTTGCTAGATCTGCCTATCGGTGTTGGTGATTGGGCCAATGGTGGCTTGCCAGGTGTAAATGATGACTACCACGCATCGGTAGGTGTGCTTATCATGGTCCTTTCAAGGTTCAAACTTATCCATGACCATGCAAGCTTTTGTTTGTGGGATAACGTGTAAATTTGACTCTATTTTGATTCCCTTTGCCTTTTGGTTTTATCGTCAAGCAGAAATCGATAATCAAAACAGCGGTAGCTGACGTGGCAGCCATCCTCATTCTAACCATCTCCACTATAAAAAAGAATGCAGTAAGCTTAAGGCAAAGACATCATAAGCTAGATTAGCAGAGAGAGACGAGAAGAAAATGGAAGCTACGCCGTTTCTTTCCTCCGCTTGCCGCCTCACCGCCTGCTCTTCACATCCTCCACTTGTTTCCCTTTGCCCCCGAAATCTCAATCACAGGTCAGCTTTCTCCCTCAATTTCTCTCTGTTTCAGTTTTATCATAAAAAATACGGTTAAAAACTGGTCAATTTCACGTAGGGGTCTTTTCTCATCATCGCTAAACCCCCAACGACGAAGCATTGGTACTCATCGCAATGTTTTGAGATTCTGGTACGTGTAACCGTTTACTTCTCTCGAAAGAAAATTCAAAATCGGCTGCTAATAATTCTGTCTAAAAGTCGTTGATAAGGTTTTTATATGAAATCTTGATGATTTTTATAGCTGGTCATGAACTGATAATCTGTTACTCAATTTCATTTTCTTTAATAAATAACGTGAAGCGCAAAAGCTGGACTGAGAGGGAATCTAGAGGCTACCGGAGTTCCAACTTCGGTGCCAGTACGAGTGGCCCACGAGCTTCTTCAAGCTGGGCATCACTATTTGGATGTCAGGTACTACTAATATGGCTTATCTTTTTTTTTAATCTAATTTTTTTCTTTTATTGTTCATTTTCGAGTTTCAACAACAGGGTTTTGTTTTTCGCGTTAGTTGGTTAGAATTCAAAAGCAAGTTATGCTTGAAGGTGTTGTTTAATTTGTTTTGATTGTTTCCCTTTTTTTTGTGATTTGTTCTTTGTAGAACTCCTGAAGAGTTCAGTGCTGGACATGCCTCTGGGGCTATTAACGTTCCTTTCATGTACAGAGTTGGATCAGGTTACCGCTATACCTCTAATTGTGCCATTTACTTAATTTATTCCTTTTTTTTTTAGGAAAACAGAGAGATTTTCTCGAACACATTCCTATTCTTGTGTTTGGTACTATTTGTTTCTCAATGTAGGGATGACGAAGAACACCAAATTTGTGGAGGAAATTTCATCACATTATGGAAAATACGATGAAATACTTATTGTGTGTTCCTGTACCTAAAATCTTAGTATATACATTTCCTCTGGGTTAAAATTAAATATCTGTTCAATTGGATTTTGTGATTTTAGATCCATTTTTAGTGTTTTAACTTCCTGGTCTTCAGGGGTGCCAGAGTGGGAAAAGGTCTATCATGGCTGCCACTGATCTTTTAGCTGCTGTGAGCACATCATCCTTTATATGCTTTGATTGCTGCTTAAACAATCAATCATTTATCTACTGTTGTTGGGTGGGAAAAAGAACATCCTAGTTTGGCCCAATATCAACATTACTTTGGTTGCATTGCATTTGCGTATATATAAAAAAAAAAAAAAAAAAATCTGTTTCAGGTGAAAACTATTTTTGGTTATAAAGTTGTTATAATACACTAATCAATTGTATTGACATTGACAAAAAAAAGTTTAAGAACACGCCTCTATGCAATGGGCTGAAGATTGAAGGAGGATGAAAAATGATAAATGGGCTTGTAATTATTTCTCTCGGTGGAAGAATGCTGCAATAGACTGATTAGGATCTCGTCTTCTTTCAGGGTTTTACCGGCATTACTGATATTTCTGGTGGATATGCTGCCTGGAGACTAATTGGACTGCCAACAGAAAACTGATATGGGCTAGCTGTACAGATCCTAGTAGAAAGCACATAATTGACAAGATACGTGCCAATCCTCGCGTTAAAGATCATGTAAAATCTGTACCAAGCACAAAATAATAGCCGATGAATATAATACCTTGTAAATTCTGTACAAAATAACTTTTCCTTTTTATGATGAGTGAATCTAAACCCCATCCTTCAGTCACACCAGGAAACCAGATCGAGGATCGCTCACCGGTGAAGGAGGACTAAATAAAGCACTCCACTATCTTTGAACTATATGTATTTTTCCTTCCAAGGGAGCTGTGCTCAAATACCACTAACATGGTGTGGTAAAATGCAAGTGCTTCGTGCTTCAGCTTATAGCTAGCAAAGATTTTGAGGAATTTTTCAGAGTGGCATTAGCCACCTTTTCAGTTGACACGAAGACAAAATTCTAATCTAGTGTAACTTAGTGCCTCATAAATGGCTTTTTAGTTGATTGATGTTGATGCCAAAAATTTACTGCTGAGTTGGAGGTCTGATATTCCACGGTCAGCACAAAGAAAGAGAGATGAATTAAAGAGTTACCAGAGAGAAGGGGGGTGGTGCCACCGAGGACTCTCCGATTCCTTAGTTAACGTAAGTTTTTGAGAAAAAATGAGAAAGATTATGGTATAAGTGTTTTTGCAGTGAACTTGAACTGAGTTGAGGTTTGCGTACCTTGACCTTTTTATAGTGGTTTAGGGGTAAGTTTATCACGCGGCATGATCTCTGAGATCTTGTTTTTCTGGCGAGATGTCTTGTTACGTGTTCAGGGATGACGTAGTCCCTGAAGTCTCGCTTTCGTTTTTGCGTGTGAGAAGTCTGTGAATGATTACGGCTTTGTCACCTGCTCGGTCACGTGCCTGTTATTAACATAGTCACGTATCATCCGGTCATTGGAATGAGAGATATCCACGTGTCACCAGGTTACTGGAGAGTGATTTATTTACTACATCGGAGGCCCCCCACTTCCTTAAGTATATTTATGTGCTTGAGGAAGTATAATGGAACTTTGTGCCGTTGGTTGCATGTTTCAACATGTGAAGCCTAGGGCCAAGCATACGAGCGGCAATCAAAATGCTCGGCCTCAGAGATATAGGACCGAGCATATAAGCCTCAGTCAAAATGTTCGACCTTGGAGATGTGGGACTGAGCATTTGAACAGCAGTCAAAATGCTCAGCCTTGGAGACATGGGTCTGAGCATATGAGCAGCAGTCAAAATGCTCGGGCTTGGATACATGGGACCGACCATATGGGCAGTAGTCAAAATGCTCGGCCTTGGAGATATAGAACCGAGCATATGAGCCTCAATCAAAATGCTCGACCTTGGAGACATGAGACCGAGCATATAAGTAGCAGTCAAAATGCTCGGTCTCACGAGGTGGGGGAGGCCCCCACCTTCTTAAGTATATTTATGTGCTTGAGAAAGTATAATGGAACTTTGTGCCGTTGGTTGCGTGTTTCGATATGTGAAGCCTAGGGCCGAGCATTCGAGCGGCAATCAAAATGCTCGGCCTTGGGGACATAGGACCGAGCATATGAGCCTCAGTCAAAATGTTCGGCCTTGGAGACGTGGGACCGAGCATTTGAACAACAGTCAAAATGTTAGGCCTTGGAGACATGAGTCCGACCATATGAGTAGCAGTCAAAATGCTCGGCCTTGGAGATATAGGACCTAGCGTATGAGCCTTAGTCAAAATACTCGGCCTTGGAGACATGATACCGAGCATATGAACAGCAGTAGAAATGCTCGGCCTTGGAGACATGGGACCGAGCATATGAGTCTCAGTCAAAATGCTCGGCATTGGAGACATAGGACTGAGCATTTGAGTAGCAGTCCAAATGCTCAGCCTTGGAGACATGGAACCGAGCATATGAGCAACTGTCAAAATGCTCGTCATTAGAGACATAGGTCCAAGCATATGAGCAGCATTCAAAATGCTCGGTCTTAGGGACATGGGACCGAGCATGTGAGCAGTAGTCAAAATGCTCGGCCTTGGAAAAATGAGATCGAGCATATGAGCAGCAGTCAAAATACTCGGCCTTGGAGACATGGGACAGAACATATGATCCTCAGTCAAAATGCTTGGCCTTGGAGACATGGGACTAAGCATATGAGTAGCAATCTTGGAGATATAAGACCAAGCATGTGGTTAGCAGTCAAAATGCTCGGCCTTCGAGACATGGGTCCTAGTATATGAGCAGCAGTCAAAATGGTCGGCCTTGGAGACATGAGACCGAGCATATGAGCCTTAGTTAAAATGCTCGGCCTTAGAGACACGAGACCGAGCATATAAACAGCAGTAAAAATACTTGGCCTTGGAGACATGGGACCGAGCAAATGAGAAGCAGTCAAAATGCTCGGCCTTGGAGATATAGAACCGAGCATATGAGCCTCAATCAGAATGCTCGACCTTTGATACATTAGACCGAGCATATGAGCAGTAGTCAAAAATACTGGGTCTCACGAGGTGGGGGAGACTTGGCAATGGAACGACTATTGATGTGAAGCCCGTCACTAGGGGGCTAGTTTGCTTGGGAGCGCGGTGAGAAGATGGTGGTGAAGGCTGCCCACCTCCTCTCCGGACTTCGACGGCTAGGTTCGTCACCAATTGAGAGAGCTCTAGGAACAATGCTTGAATTATTGGAATGGCGGGATGCGCTAAGGTGGCTCCTCTGAGATCCCCCAAAGGGATCAACCTCATCCTGACGAGGATGTTGCATTTTTCGGAAGAACTCACGGGTCACGGCTAGAGGCCGTATGTTCAGACAAAGCCCGGAACCTTGAACCGGACTGTTGGCTGTGAGTATTGTTTTGTGTAGGTGAGATGCTGGTTTCGGCGACTCATTTGCTGGTATTCTTGGTGGTGTTTCTAGGCGGCAATGCAACACATGAGTTCTTTAGATTTCTTCGCTTATACTGGTTAGCAAGAGATTGATTTGTTCCCATAGACGACGCCAATCTGTTAATGCCAAAAATATGCTGCTGACCTGGAGGTCTGTGATTGCACGGTCTGCACAAAGAAAAATGGATGAACTAAAGAGTCACCGGAGGAAAGAGGGGTGGTGCCTCCGATGACTCTTCGATGCCTTAGTTAGTGTAAGTTTTTGAGAAAGATTGAGAGGATATATGGTATTAGTGTTTTTTGCAGTGAACTTGAACTAAGTTGAGGTCTACGTACCTTGGTCTTTTTATAGTGTGGTTCACGGGCAAGTTTATCACGTGCTTCGGACGGCGTGATCCCTAAGATCCCGCTTTTCTGGCAAGAGGTCTTGTTGCGTGTTCAGAGACGATGCAATCCCTGAAGTCTAACTTCTGTTTTTGCGTGTGAGAAGTCTGTGAATGATTACGACTTTGTCACCTGCTTGACCACATGTCTATTATTAACGCAGCTACGTATCATCCGATCATTAGAGTGAGAGCTATCCACGTGTTACCAGGCTACTGGAGAGTGATTTATTTACTATATCAATTGCCATACCTCAATTGAATTGTATGAGTTTGTGACTTGATTTAGAATACTAAGGTGTTCAAGCTCGGTTCGACTCAAAACAAAAGTGTTTGAGTTTCAGTTAGAAACAAGCTAAAATATTGGGCTCGAGCTCGGTCAATTTTTTATTGGCTCGAACTTGATAATAAATGAACTCAAACTCGAGCTTAAGCCTTAAATTGTCTATTCAAGTTCGAACTTGGGTTCTAGTTTTAATAAATAAAAATATTAATATTAATATATAAATATTGGTTTGAACTCAATAATAACTTATCGAACCGTTTGCAAGTCTCATAAGTTGAACAGTAAAATATTCAAACTCGGCTCAATAAGGTATTTGAGACTATTTTCCAAGCTTGATTTCGTTTTAAAGCTCGATGAACCGAATTTTGACCGAATTCAAACTCGAATAACTATATTAAAACTCAGTCAACTCTTACCTGCCAGAGTTAAAATACTCCAATAGAAACCGTTGCAAATTGCAATTATCTTCGCCCTAAACTAAACCGACAAATAGTAATAATTTAATCAAAATATTTTAAAAATTGATTAAAAGTGAAGGAAATTAGCGAGAAATATTTGTCCAAATCTGTTATAGGGATTTAATCCTGGTTGAGAAGGAGCTAATTCCTTCTAATGGATTGAATATTTTTTTTTTTTGTTAGCTCGGAGGAAATTCATTTGTAACTATGTAAAAGTATTTTTATTTAAAATAATTGTTATTAAAATACGTGTCATTTTTTTATGATTTGATTCCAAAAAAAAATCCTCCGATGGAAGACAAATTTTTTTTTCTTTATTAACAGAGTAATTGGTTTTTTGACCAATTAACTTTTTGTCCGAGTTTAATAATGCTGAGTTAAATTCACCGTATAGACAAATAAATATTAAAATCTTTATGCCTAAAAGATGTAGGTAAACGACAAACCCAAAAGAAAAAAAAAAGGGGAACATCGTCTTTCTTCCTGGGGCGGAATAGTTTACCCTTTCTTAAATTAATATTTTATATCTTTTTCCGCGTTTGTAGTTCTGGTTTGGTTAAGCTAGGCAGTAGAATGCTTCAAACTCAAAGAGACTGGCAGTGGAGGCAGAGGAATTTCATCCTAGCACGTTCTCTGCTCTGACAAAGCATTAGGCTAAAAGGGAAACTACTCTTGTCTTCCTCTATTAAACGCAACATGGTATGCACATCTCCTTTCTTTAAGCTACATCTTCCTATAGGTTTTTGAGCGAAGGGGGCATTAAAATCCCAAACAAACTCATGAATAAAGTACAGACTCCAGAATGGCCATCTCCCAAAATTGGTTTACTATAGTCCGAAAAAAGTTCCTCAGACAATCACATAGAAACATCACCATTCTTCACAGTCCAAGTCCAAGTCCCAGTGATGAAGCAATCATTAGAAAAGGCAACAGAGAGGGAACGGTCGGTTCTGAAAACCAAAGTGGCTCAGCTTCAACAGCACCGTCATCTCAGAAGAAACTACTCACACAAGAAGATATTGCAGCCACCAAAATACAACAATTTTCCGAGGCCATCTTGTATTTCATCTACCCTTTGCATTTCTTTTCAGAGATTTCTTCTATCGCTAATGCAGAATGATAATCTTTTCTCCATTTAAAACTTTGAATATAACAGGCAAGGCGCGCATTTCGAGCACTGAGGAGCCTGGTTAAGCTGCAAGCACCGGTTCGCGGGGTATATGTGAGGAAACAAGCACGTGTTGCTCTACATTGCATGCATGCACTCGTCCGGTTACAGGTCAGGGTTCGTGCACGGCAACTACTTAACCGGTGAAGTGATGACTGGTTTTCCCTGAACATCCTTTCTTTGCTTTTCAACGTTTCATAACATTGTTTAAAACATAACGGAGTATAATGTGAAAATAGACTTGAGTATCCTTCACTACAATTTGTGAAAGAACTATCATCTTCTCCTCTATAATGATATTCACCTTTCTTTTTCCTTGACCGACCAAAAAAAACCAAGATATTCAACTTTTTTAACAAACCTTTCTGCAGATGTGATGATGAATACTTTAGTTACATCCAGCATCCAAAAGAATTTAATTACTTGTACCAAATGCTTAACCTTGTTTTCTAGTTACACGTAATCAAGTGCATAGAAAATCAAGTATTGCTAATTTGGGGTGCCTGACTAAAGAATAAAAAAGGGAAAACGTTAGTATATGTCACTATGGTGAGGTTACAGGAAGAGTGCTCAAGTTTCAGCAGTTCCCCAACCAAACCCACGGTACACATTGCAGAGTGCAAATATAGAAGACAAGTATCTACAGAACCGAGTTCTGAAAAACAAGATGAAAATTAAGGTAAAAAAGAAAATAACAGGCCAACAATAAAACACCAAAATGAAAGTTAAAACGACTACCCTTAAAACTGGGTTGCCAATCAGAGGTATAACACTGTACAATGCAAAATGTATGACGAGAAATGTCCAACACAATCAGATCATACATGTATTATTGACAGTATTCTCTCCAAATTTCAGTGATGCCCCCTTCTTAGTGCTGAAAATAAGCCACCATATTTATCCTTGCGATCCTCCCTCTCATCCCCAACCTGTTTTAACAATGTCATACTTAGAATTGCTTTATGGGACCAAAAATTAGTATTAGTCAATACAGTACCTCCTTGGCTATTTGTTGAAGGATATCTATAACGTCAGAGAAAGTGGGTCTTTGAGTTGGGTCTTGCCGCCAGCATCTTTCAAGCAGTTCAGCAAGTTTTGGGTGAGTTTGCTTGGGGATTGTAGGCCGTAGAGCCTGTCACCCATGTAAAGTAAATTGAAGTTTCTTTATTGTTTAAAAGAGAAAACAAAAAAAAAGGATCTGTTGAGAGATTTATGTTATAACATAACCAGAATGAATACCTTTTGCACAACACCGACCGCTGCTTGTAGTGGGGTTAAGTATGAATATGGAAGCTGATATTTCAATCATATAATGTAATGTTAAATAAGATAATGCCACCACAAAACAGAAGTCCATAGATGAATGAAGAACCCCAAAGAGAAAAAAGAAACTTGGATTTGCAGAGCTTACTTCTCCTGTCAGAAGTTCCCACAGTGATATTCCAAAGCTGAAAACATCTGCCTTACGATCGTATGGCTTGTGCTCTATGACCTACGTTCAATAAGACTACTGTAAGGATGCTAGAAAGCTTTACTTTCAGATGGAAAAAGGAAAGTAAAGCACACAAAAAGATGAATGCCATGATACAAAACGACAGAAAATAAAATTCTCATCAAAGCCTAAGAATAAACTACCTCGGATCAGGAATGTTAACTCTGTAACTTCCACCGAGTCAGGCAAACATGCATGCTCCCACTCAGGGACGAAGGTGGGATTTCAATGTTGGAGGGCTCGAGATAAAATACATTGATAATAAGAAGAAAAAAAACTAGAATATATAACTTTCATATTAATATATGAAAGTACATAATTCCATAGAATGAAAAAAAGGAAGACTTCTATTTTAAGATGGTCTCAAATTGGAGAGTTGTTGGTCTCTGCATTTTGAATATCTTTCTTTCTGAAAATAGAATTTATAGTTTCTGGCGTCATGATTCAGCCTAATATTTCCATGAATAAATTTCAAAAATAATAAATCCCTAAGCTACTGTATATCTAGATTAACAAAAGTTCAAATGATTTTGCTCCTTTTCTCTTCATCTTCAGCATGGTTTTGACCTAGCTAACTCCTTAAGTATTTAAATCGTTTGTTCCAATAGGCAATCGCATCAATGTTGTTAATTTCGTCCCGTATTGGCCGGTATGTACTGATTTCGGTAGCAAAACAGTACAAGGGACCCCTATACCATTCGTTCCGCTATTTGACCAGTCTATACCAACCAGTTTTGGTCGTTTCGGCCGAAATGACTCATACCGGTCAAATAACATTCATTTTTTTTCCAAAATTTGACGAGTAACTTAGTAAATTTAGTTGAAAGCCCCAGTTCCAATTACAAAAGTTAACGAAGAAACACAAATTCAATAGCCAAAAAATGTCTCTCTCGAGGGAAATCTTCCTATGAATTGAATAGCAAAAATGAAAAAAGAAACAAATAAATAACATCAACTCTTAACAGTCATGCATGTTTTGCAAAGAGATAAGATTTTTTTTTTTAATCTTTGGATGGTGATGAGTGATGACTAGATGGTTAATATTGGAGTATCTTATCTTGAACTTTAGCTAAACAGGTGATAAGTTTTTCAAACATTTGATTCTTAAATTTTTTTATTATATTATATATATGTACAAATATCTTATGATACTATTAAATACCATTAGTTTTGAAACAGTACGCCGAAAAAGACCATTTTGGTATTATCGTTCCAATAGGAAAAAAAGGTCTGTTGTCTGGTACTGTATTGGCAACCCTGACTAGCATACATATCTTAAAAACTCAGATATTAAAATAAATCATTTTTATGAGAAAAAGTGTATTAAAAAAGCATCAAGGACGTGCCAAACCATGTACAAAGTTAAAATTTACAAGCCAAAATTTACATAAATCATTATGAGAATAAATCCAACATTAATCAAGTTTCAGAGTTAATATCTAGTCAAGTCAACAATCAATATCACGGTTTTGATGAGAAAGAGCTTAAGACAGGCCTAAAACCCAGGCCAGCAAAGGGGAAGTTCCAATAATTGCTAGACCACTATTTTCAAAGGGGAAGAAATAAACTTTAAGTCCATTATATTTACTCTAAACAAATGCTCATAATGGGATAGTAATAAATACCTAAATCATAAACTGATGTAGAACAAGGAGGGCTTGATATTAAATCAAAATAAGGATACAAAGATAATACTAGGAGAATATTATTGATTAGAAAGCCAAAAGACGTTGACCTTGAAAAAGAAATTTAATATTCTTAATCAAATTCAATTTTCAATAATCAGATCTAGAATACTACTAGAGGTGCTCTTATATAAGCACCCAATATATTCCAATAGGACCTTCGTTTGGTTTTTCATATTTTTAACTTTTATAAGCAAGTGTTTTACTTGATGATGCTTTAAGGTATTTTAGTATTATTTGATTTAGTGTTTGGTTAAATAAGTGCTTAAACTATTGCTTGAAGTGTTGCTTATAGTGAAATAAGCTGAAACAAACAAAGACTAAATCAAAAGGAAACTATTTGAAACCCTAACTTCCTAAATCCTAGAATATCTAAGAAACTACAAAGATATTATACTTACCTAAATATGTGTAATACCAAACTTACATATATCCCCTTAATTATAAAAATATCCCATAACATATAAACCTCAATATTAAATCTTCCACACGTTCTCCATCATAAACACTCATATAGAAAAAGTTCAAAACCCCAAACATGAGAAAAAAAGGGCCTAACAAATTGAGAAATAAATCTAGAAAACGAAGAGTTGGACATTTTTGTCTTTTGAACTTGCCTTTCTTTTAAAGAGTTGACTTTTTTGGCTTTTTCACTTACCATGTCGTAGTACAAGGGGAGGAGGAAAAGGAACATGGAGTGCCAAAATGATTGGTCGGATGGGTGGCTGGTTGGGGAAGGAGTTCACAACTTCATTTTGTCCAATTAATTTGCAATCCCTAACATATAGTAACTTCAAGTTTTTTTTTCCTTCGGGGATGGGGGAGATGGCCCTTATTCCATGAATAATGAAGGAAAGGCCAAAGGAACAGTGACAGAAAACTGAAATTTTCAGAAAATGACGGACAGTAAAGATATCAGTGAGGATGCAATAGCCCTGTGGGGTTTTCTCCATCCAGAGAGAGAGAGAGAGGACCCAGATGGCACCATATCTCACATAAAAGTGGGCCACTAATATTGGAATACACATAGGCTACCATTTCCCATTGGTCTCTCCCATCATAGGACAGTTCTAAACAGAGAAAATTGCCAAAATGCATGAGCGCAGTGTTACAAAATAGTTGCACTTACGTAAGTGCAAATAACATTTAACAGACAAAGGCGGTTACAGCATTGGCAGCAACTGTGAGGTAATAATGCATTCAAGAATTGGAGCATGCTTCTAATTAAATCATTTTTTTTCAAAGAACTTCTAACTAAATCATTAAAATAAAGTAGGTGCAGCAAACATTCCATGGACTAACTCTTAATTTTTGGTTTAAAGGTAATTTCTTTGTAAATATCGACGATCTTCTAGATTTTGTGGAGCTCATTCATCATAATTAGCCTTTGGCTTTGAGTTGCAATTTCTTGGTTCTTTTTTAATAAATTTTTTACTTATCATAAAATATATATACATGACATAATATAGAACTCAAAACCCTCAGGAACTCCAAAACAGCATATTTCTATAATAATGAAACAACTTCATTATAGAAGATGTATGGAAAAGACAGTCATTTGTGATGCAAAATTGTCGTGTAAATAATATGAACAAGTACTTAACAAGTCCAGGAATGTATACCTCTGGAGCCATCCAGCGATATGTTCCAGTTTCAGCTGTCATAACTCCTGATTGAGCCTGCACTCTGGCAACCCCAAAATCAGCAACCTTGACGACCTGTCCATGAGATCTACGATTTTAGGATGAATAAATCTATCCTCTCTTCGCTGTTCATAACATATAGTAATAAAATTTCTAGGAGCAAGAAACCTAACATAAAGTTTCATCAGTAGTTAAAAAAAGAACAGGTGAAACAATAATTAATGAACAAATAACAAATCGATGCTTACTTCATTTTCGTCCATCAGAAGATTTGCAGTTTTTAAGTCCCTGTGAATAATATTATTTTGGTGCAGATAGTTCATTCCTTTGGAAACATCAAGCACTACTTTGAGTAGAGATTGAAGCTTAAAAACACCCCTTTGTTTGTGCAGAAAATCATATAAACTTCCTCTAGCCATGAACTCTGATAAAGCGCATATAATTGTCAGAAAATGATCACGTGACGAGGATGAAAAACACTAGTCATGCAACAAAATACAAGTTCGAAGTATAGATTAAATTCCATATAAACTTAATAAACTGGTTTTGTGCCGATATTGAACTTTGCCACTTAGAAAACAGTATTGTTCCCTTCTAGGAACACAGTTAATTATGAATAGTAAAAGTTAAACAACATCCCCTAATAGCATCAATCGTGAAGTCTAGATTCACTACAGCGCACCGGTCACAATGCAGAGGTTTGGAGGTCGCGTGCATGCACCTATGAATTGCACAACATTCTTGTGCCGGATTTTCCTACAAACCAAGGAAAGTCAAGTTAGGAAAGTAAGAACAGTTGAGAGAGGGAAAAATAGGCAAGTGAATAACATTATAGTATTATACACAAACCTAGTATCAAGAAAGATGCCTACACATAGAAATGTGGAAAATAATGGATAAGTCAAATCTTCCAGGACCTCACTTGGTGACAAGCACCAGTAATGAGAAAACTGTGCATTAATTCCACATTTCTGAGTAAGTGCACCTGAAGAAATATTCATAGACAAGTGCATGTAATGGGAAGTTCACTAAATGATTATACATCCACAACTCGTGCCCCCCACAACTAAGAGAATTAATTCTAACAGACCTCATTATATAAACTTCCTGTGAAAACTCTCTTAGCATTTCTGCATTTACACACTCAGGCTTGAGAACTTTGACAGCCACTTCCTGACTACAGTATGTGCCTCTGTACCTGAAGAGTAAAAATGACATGAGAAACTGAGAACTTGTACATATACAGACATAGATTTCCAAATGACAACTTACAGATCACCATATGACCCAGATGCAACTTTGTTTTCAATTTTCAGCTGTCTGGTATCAATTTCCCAGACATCAGTTCCGTCAGTAGGTATTTCTATGCAGTCAGGTAAGGATTCAGTCCCCACTTTGCTATGCTCACAGATGGCAGAAACTGATTGCTGTTTTGAACAAGATTGCTCCTGCAGAGTAATCAACTATGAAATATAAGCAGAAGGATAAGTAGTGTAAAACACGTTTGGGCAATACAGGATAGGAACAGCTGAAGAGACACATAGAACTTATTTTCTCTCCCGCCTCCCAAGTAAGGAACTGCTCTCTTAACTTGTTTAAGGAGAGTTATGAAAATGAGCTTAACATTCAAACCTAAAGCTTTCCATTACGAAACCTATTACTTTAATGGCCAACAGGAACCTGTTACATGATGCAACAAATATGATGTGAAAAACATAAATATTGACATAAAAAATTTTAAAAAGTGTGAAACAAATGGTTCTGACCACTTAATTATCAAGTTCTAATCTTATGGAATTGGACACTATGAAACGTAACCTTCTGGAATTCAGCAATCTAAGAAGTAAGCAATGGTGTTGAGAAGTAAACCACTGAGCCTCACAATGTTACCAAAGAAACAGCTCAAATACATGAAGGATTCAGAAGGCAGCAAGAACTACCAATTCGTAGATTAATTAAAATTAGTTCAACATCAATACTACCAATTCATAGATTAATAGCAATTAGTACAGCATGGGCAGCATAAACAGTGAAGCGACCACTTTATATCATAAACAATAATGGTTTATTCTTTCCTCATTGCTTCCAGTATGCAGCTCATAGTTACCAGGATCCCTATACCCCATTAGAACCGTGATCCAGATTTTACATTCCAATTCGTGGTACATTCACGTACCAGATCCTTAAAATTGGCAATCAAATTTTTTTTTAGGACTTTTACTAAAAATTGAAGAAAAAAAAATATTTCTAAACACAAGAAAGGATTTAAGAGAATGTTTATACTTTATTTTTAAATTTATGTTTTCTAATATTATGTTTGATTGTTTGTTGATTTTATTATTTTGTCAAAACTCTAATATCTTCTAAATTATTATTATGCACAAAGTTCTATTTAAATTGTACTTACAAGTCTATTTTAATATCCTAATTTTATACATGTACTTATACATAATATAAATAATTTAAGTTTGCCCCCAACGTACCGCGTACGGGGTGGGTAATGTATCATGTTCCCGTACCCATACCATGAACCAAGGTGTACCGAGTTCTTAGTAACTATGATGCAGCTTAATTAAAAAAAATTTAGGAAAATTGAACTAAGCAATAATGAAATAAGAATCAGCTATATCACTGATTATGACATGACCCAATCTGAGTCAGCAATAGCATAAGACATTTAAGATGTAAAAATTGTGAAAGAAAAAAAAAGTAGTATGGATAAAGAATACCTTCAACTTCATTATCTCCTTTTCCACTGCATTTTTAAGATCCTCAATTTCCTATAAAAGTTACAACTATACATGTTTGTCAACCAGCATAGTGATGTTAAAGAAAGCAAAGGTATCAGCTTGCTGTTTTCTTACTAAAAGAAACTTCAAGGAGGCACCAAACTTAGATATTTCAGAAATGTAAATGAAGACAATACACTATTAATTAAGAAAAGAACAAACCAAACATGTTCCACAAACAAAAACACAAATGAGAACCTTTTAAACAATCTAGTACAGTAGACAACGTACTATGGAATTGCATTACAAACAAGTGTACAAGATTTAATTGGCAGATTTTGGTAGAAAATGGAAGGGCTGATCTAAGCATATGCAGCATGCAAAAGGTACGATAGGTATATTTGAAATAACTTTCATATAACAAACCAAAAAAAAAAAGACTTACATGCAGTGCAAGAAGTATGATTATAAGTTAGAAATAGAAACAAGAAAGCCGAAAGCATTGATGAATCAGTAAGAAAAACCTGCATAAAAATGCCAATGGGTTGATGCACACATTAATCGATACCGTATTTATTTCTAACTAACCCAGCAGGATTTTTCAATTAGACAATTTAGGCAGGAAAATTGAAAGACCATACCTCATGGGGCCAACCATCAACAACGAAGACATCTAGAGAGTAGCCATCAACGCTGGAAAAAGCATGAGCTTCTTGAATGTTCAGTCCAATCTCACCGAGTAAGGAAGTTAACTGGGAATTAATCACTATTATCCATTAGATATTGCATGGAGGAGAAAGAGAGAGAGTTTAAGCAAAAGCATTCCAGAAGGGAACCTCAGTACATGCAGCTATGAATTTGATAAAGCGTGTAGATGATAATGGAGAAGTATCTAGATATTGGTGTTCCTTCACATCATTCATGGCAACAAATTATGATGTGAGAGCAGTAATTCAAGAAAATTTCTTCGAAATCCTAAAAATTTAGCTAAGTTTTATAAAACAAATAAATATGCGCTATCTATGTATAATAATTTCATATTCCTAAGACATAATGGCACATTTTATTCAAACAGGTAAACAGAAAAAAAAATTAAAGAAAGAAAGATAGTCAACCACCTGACTGAGGAGTTTCGGTCGGTCAATTGTTGAAAAGGTGATCTCGTGCATAGGCCTACAAGATTTTAATAATAGAATAACATCGCATAGATAGAAGCAGAAATTAACATCAATTTGATCTATAAAGAATCCATCTTCAATTCTACATAACACCAAAACCTTTAATAACTGATTTAAAGGCATTATGAAACAAGAAACTGAACTACAACAACCAAATTGTGTACTCAAAATTACTTTCTAATTTAATAGGTGGGAGATTGCAATTAAGAATCAAACTACAACAAAGAAAATAAAAAATATAGTGGTCAAGCATATTGTATACAATATAAATTAGCATAGCGGGAAGAGGGAGGGAGAAAAAGAGAGAGAGAGAGTTACCACCTAGATGATGATTATGCACCCAATACAACTAGAAATATAACTTCCAAAACTTCCCAGCATTGAATTTCTGCGCATGCTATTCACATTGATAGTGGTACTAATAATCCAATTTTAGAGATAATGAAAAAATGGAAAGCATGCTATTAAAAGGGCATTTCGAGTGCAGTAGGATAAGGCATATTTAATGTGCATGTGACATTTGAAACTTGATTTAACGTAAATTTCAATTTATTTTATAAATGAAAAGCTAACTTTTTTTATAAGAATAAATGAAAGGCTAAATTTCTGGTGTTTTTCAGTTTTCACTAAATGCCTTAAATGAGTGAGAAGCGGAAGAACGAAGAGAAGAGCCATTTTGCACTATAAAACCAACAAGACTAAGTGCTCAAGTTTTGAAATTCTTACCAAGAAAGGTGTGATGTCAAATTCATAGTGCTATCCCCATCATCACTATGACATCTTTTGGCTTGGGCAAGTGCTTCAAGATTAGGAGATGAACCAAAAGTTGGCGGTGCATGGATGCTAGAGAGAGATATGCGAGAATATAGATTAATGAGAAGCACATAAAAGTTTAAAAGTAAAAGAAAGAAGGCAGAAATGCCTAAAAGGCATGTATATGTTGTCGATGAATGTTAGACACAATTATACAACTAAGAATGTAATGAGGCATACCCCTGCCTGCTCGAATTGTAAGAACTCTCTGCATCTTCTTTCATTGAAGAATCTGAATGAACAGAACCGACAGAATATCCATTGGAGACAGGATAAACCTGCATGACAGAAAGAAACGAGAAGTACGAGAAGTGGGAGACACACTTTATCATTTATCATCAAATTCAGAATAACTAATCAGATTCTTAGGTACACTCCACCTCCAACATTTCATAACATCATCTAGGTAAGACAAAGGGAGAGTTGTGCGAGTAAACACATTCAAACAAATTAGTTAATGCTTTGCTCTCGAAATCATAAAAAGGCATATTCAATTTATGCAAATAGTAGAGCCAAAAGGTGATACAAGATTCTTCTAGTGATTCTAAAGGGCTAAAATATCAAGATTATACGAAGTTGGCAGAAATTTAAATAACATGGAGCGAGGGCATGTTGAATGAACTTCAAGAAAACACACTGTTGGTCAAACTGATTAAAGTAAAACAAAATAAGTATTAACCTTTAAAAGTAGGTTTCTTAAAAAACCTGAAGGTACTTATTATGGAAGAGAACCTCCGTTAAAAAAATAAAAATGACAAGGTGGCTTTCAAACATGCAACTCACTAGTCACACCTCTACAATCATTAATATTTGAGGATGATAACGACCTATGAATTTCATCACTTTACACAGAAAACAGAAGGCATGCCCATCCAAATCACAAAGATTGCAGTTACTGGAAGCTTAAAACAATCAGATTTTAGAAAAACTAACTAATTTATGGTTCTGAATTTCCAGCACCATCTGTGGTGACATGATGATGCTAATTATAACATTGCATCATCATGCTCCACGATTTAAAGTTAGATTTTCACATAAATATCCCCACTGTCTGTTTACTTTTGTTCCTAGCACAACATCAGATATTCAGAACCGAAGAATATCAGCAACTATAGGTTGCGATTTGAAAGGACAGCCTAACAAATCTAAATGGCCTTACCTGCACGAGACGGACTTCAAATGCAGGACGATTAGCAGGGTCTTCTGCCAAATGTAGTAATCTCTTATGCGTGAGCACATCTTCTGCCCTCTCACTATTTACATCCAACGCGTATCTAGATAGCAGTATTAAAAAATCTCAACAATTACTGACATAGAAAATTATCAGTTAAATTCATCCGCCATAGGGAAAGAGAAATTGAACGGTTAGATCCAAGAATTAACTTTGAAACCAAAAGACAAATTTGAAGTGACGGTATGTAACATTGATGTATTTGCAAACTCCAAATTCAATAATTTCTCAGTTTCTCCACTCAACTGAGGCTAATACGAATTATAGGTCAAGACAAGTAGTAGAGAAAATGTGGGGGAGAAAGAAAAAGAAACCCAGCCTAACATGATTCTGTGTTTGTTCAATTTCCCTTTTTTTTCCATTTTCTGTGAACCAAAAAAAAAAGGCATACTAATCGAAAACATTTCAAACAAAAAGGAAAGGAAACCTAGAAATCTAAACAGTTAACGACCTCAAGTTAGTAGGATAGCTAGTTGCAAGATTCCGAACAATACTTTCCTCAACTTTTACCTACAGCTTCTCCGGAACCAGACAAGCAGTTTAAGAAGAAAAAGCCGATAAAGAATCAACAAGAAAGAGAAATCTAGGGTTAGTGCTTTACCTAGCAGGGAGGCGATTGAAGTGAAGCCATAGCTGATCATCAAACCCAGGCAGATTCGCTTCATCGTAATTGGACTCCTGAATTCGCCTAAGCACCTCATTGTACACCTCCAGCTTTTGCATGTGTTGTCGAGGATTTCCCTGCGAAAGCGACCCCGCAGCTCTGCTACCGCAACTCTCAACATCCTCTTCGATCGCCATCAGAGAATCAACACTTAAAATACGAAATGATTTCTTGAACTACATAAAAAATAAGAAGATTCTTGAACTCTCAATATGAAATGATTTCTTGAAGAGGATAGCACATCGAATTGTTGATGAACTGAGAAAATAAGAAGGAAAGAGAAGACAAACTGATAACCAAAAAAGCCAAGGGAAAAAGGAAGCAGTAATGCTTTTTTGCTCGATATTTATATATACTGTACTAATCGTTTCGGTTAATCGGCAGGGGCTATACACGTCAGCAGTGGGTCCTCTATTTTGTGAGTCAGGAGAATACAAGAAAAGAATAGAGGAAGAAAAAATAAAATGATAAAGAAAAATTGGCATTATTTTTATTAAATATTAATTTGTATTATGTTTAAAAATAGAAAGGGATAAGAAATAATTGTTTTTTTTAAATAGAAAATGAGCTCTCGTGAAACAACTAAACCGACATCAGCCATTACAAAACTACCAATATGACGGGGAAATAAAACTTATATATCGGAATAATATTTGGTTTTATATCGTTGTAAAGGAATCTTTAGTTTTATTAAGTTATGCATTAAAAAATGATATGTAAATCATGTTATAAAATATTTAATTTATTTATCAAACTATGAATAACATTGGCAATTAAAATATCTAAAAACAAGGCCTAACAAAAAAAATATACAAAAAATTATTTCAAGATTAATCTTTATTGTTATGACAAATGTCTCATCTAAAGTAATGATGACAATACCCGATGGATAATTTTAAAAAATCGATCAATTTGATTCTATGGAATGTTGTTTTTTTTGTTTCTTTTAGTGTATGGATAGTAGATGTGGATGTGAAAATCATCGATCGCAATGGGAGTGGATGGATTGCGGATGCAACATCTCATCCACCTGCATAACTCGTTTTTCAATAAAAACTTTGTATGTAATCTTTATGTTAACCTAATAATAAGGCTAAAGAGTGATTGTGGGTGTATTGGGAGTTAGGGTTTGAGTCTTTGCGAGAAACATTGAGGTTGTTGTAATTATTTTTCTTTTTCATGGTGAAACTCGAATCATCTCCAGGGTGTACATAAATCGATTCGACCAAACTACGATAAATCTTTGTGTTATTGTTTGCTTGTTTATTGTTATTTTATTCTTTTTGTCATAATAGAGTAATACCAATTGTTCCCCTAACTAATTTGTTTATTCACAATTTAACTTAAGATATTTATGTTTGGAGTGTTTTGGATATTAATTTATATTTTGGGTTATAGATAAGTTTCATGTGTATTAACTTCCATGTGTAGATAAGTTTAACGCTCTCAATTATAATGATTTGACAATTACATCAATAATCCTCAAACGATGTAATTGATATTTGCAAATAAATAATTATTCTCACTAATAAATAAAGATGCAGACCGCCGCCACTCGAAACCATTGCCGTCCCTTGTCTAAACCCTAGAGATGGAAATTAAATAGCCTACCAGAGAAATTATTGCCGGTGGACAACCCAAACTATCTTTGCAGTAGTGTTAATTGAGAGGAAATGAAACGACTTCTAGGCAACTTAAATAAAGTTTTCTTTTTTTTTTTTTGGTTGAAAAAATAAAGTTTTCAACTCCTTATTATTGATTGCTGATTAATTAGGACGATAATTAGCTAGCTAGTTTCATAGTTGCTTTGATATTTCAATGGTAATATTCCAGGCCTCATGGCTGCATTGACTTAATTTACTACATTCCAAAATTGAATTAATTTTGCAGTAATGGTACTATTGATACCGGCATAGAGGTATATAGGCAGTGCGGTAGCTTCCCCTTTTCCCACGCTGTACAGTAAGAGTTATTAGTAAAGCATGTTTGACTTTCCTACCGATCTCTTAAAAGACCCATTTTAAATCTACCCAAAAGGAGAATGTCTCTCCATTCTCTAAACGATCCCTAGTCATAACTTTGGGTAACCATTAATCTTGATTTGTTTGATGCATAATACCGCAATTGATTAAGATTTTTTTCTTCAAAATATATTATTAAATGAATATTATTGATGGCATAACATAATACGAAATTTTTTTTTCTAATTATTGAAGAGTACCTTTTTTTCATTCAACAATATAAATGCATAAAACGATCAAATTAATTTAATGAAGGACCAAAAGTATTTATTAACACTTTTTTAGCTTAATTGTCTTCCAAGTCTTCTATATTGGGATCAACTTTTTTGCGATAAAAGTTATGGAATAAAGTTTACAGTATACTGTTTTTGTCCATGGGTTTAGATTCTTTAAATTTTGAGATACGATAAAGACTACTTTATAATCAAAATTTATGTATACGGCTTAATTTGTTTTTCAATTTTTGATTTTACAGAAGACTTGGTTTATGGCTGGTTTGATTCTCTTTCCATTTGATTTTTTTAAGTAATTTTGATTTGTAATTATTTTATATTTATCTGTTTAAAAATTTAAAAAAATAAATTTTAGAAAATTCTAAATCTTACTAATATCTATCTGAAAACGTTTAATTATTTTAATAACTTAATATTAAAAAAATTAAACATTTAATTAAATAATAATAAAAGTGACAACTATTACGAGACATTTGGAAATATACTGTTGGCTTCTCGATCCATGGTAGAATGACAGTTAATTAACCCAACATGTACAAAGAAGCTTGTATTAAAGACAATAAAAAATTCAATGGATACAAGATTTGAGGACAAACCTTTGTGATTAATGATCTTTCCTGTCAAAAAATGTTGTGGAGTAAACAAGGCTTGGAGAGAAATGAAAAAGCACTTAGATATTGGCACGGCTCAATCAAAACCAAAAAACCACACCCTTTGCTTTAATTTAATGGGTGTATTTTTTTTTTCTTTTTGTGTCTGAGTGAACCAGGCCAATACCAGAGTGACTATCTCATACTATATGATAATCCACTTTATTACTAAAACATGAAAAAAGCAAACAACCCATGGTGACGGTGCCATATATACACGTCGTCGTTTGATCTTACAAAAGAGCCCAAATGAAGAACCAAGAAAAACCCATGTTCTTTATAGGATCAAAAGAAGAGAATGAAGAACGTAGAGAAGATAGATCGAAGGTTAAAGAGAAAGACCAGATAACTAGAGAGAGAGAGAGAGAGAGAGAGAGGGGAAGGGGTAAAGATTGAAACAAGCGTGAGGAGAGGTAAGAATGTCTGGGAGTGGATTTAAGAAGGGGAATTGAAGAGGGGTCTGCCTATGAGCATTTAAAACCGCTACCACCAAAGCAAAAAAGCTGGTCCAGTGCATTTAAATCCATTATTCTCCCTCCCATCTATTTTCCATCTTCATATCTTTATCATAAATACACAAGCTGTAACAACTCAATCTTACGTGCCCTCGTTAATTAACTAAGACACTCAATTTTCTTTTTAAAATAATAAAATTGGGTTACACAACAACAAAAAATAACCTCTCATATCTTTTATTTTTTTTATTTTTAAATAAAATTTGATCTATAATCTCCTGACAATTAAATTTATCAATTAACTTTTTAAGTAAAGTTTGATTCTTAATCTTTAATACAATGATAATCGAATCTACCAATTAAGATAACTGTCTTTCACTTCAATTATAATAAAAATACAAAAAAGTTACTATCTTCAATTATTCATTAGAGTGATTAAAATCAAAATCATACATTGTTCATGTTAGAAACTCATAGATATTAGATAACTATTACGAGAGTACTTTTAAATCAACATTCGTTTTTAATATCCCTTTTTGGCACTTTGGTAGTGTATAAATAATATTATGATACATGGTTCCATTAGTAATTTATCATTTATCTTTAAAAATTACTGTAATATATTGAAAAAATGATTATAATTAATCGTTTCTTGAATTCTGATTGGTCCATCTTGAAATATTAAAAATAAATACTCCTTCCATCTCTTATATATGGAAAATATCTCATTTTGAGATGTCACATATTGTTTGTTCATTTTAAAAAAATTAAAATTTAATTTTAATTAAGTTTCTTAAATTATTTTAAAATTTAGATTTTCTATATAACTATACCATAAAATCTAAATATTAAATAAGAGAATTTTTATAAAAAAATATTATAATTTAATAAATTATAGTATTAATTATTATAATTTTTAAAAAATTAAATTTTTTATATATACGTTGAAAATAATATTAAAAAGAATGGTAAAAAATCATTGCCGTGACAATTAAGATAAAAAAATATATAGTAATAACATTTTTCAAAGGATGTTACGGTGAAAAGGGGTGCTCATAGATTAAAGCGAGGTGAGTCCAAAATTCAAATTTGTGCACCCAACAAAAGGATCGAACTGGACCGTGATGCTCACTGTACAACTGAACCAAGAAGACCACAAGCATTTAATGAGGGAATCTCTCTCTGGGGTGAACAGGCCGCAACATTAATAGGCAAGGTACTCATTGACTTGAAACCTGGAAGTGGGATGAGAGAGAGAGAGAGAGAGAGAGAGGTATTTTGGCTTTACTTTTGATTTTGCTCAACAAGGCAAATAGCCTAATTAGTCACGCTTTATCAAATTTGACTGCTAAAAGAGACATACTTGATTGTCGCTTTAGCTCCGCTTGAAGAATGCCTTGCTTGTTAATCTGTTATGGTCATGGTAACATAAAAATAAAATTCAATCAATATATTCTTTTTCAAAAAAAAAAATTCAATCAATATTTTCAAATCTAAGTATTAAATAGGGGAATTTTATTTAAAAAAATATAATTTAATAAGTTAAAGCATTAATTATTATATTTCTTTAAAAAAATTGATTTTTTTATATGTATCAATATATATGACAAAAATTGTATTAAAAAGAGTTAAAAAAATCTTTGATGTAACAATTAAGATAAAAAGATAGGCAATAATAACATTTTTTGAAAGATGTAACCCCTACACGCGCATGTGAGAGAGAGAGTGAGAGAGTACTAATAGCTCAATAAATGTGAATGGAATAATACTAATAGCTCAAGAAATATGAAGTTTTATAGAGATTTAAAAGATGAAATGTGTATTATCAAAAACGTTAACTATAAATTCCAACTCAAGTTTTATATTATAGCTCAAGAAATATAAAATTTTATAGAGAATTAAAAAATGAAGTTTGTATTATAAAAACGTTAATTATAAATTCCAACCGAAGTTATAAATTATAGCTCAAGAGATATAAAATTTGAGATTTAAGAGAAGAAGTGTATTAAAAAAAACGTTAACTATGAATTCCAACCGAAGTTATATAATATAAAAAACGTTATTTGCATTAAATTGCGCCACTCATCTCTCCTATGCACTTCTCCTTTCCATCCGCGCCACTTAAATACCAAATGAGTAAAAAAACCAGGAAAATGATATTATGATGTTAATCTAAATTAGGATGACTTCTTGTCATGACCTAAACCATAAAACTTTAATGACATAAAGGTTCGTATACATCATGGAAATGCATGAAGAGTTTTTTTTATGTAAAACAATTGAATAAGTTTTATTTTTTGTCTTTTAATTGGTCCCTAAAATTTAAATTACTCTAAATTTTTAATCGAGTTTTTAATGTTTAGTTTGTGATTCAATTGGGTCTTTTTATCAATTACTTCATTAATAAGATGTTGATTTGCTTTATCTAAGTTTTAACAATGCACTTTACAGAATAACCTAATTAATTTACATACTAAACATTAAAAGTCAAATCAAGATTATTTAAATTTTAGAAACCAAAATAAAACACAGACAAAAATTGAAAGATGAAAAATAAGATTTAGTAAAAAAAAATTCATAGAATGGATGTGAGCAAGATCTCTCCTAACTCGGAGCTACACAAATTGGTTGCAAATAGCATTGTTCACTACCACGTAATGTATTTTTCAGATCTTCTCCTGTTTATAAGGTGCTAACCTTGGTGAAATTTCTGAAATTATAATAATTAAGTAGATGCATGGGTACGCTAGCAAGTAAAGTAATTGCCATCTTTGCTTAAACAACTTGAAAACCCAACAATAACGTCTTGGCTTGAAATAACATTATTTTTTCGCTAAATTTTAATAAATATCATGTAGTTTGTTTGATTTTTATTTTATATTTTGATAAAATAAATCTTATGATCGTTTCTGTTTGCATAAAGAGTTGATTGTTGTTAAATTACAAAAATAAAAAACTATTTTATTTTTATTTGTTTAACAAAAATACACAGCATTATAATCAAAATTTATAACAAAAATAATAACTATTGTTTTAGCCCTTATATCTTATTACCCAACTGTTCTTTACATGTTTTTATATAATCAAGTTTTGTAAATTAAAAAAATAAAATATTTTTTTTGTTATAATTTAACATTTTATTTTAACGAAGATAATCATATAACTTATTTTGTCAAAAAAAAAAACAAATTTCAAAACATGCAAATCATAAAGTATTTCACGAAATTTAACCTTATTTTCTTCATTGATTTTCTTAATTGGGCTTTGATATCATTTTGTACACAAGCCTGACGATTGCTTACGTTGCAACCAAATAGAAACCGAAACGTGGACAACCAAATATGCATTGAGTTGTCACGATCTAATCAGAGCCGTGCGATTGTGGACCAACATAAGGTTTGCTTATGGCCAAAATCATATCAAACACAAATTTGAAGGAATCTCACGGTGTGAAAGCCGTGTTTTGTCATCTACGTAAACCAAAGAAAGTATTTGACGTGAAGGTCACCAAATAATTGGGAGTACGTACGTAGTATTTATTTCTATGTTTTTTTCGCCGTTGGGGTTAGAGAGAGAGAGAGAGAGGGTTAATATGGTTCAGGGGATTATCTGGGTTTTGGTGTTTAGCTTAATTTAATTATAATCTATTGAGGAAATTAGTGCTACAAATCATAATTAATGGGTCAATGTTCATCAAAGAGGGCGAAGAGAAAGGGAAGGATGTGGAATAATTCTGGTGGTTTGTCTGCAGAGAGGCATGGGTGTTTGCCGATGGTTCAAGAACAACGGTCCAGGTTTTATATTGCTAGGAGATGCCTCGTCATGTTACTCTGTTGGCACAAATACGGCGAGTCTTGATTTTCCTTTCTTCTTTTCTTTTTTAATGTTTAATTTTACCATGTAAATTAAATTCTGCTTATATTTAATTCTATCTCATGTACTCCTACTGTATATGCTTTTGGATAATTGTCTAGGAATAATTTGAAATTGATTGGAAGGTTAATCGATCTTATTCATTCGATTCCCACAAGCATCTCCCCTTTTTTGTTTTTTTTTTAGATTGACATTTCTTACATGAAGGATCAATCCGGATCTCTTACATGAAGAACCAAAAGAAACCGGGTTACTATAATGAGTTTTCTGTGCTGGAGGTGGCACTTAAGTTACATAGCGTTTTGATCTAACCGGTGGACGGTGAGTGCGGATACGAAAATCATCAAATGTAATGAAAGTGGATGGAATCATTGTTTTCAGATGTGAAAGTGTTAGGTGAGGTGTTTTGCTTTGAGACGTTAGGCGTAAGTCTTTTTGAATTATTTGAGATATTTCGAAATTTTAATAAAATAATATTAATTAATTAATTAAAATAATAAAATAAAAATAATTTTAATTAATTAATTAATTTTTATCAAATTTTAATATTTTACTAATTTTCTGTAGTGCGATAATTATAATTTTATAAATATTAATATATATTTATATATAAATTATATGAAGTATAACTTATATTTATATATTGTTGTAATTTATAAGTGATTAATTAAATAGTTTGTAATTATTATTAAACTAAATAACATATATTATATATTTATGAAGTGTAATAATGTCACAATAAGAACACTAACTTAATGATTAAGATTTATGACATTCATTAAGTTATGGTTTGAGCTTTTGATGTGCTTTTTTCTTAAATTTTAAGTTTTTTTAAAAAAATCACTGCTTCGGGCGCCTGAGTGTACGCCCCAAGGTAAAAGGCAAAAGCCCAGCGGATTTGAGGGGCGCCCGGGCGTATGCTCCAAGTCAAAAGACAAGCGCCCAACGACAGAAATACCAAACTTTTCACATCTTGAGGCATTTTCAAAACGTCTCACCTCAAATGGCGCTCGGAAATGGCCTTTACAACATTGGAGGCAACATCTTATCCACTTGCATATTTACTCACATTCATCTACCAATATGTATTATCAATTATTCTCCTAATTAATTTGTTTATTTACAATTTAACTCAAGATATTTATATTTGAGATGCTTTGGATCACTAATTTGTTTATTTACAATTTATTTTCTTGACTAATTTGTTTATTTATAATTTAATCACCAATTTGTTTATGATTGTTTATTATATAAGATAATTTATGTTGAACTTGATGATAATAATTTGTGATTTGTTGATTTTATTTAAAATATTTGATAATACGTACAACTTAAAAAAAAATGTTGTTAAAAGACAACACATAACCTTTTTTTTTATGATAATATAATTATATGCATAAGTTTATGTTTGAAAGATAAGCTTTAAAAAAATTTAAGGGGGAAAAAATATGTTCATGAAAACGGATAAATTCGGTTAGACTTTCTCACCCGTAATGATTGACAATTACACTAATAATTGTCACTATAACCAAGAGTAAATGATATTTTCACTCAAAAAAAAATGAAATGTGAATAAAAGTGCAACCAGCATCCATTAAATTTTCTCTTTAACCAAAAAAAAAAATTGCAGATATTAGCTTTTTGATGTGTTAGTGCTACTACTTCAGAACTTATGCACATTGAGCATGTGTGAATCGGAAATAGTACTACTCCAGTATTAGTTTACTTACGATTAATGTAAATGATTGTATCTCCCTTTTCTGTTCCCTCCTCTGTCTCTCCCTCTTGGAAAGGAATGATGTTTAATTTTAAAAAAATGGAAAAATTAATCTAGGATATATTATTTGTTTGAGTTTAAAATCAATTTTAAATTAATTTTTTTAAAAATTTTATAAAAATATTAATAAAATCAAATCAAACCTATTAAATCTTATTAGACAGCAATTAAAATCTAAATTAATAAATGATTTAATTTAATTTAACCAATTTCTTTTTTTGTAAATTGTAAAAAATAACTATCGATTTAAAACTGACTTTACATTTAATCGAACGAATCCATGAGGTAAGTATGACTCATAATAATGACGATTAACTCAATAATCTATTAGTGGTGAGTTAGATTTTTCATCCATGATTCATCCAATATCATCCCTAATTAATGGCAGTCTTAAATTATCATGATAGTATCTTCATGCGTTATTCTGGCACTTCTTACTCCCTTTATTAGCCAGCGTCCGAAGGGCAAAGGCATATGAAATTATGAATTTATTTAGAGGGAGAGGAAATTTTGAGTTAAGCTTTTAAAGTATGTTTGGTAAGAGAGAAAAGAGAGAAGAGGTAAGTGTAAAAAAATAAAACTATTATGTAGAGGCTATTGCAGCTTTGGAGTTTGCAGGGGACTAAATAAAAAACGAAATTGAGAGGCTATTGCAGTTTGGGGTTTATAGAGAGTTGACTCAAAATTGTTTATGTGAACCCCATAGCATCCCTGCAGGCCAAAAGGAAGATGTCTACGTCCAATTTTGAAAATACAGAACCAACCAACAAAGTCGTTTTCAAAATGCTAGCTGCACCCTTTGGATTTTTTTTACAAGAAACACACAAACTCTTCGACAAATAAGACCCTTTTATGCATGTCTCCTTCCTCTTTTTTGTTGGGTCAAACTCAAAGTACCAAAACCGAGCGAAATTAACAATAGAGATTCTCAAAAGAATCAGCAGGCGCGTACGTTTCAACAGCGAGTGAAAACTGAAAAATGTTACTACTAGTACTTGCCCCATAGAATTCTCGAAAGAATCTACAGAGGCAGCCGCTATGGACAACAAAGAATGTTAGAGTATCCTCTGTACTACAAAACAAAGTGGGGATTTCTCCAATGCTCACCCAATTCAGCAAAGCTCCAAAAATCATCACTCTTTTTATTGTAAATCCCACAAATCTTTCCAAAATTTCCAACAAAAATCTCTCCTTTCTCTCTCTATGCAAATGAATTACTATAATCTCCCTGAAGGGCTTGCTACAGATGAAGGGTCTCCAGGGTGGAACAACAAAGCAGACAATGCATGGCAACTAACAGCAACGACCATGGTATGCCTACAAAGCGTACCTGGTCTTGTAATCCTCTATGGAAGCATGGTGAAGAAGAAATGGGCTGTGAACTCTGCTTTCATGGCTCTGTATGCTTTTGCTATGGTCCTTCTCTGTTGGGTCTTATGGGGCCATCACATGTCCTTCGGGGACAGGCTTAGCCCATTACTGGGCAAGCCTGATAATGCTCTGACCCAAAAGTTTCTCATCTCAAAATTCGATCGTTGGATGGTGCCAACGGCTGATTATGTGTTTTACCAATTTGCTTTTGCTGCCATTACAGTGATATTGCTAGCTGGGTCATTACTTGGGAGGATGAATTTCTATGCGTGGATGCTGTTTGTTCCTTTGTGGCTCACATTTTCTTACACGGTTGGGGCATTCACCATTTGGGGTAAAGGGTTCCTTGAAAAAGGAATTATTGATTATGCAGGTGGTTTTGTAATTCATCTTTCTTCTGGGGTTGCCGGTTTCACTGCTGCTTATTGGGTAATTGACATGCAAAATCTCTTTCTTTTGTAAGTCTTACTAACAGTATTATATATTAACCGTCCAGTAGTGGCTAAATAGCACCACTACAACCCTGGTCCAGGTAATTTGCCCTCTCGGTCGGTCAAATGGTGTTCAGGCTTTTAATTGTGATAAAATAACTATTCAAATTATCAATTTTGTCCCATTAAATTTTTTTAATGTCTCAACTTTGTTATTTAGTTCTCGACTCCGATCAACGGAATGTCAATTGATGCTACAAAACAATATCATTAATATTTTATCAAAAACATAAAAATATTGGTAAGACAATATTAAACAGTTACATAAAAAAATTAAAAATAACATTAATGAAGTCAAAAAGAATTAATGAATAGATTTAATTAAATAAATTAAAATTAAAAGATTTATTTACCGCAATTGAAAGCCAATAAATTTAACGGAGGAGCAAATGATGAGAACGAATTGTGTTAGTTAGCCGTTCAATAGTACTTATTTATGGAATTCTATGCCCAATGATAATTTTGGTTTATTTATAGGTAGGGCCAAGGCATTCACATGACAGGCAGCATTTTCCACCGAACAACATAATTCACATGTTGGGGGGTGCAGGGTTTTTATGGCTTGGATGGACTGGTTTCAACGGTGGAGCTCCATTTTCTGCAGGCCGGATCACATCACTAGCTATTCTTAACACTCATATCTGCACTGCTATTAGCCTCTTGGTCTGGCTCTCCTTAGACATGATTGTTTACCAGAAAAGTTCTGTTATTGGTGCAGTGCAGGGGATGATCACTGGCCTTGTCTGCATCACACCTGGTGCAGGTTAGCCCCTTGCTCTATAGAATATCAGTGAATACAAACAAAGCATTTAAGTCTCTGTTTCATTAATACTATAACTTAGTGATATCTTCAGAGCATAGATTGTTAATGCTGAATTGCTGATGTTAGAAAAAACACGGTTTGTGCTTTTGTTCTCTCCCTGTGAAGGAAAAGAGAGATGACTAGTGTGAGGGTAATTTTATTATTTTGAAAGTATTTTCTTCGTCATTAATATTTCACGCTCTTGTAATTTTTTCATTTTTTTTTATATAAATATACTTATAAATAGTGATAGAAATCTCTTCAGTAATTAAAAGATCAATGCTCATATCGATGGATGCATTGTCATCCTTTTTGTTGACATGATAAATCGACCGAATCATTGATCTTTAATCGAGTTCAAATATATATTGCTAACCAATAATGCTATTGGAATCATTATTTTAAACTGTACTGTATCAATCAATTATGAATTCTCATTCTTATTAGTTATAATATTTTTTTTATATAGAGTTAAATTGAAAAATTACTAATTTAACTTTACAATGTGTTGCAAAATTATTAATCATTTATCTGATGTTCTATTTAGATGGTTGATTTTTGTGGTCCAAATAGCATTATTAATTCTAAATGGGAGTTTAATGGGCAGGGATTGTGGAGTCATGGGCAGCAGTAATGATGGGAGCGATGTCAGGGTCAATACCATGGTACACAATGATGGTTTTGCACAAAAGATCAGCGTTTTTCCAAAGTGTGGATGACACATTGGGGGTTTTTCACACGCATGCCGTGGCTGGTGTGTTAGGGGGACTCCTCTCTGGCCTCTTGGCTGAACCCAACCTTCTGAGGATGATGTATGGAACAACTTCAAAATATGGTCCAGGCTTATTATACAGCTTCAAAAATGGTAAATACCAAGAAGGTCTCAAGCAGATTGGCTTCCAGTTTGCAGGAATAGCTTTTATCACTGCTTGGAACGCCGTCGTGACGAGCTTTATTTGCATTTTGATAAGCCGCTTTGTTAAGCTAAGGATGAACGAAGAGGACCTTGAGATAGGGGATGATGCCATCCATGGAGAGGAAGCCTATGCACTGTGGGGAGATGGGGAGAGGATGTCAAAACCTCTTCGATTTCGCATGCCACCCAGAATTCCTTCCATTTGCGGACGTCGAGTTTAATATTTTTTCAAATTTCTTTCTACTCCGTAATAAAGTTCGACGGAGTTGCTGTAAACCTGTAATAGTCGTTGCAGCATCTTTAGTTTGATTTATGATTGTATGCGTATCATTTCAATATTTTGTACATGTTTATATTAGTGGAAATATCGTTTTGTTTCTATCGTGCGTATCATAAGTGATCATACCATGCACATTGTTCCTTAAGGGTGAGTTTAGATTGAATGGAATGGTTAAAAAAGAAATAAAAAGGGTACATGTATCAGACTTTTAGTGATGACAATGTCCTGAAAAAGTACAAAGCTAGTCAAATGGCAAACTCAGTCTTCAGTCTTCTACTCCTTGAACTGAACATTGGACTTGTATAGGAGCCACCCAGGTAGTCAAAGGTTAACAATCTCTAAAGTGATGTTAATGGTAAAATAATGTGTCACATCATTAAAAAATTAAATCTGTGTCTATGTTTTACATGGGATGTAGCTTATTAGTAGTCGTTGATTTAATTTTAAATGAGATGACATACCATCTCAAATATCAAAAAATCCAAATCCATATATTACGGAACAAAGAGAGAGTTTACATTAGATTTTAAGCGAAACACGTTCTTTTCTGTTCTTTTCTGTTGTCCATTATACATATTAAGAATTACATACAAATCTGTCTTTCATTGTGGCAATAATATCTTCATGTAACATAAACTTCCTTTATGGTTAAGAACAACCCAATCACATACGTGACTAAATTTAAAGGTCGGGAGCAGCATCACTAAGTTGAAGCTGTACATACCATTTGACCAATTCCCAGTAAGAACCATTCATTATGTGCCCCTTCCTAGCTCAGTTCCTAACCCGAATATTCCTACCAAAATGCTATGCCAAAAGGCTCCGATGTCTCTTTCTGGCAGGTACTCAATCTGTCACCTCCAAGGATATGTGTATTTTGAACTATATCTGAACTGCACGAACAGACCAAAGGCTAACATAACCAGAACCAAACACTATGTAATATTTTCCCACTTTTGGTAATGAATATAGGCAGGATATACGACATTTTATAAGAAGTGGATATACCATAGAAATTGGCTAATGCTCATGGGTTGACCTGCGAAGCTTCATTAGTTCGTCTCTGCACATGGCTGCAAGAAATGATCTATAATGTAAGGAAATTTGTCATGCGATTAGAAGTATAAAATGGAAAAATTAGTCTAATGACTGATCACTTACACATTGAAAATGTAAAATAAAAACCAGTAGTTTCTGTTTATAATACCTGCATCATTGTACCTTTCCTCTTTGACAGCTAAACTAATATTACTCACCAGATTAAGTTCATCAGTTAGCAAATCTGGACCATCTGCAGCACTGGACAAAGATATAATTCATGCTTAGAGCCACAACAGAACAGATAATGTCGATAATGAGGACACCAAAGCACAGCCAAAACCTGTCAAGTGTAACATCATAGATAGACTTTGTACTGCACACTCTAACCATCCCATAACCAATTCTAATAGAATCTGCCAGGACAATTTGTTTATTTACATATATCGGAGCCTGCATAAAACAAATTGCAACCAAATATAACAGCAGCTTTGGAGAAACATTCCACTGAATAATGCATGTTACTGGACCTAGAAAAGTAGAACAGGTTTGAAGTTTGAAGGGCGAGAGAGAGAGAGGGTAGCCAACAAAGGTCAGCATGCTTGACCATTTTTGAGAAAAGATATATTATCTAACTAGTGTACTTCTGCACAGGCATGGCACACACGAGGAATGCTTATATTCCTTATCTAATTATATATACCTTGCATCTGTTTGCCACATTTATGGCATCTGAAGGTTGTGCATCCACACTTGGAATATCATTGTTTCCTGGCTGCAGAAATAGTTAACTTGATATCACATACACAGAACTTTTAAAAAGTATTTTCTCGGCATTTTAAGACATACAATTCATACACTTTTTATCACCTTTCCAAAATACAGTTTTGCATGGTAAGTGTTAACAACTCTTTCCGTAATTCTCACCATTTTTACCTGAAATAAAGAAGTAAAAAGACAAGAAGAGATAACTCAATTAAACTGCCCTCCTTACCCCTTCTCGGTTTAACATACTTGTAATAGCTATACTCTACCAGCTTCAACCAAAACCTACTGATAATTATCTTTAGTAGACATGGTACAGAAAGAAGCAATGAAATGAGGGAATTGATTTAAAAAAGAAATGAAGCATTTAGCGGCTTAAATATGAAGAAGAAAAAAAAGTTTGAGTCTTGATTGCACAGAAAACGGAAGCAAATGCCCAGACGAATGCCATCTCATTTCTTCTCGAAACCCTTGTCTTCACATTTGGTAGTGCAAGGTGGTCTCTGTGCTAGTTGAAGCGATGCCAATTTCAGGGATCCATATATATGGACAGAACACCAATGTTTCATTTAAATAATGCTAGGACACAACATAGAGAAGCCTAAGAAGGGTATCCAGAACCAACCACCCAAATAGTTCCTAAATTTCTCTAAAGATGAGAAGTGCCATAAAATGAGCAAGATTCCAACTACACTAACAAAAAAGAAAATAAAATCAAATTTACCACTTTTCTATTTGATATTCAAAATAATTTACCATAAATGTTGAATGATGAAACGAAGGCACATAGTTCCATATTATATAACTCGAAGCTGTTCAGAATCATACAAGTCTATTCACAACTAGGCAATAGCTGCACCTGACAGTTAATGGACTGAATTCTATTGAAATAACTAAAGTCAAATTTGTTTAACTGGACTGAGAGATATAAACAACTTAATCATGAGGTTAAGGAATAAACTACATAAACTAAAGTCCAATGGTTTAATTAATTACAAAATTACATGCAATACAGCTTTATCAATTTTACAATAGCTCGAGGAAGCTAGGCTCTTCTTCCTTATAAGAGTTTCCTTCTGGTCTCATCTGCATCAGCTTCTCCACTAAAGGAATCATGTAATGGTTGGGCATTTCCCACAAAAAAAAAAACTGACTAGCCATAAACATGAAGACCACGTCAACTCTAGCATTAGGCTGTCAAAGCAATTGGGGGGGCTGTATCGTTGATGAGATGGCTTTGTTGCTAAAGCTGTAAGGGTTGCTCAGGAAGCTGATTCAATAGCTTGATCAGTTGGAAAGTTCTTGCGTCCCTTGGGAAGCTGCTTCAACAACTTGATCAGTTCATAAGTTCTTGCATCTTTACCAGAATAGAGGCAAAGGTCCAGTGGGGTTAAGCCATCCTGGGACACACAACAGTTGCAACACTATGAATTGAAAGGAAAATCTGACGCAATATGTAACAAACAGAAAATCCTGACATTCACTGCGCTCATGAACCACACATGTTCATACATGGTTGATCGAAGATCCTCCCCAGAAAAATGTCACCTAGCTAACGATGACCGTTTAAATTTCAAAAAATTTCTACCATTTTAAAGAGAAGAGGTATACTGCAAATATCTGCCCCTTTAATTAATAAAAGCCTAACTATGTCAGTTCTTCTGGCTTGAACAGCTAGATGTAATGGTGTCCATCCATCCTGAAACCAGGAAAATGAGACATTCTCCAATAAAAAAACATTGGAGCTGCAAAGAAATGTGTAAAGCAACAATAAGCAATGATCAACCGTACATTGTCCTGAAGATTTATGTCAACATTATATAATAGAAGTAATTTAATTGTTGGATTTGATGCCGTCTGGACAGCATAATGCATCAAGGTAGCACCTTCCTGTTATGAACAAAAGATGTAATATTAACAGTTCAACCAACAGAATGATAAAATGTACAGTCATTTAAATGTCAGAGCTACAATACTTTTCAACCATTATTGCCAGATATAAAAGACAAACACCGGTATGAAGAATCAAAACTACATAATACATGGAGATAAATCTGATGACAATGATGTGAAAGAAAGTTGTCCAATAAGAAATGTGTCCACCTATGAAATGGCAGAGAAAAAGATAAGGATAAAAGAATTAAAGCAGCACAACCTTGATCTTATTAACACAATATAAGAGTCCAAAAGCAATTTCACAGATAAGCATTGCCAAATTTTCAAGAAGCTGCACCTAGTGTGCATATTCAAATGATAACCTTTCATACATTAATAAATTACAAATGCTGCCAACAGGAATACAAGAATATGGAAACAACGATGATCATTAGATAGGCAACAAATATAGAAAACAATCATATATAAAAATTAAGCTTCCACTCACTTCATCACGAACAAAAGGATCTGCAGATTCTCTCAAAAGATAATTGGTAACAGCCTGCTTTTTTCCAATTATTGCTCTGTGGAGTGCAGTCCAACCATCCTGGAAAATCCGTAGAAAACCATATCTCGAAAGTCAAAACAACAGAAAGATGCCAGACTAAGCAAGAAATGCCCAACAATAATTGATGGCGCAATAAACAGAAGTGTTCCAACCAGTACCTTACTGACCGCATTGATGTCAACATTATGTTTCAATAAAGCATCAACAAGGTAGAACTCTCCTGATGCAGCAAGTGTGTGGAGAGGAAGCCATTTCCTCTGAAAAAGATTTGATCAGAAGATATAAATTAATAAAAGCCTTTTTTATAAGTATAAATTAATAAAAGCTTTAGGTTAATTGATCACTAGAACCAAAGCGACTATATTACTCATCTGGGAAAAAGGAAAACTAGCATATGGAGTCAATACCATTCTACATGCTGCACACTATTCTAGCAAGAAAATACCTGCCTCTTTACACAAAGGCACACTGAGGTTTAGGCCATTGACTCCACAAAAGAGGACCCAGGTAATTAGGGAACAGTTACTTAAGCTCATTGCACCATTTATTAAGCCGACCCAACTAGTTTGACAATAAGAATTGGTTCAGTACTCAACCGTTAAACAAAATTGCACTTCTGCATCACTATCCATTAATTACAGTTTGTATTACACTACTCATTTGGACCGAAAATAAGCAGTAGTTGATAGTTGGATTACTCAAAATAAATCATTTAAAATCTGGAAAAAAGTATAACCACAGAAAAAAAATCATGGAAAACAGCAAAAACAACAATCACCAATGGTCATGACTGAAAAAACTTACAGAGGTGGCAGCTGCTAGATTTGGTATGCGGCTATTCAGTAAAACCTTTTCCTCCTTTGTGAACAACTTTCGAGGGCCTGTTATTAGAGCACTAAAAATAAATAAATGTACCAACTTGGAGAAGCAAAGCTCTTAAGGTCATATATTTGACGCAAAGGCAAACAGATCATTTTATTCCACTTATAACATTATGTTCAACTGCAATATAAAAGCTTGGCACACATGATGAACCACAAAGTACAGTGAGAAGAAAGTCATATACAATTATTACAGAGAAATCCAAGCAAGAATATGTGGGAAAGATTGAAGCATACAAGTCCTAAGCTGCATCGCATAAAATGTTGCTATCACTCTTAAAACTAAGAAAGTAAACTGCTTCGGATAAATCAGAATGGCACAAAAGGATTAATTTGGCCTAATCCAATTAATTGAGATTGACATTCCCATGACAACTTCCCACACTCGATCACAAGTTTTCCACCGAATGATAAAGGCAAATCAGATAGGTAACTCCACATTCTTAAACTTAGTTTCGTAATTTAAATTAAATTACCTTCAGATTTCTTCTCACCGAGCACATAATTCCCGCTATTTAAAAACCCCGTAACATCATCAAAACCCCTTCCGTAAACCGCCCACCTCGGATTCTTTGGCGCCACTCTCTCACTCGAAGAAGAACCGTTGATTTCACCTTCTTCGGATTCTTTATCATCCTTCACGGGGAAACTCGAAGGATTATCAAGAACCATAGGCTTCAATTGAGCCAACTTGGCCTCCTTGTGAGCCAAATACTCCTGCAAATTCACATTTCTTATAGGGACCAACCCTGGCTTCTTCTTCTCAACCCTAACCCCAAACTCCAGTTGCTGAGCGATCTTGCGCCTCTCTTTCTTCGAGATATTGACCTCTTCTTGAACATGTCTCCATTCTTCTGGTACCAAGTTCTCCGGCTCAATCTCGGTCACGTTCTTCTTCCTGGCTTCGGCCTTTTTGTTTCTCGTTTCGCTTTTGGTTTTGTTTTCGCTTTCGTTGGGATTGGAGAAACCGACGTCGTTTTGGAGGTAGGGGTCTTCGAATATGCCATCTTCGAAGACGAGGCAGTCGCCGATAACGTGGTCTTCAACGTAGTCGTTTTGGACGGGGTAAGAGAATTGGAAGGAAGGTGAGAGAGAGTGGAACTTCCTAGGAAATGTTAAGGTTTGGGATGGAGAGAACTTGTGGGTGCGAAGAAAAAAGAGAGAGGGTAGAAGAGAAAGTGGGGGTCTTGGGGTTCAGTAGGGCTGGAAGTGACATTATTTATTGTTCTTTTGGTTCAGCGAAAGCAAGCAGATTGGTCATTGAAATTCGCAGTATTGTTGACTAGTGAGAACTATCTGGGCTGGGAATTTTGGGTCAACAAAGATTGATGGGCTAAAGTCATCGAGCTTAAAATAAAGCTTCAAGCTTCAGCCATGAGCTACTAAGCTCTTGGCTAAGCTGGCCACTTTCAAACTAGTTTTTTCTGTAAAAAAAAAATAGTTTTTTCAGGGAAAAGAGAGAGAAACAGAGCTAGCTTAGCTTATAGAATATCATTGTAATCTACTACCATTTTGCACAATTTGAGTATAATTATGAGTACAATTTTCATATGGTTAGTATAATCATCTTTTGCTTCATCTTTCCTTCTTTTATAAAATAACTTTTCAGAAATCAGTCAACATTTTATAATGTTCAAAAGTCTGTCAATTGATTATAATCTTTGTTAGAATAGAAAATATCTTTGGTTTAATTTATCGATTTTAAAATGACTTGTGGTGAAGAAAAAAGTTATAAATAGTTTATTATTTAATAAAGTTGAAAACATTTTTAAAACAAATTTGGTTTCTTAAAGACAATAATTATTTTATAAACAATTTTGTAAATCATTTTTTAAAAAATATTTAATCTGATTTTTTTTTATATTGAAAACCAAAATCGTTTCATTAACTCTACAAAACAAACTCATACCACTAATCATCTTTAGCCAATTGCCAAACATGACCCGAAAATAAATAACTACGTCTAATCACATGCCAACATTTACATCTAATTACCCATTATACATTTTAGCTGGGAAATACCGTCAGTTGCCTACACAGCTACACTGTATATTAAAGAAGGCATTGCTTTCTGCTACTAAACATTTTACCTGTATCTAATTTAACCGGTTATATGAATTAACCACTGGGTATAAGACCGAATTCCTATTTAGTCTGAGATGTCACACTAATCATGTAAAATTAAGATTTGGTATCCTTTTCAACTACTTATGTGAGAAAGAAAATATCTAAATTCCAATTCTAAAACTCAATGCTATCCTTCCAATCGCATCGTGACCAAAGAAATACAATTAAAGACATGCAAAAGAAAGAAAAACAAAGGGTGCAATGCCAATCAACTAAAATATCAAGTTTTCCACGCATCATTAGATGCCGATTAAAGATTGGCAATCCACCGGTCATCCATACCAAGAGCACAGATTATATTTGTTAAATATAAGCCTACTTGTAATCCTAGACAAGGTTTAGTAGATTTTGTATTGGCAAGCAAGCACCACAGATTAACAATCTGGTCGAACCAGGGTTTCACACCACAGCAATAAATTCCAAAAATCAAATATCTAAGTTCACTTAAAACACAATCTTACTACTCGATAAACTATCTTCAACTAAAGTTCAGCAGCAGGACACATCATGAATGACAAAGAAGTGTCGAACATGCAGTAAACTACAAATTTCTTCCAAACCACAATAGAAGCGCAAGTCTTTAGTCCAAACGATCATCACATCACCATGAGAAGATTTTCTGAAGATCTCTATCTTCTCCATTATAGAGGTACAGATGCCTCACCGAGAACCACGAGAATACCTCCTCTCTGGGCTACCATAAGGAGAATAAGAACGATCCCTCCTTGATCTCCCAGCGTGGGGAGAATAATCACGAATTCCTCCGTAAGGTGAGCGCCTTGGAGACCTACGATATCCATAGTCCTCACGGCCAGAACCACCACGATACCTACCACGATCACCACGATCCCCACGCCCTTTCCCCGATGCAAGATAAAGCAGTAGCAGGAATTTAAGTTACAATGCCCATTGGAACCATAAATCATTAACTCCATTTAAGAAGAGACAGACATATAGAATAGTCAACTTACCATAGTCCCTGGTACTTTTCAGCCCAAGATAGTGTCCTGGTGTAGGAGTTCTTGGTCGTTTCCTCCGTGACTGAAAGGTAAATAAACCGCATTTCCTTGACAAATAATTCAATTTGAACAGAATATACAAGCATCATTAATGAAAAATAGTAAGGAAAACCAACACCATCAAACATCATTCTTGATAATTATACCATTAGAAAAAGATATGCATGAAATATTCATTTCAAAATTCTCGATAGAAAGGGAGAATACTGGCTAACAAGGGTGAAAAAGGAGGTAAAGAAAAAAGCATGACACACCCAGACACATAACCAGGGCCCATTAAATGAATGCCAGGTGTGAAATACCATAAAATCCTGATTATAAAGTTGTTGATAATGTCCGTTGGTTAGTTGAGAGAGTTGAAAGCGAATGCTGAGGTTGTATGGTTGTTGGGCAATATAGTTGCTATGATTAGTTGATCAGATGCATTTGAAAAAGCTGTTTAAGCTAGCCATAGATCAAGCTGTATTTCACTTAAGTTGACAGGGATGAACTCATCATCTTTGATTGCTGCCAACATAGCTGACGCAATATGTTCTGAATATAACCAGAAAACCTCCAAGTTAAGAAGAATGATAACCAAACAAACTTGGATAAGGTACCCAACAAGGGTGAAATCAGATTACCTTCTCTACAGTTATATATCGGCCCTCTAAAACTGACTGGTTTAGATACTTAACGCAACGGTTGGCATCCTCAACACTATCCATTGTAACAAAAGCAAAACCGCGGGAGATTCGTGTACGGGGCTCCACAACAAGAAAACATGAAGAAACCTAAGAAACAAAGCACTCTGTTAACTGAAAATACAAGATAGGATGATTGACTTGTTTAATATTTTTTTTATAAAAATAACCAGAAAAAGAAGGGGGCGAAAGAAGCAGGGGGCGAGGGGTGAGAATGGGAGAGAACTTGAACAAGTTTTTAGTGAAATAGAAAAACCAACCTTCCCCTCCTTGGAGAAGTGTTCCTCAAGGTTCCTTTCTGTGACCCTTGTAGATAGCCCAGTCACATAGAGAGTATTTCCAATATTTACAGTCTCAGTCCTGCCACATCATTTTCACCATAAAAAAGAGAAGATTAGGGAGAAAGGAAGTTTTTGAAACACAAGCCATCCAAGAATCAGCACCAGAAACTGCAAGAATGATATAGAAATGCCATCACCACCGTATATTCACTAAGATGCAAAATTAAAGTTGTAACTAACCTTCCATGACTCCTCGACCTTGATCTTGAAAAAGAGAGGGCATCCATGAATAGGGACATTAACACACAAATCTATGTCAGACATTTTACAAAGACTAAAAGAAGTCATTACTCCAAACCAAGACAAATAATGAAAGCAACAAGGTAACACACTAACACCAACCTGCCACGACTTCGGGACCGGGATCTGGGCCTTGGTGGCGGCCTGGACCAGGACCTAGACCTTGATCTAGATCTGGATGGAGACCTGGACTGTTCTCTCCGAGGAGAGGGAGACCTTGAACCCCTGACACAACAAGGAATATAACATTAAAATAATACAATTACAAGAGCGAAGAGCTTAACATTTAAACAAAAGGCTTGATCAAATGTAATGTGTACTCGCCTCAATGAAGCCAATAATCAAAACACTGTATAGCTCTAATACATACCATACCCTATTAATCATTTAGTTTCCATTTCTCCTTTTCAATTCATGCTTTCACCCTAAAATGCTAATCTTAAAATTGTGGCAAGAATGGAACCAACATTTATAACAATTTATTTTTCAAAGTGTAAAGTCAACAGAGAAAAGAAAACATGAAGCTGTAATCACACAACAGATAATCATTCCAAATATTCTATCCGCTACCCCATCTTCTCAGTCACCTTACCAGAGAGCTCTATTGTTTCAATATCAAAGCTTCAAAACTACTAGACCTAATATTTCTTGCATGTAAATCAATTGAGTTATTTTCTCTAATAATGCAAAACCATGAACGCTGTCTTACGTGGTAAGGAATTAGAGCTTTGAAACTGGAATCAATTGCAACATCCAATTCCAATTTTTAATATGAAACTCCATGCTGCCATATACAGCCTAAGACTCCTGAATTCCTCAGGCTGAATACTAATTTACTCTCAGAAGAAACACCAAAATCAGCACAAAATCTCATCGATCCGTACATTTGCTCAACCGAGGTTCTCAATTCGTGACTCAAAAGAACAAACAAAACTCGAACCATAACCAATAGTATCAAATGCGATAAATCGAAAAACCCTACCACAGAATGTGAAAATTGCTAAATGAAGGCAGAATTTCAGCAATATCACAAAAAAAAAAGATAATATTTGCAATAATAGAGATGCTGGCAAGATTGATGGATTTGGAGCTTACCTTTTGCGAGGAGAATCCGCCTGCACCAAAAATCAAAACGCATTTAGATTATCGAATCTCTATCAAAAACAAAATAATCTAACAAATAAAGAAAAGGGTGTGAGACTTGCCATTTTCACACGAGAAGCAAGAGCCGCGAGATGGAACAGAGAATTAGGTTTTCGGGGAGTCAGATAACGTGTTGGAATTATAGATTGTTTCGGGATTATAGATTGTTTCCTTTGAGATCGCAGCTCGCAGTTTTTACGAAGGGGATGGGTCGATGTTCAAAAAAGAATCCTTTCCCTTTGTTATAAAGCTAGGGCAATTGGGAACACTCGAAGTAGTAATCCAACGCGGTAGAGTTCACATGTTATTTTGCTACCACATATCAGTGAGATCCACAACTTTGATTTAACACCTCTTTTATATGAATCTTGTTTTAGCTTATCATATCCTGAAAATTTAATAGTAATTTTTCAAATATCGAGTAATCAATGTGAAGGGGTTAAAATAAAAAACACAAAAATCGCATTCACTTAAGTGGCGGTTTTATTCGTAATTAAATTTTTACTCGATATAAAAATAAATTTATATTTTATGTAAATAAAATTTTTAATAAAATTTATTTTTATTAGGGTAAAATTTTGGTTAATAACTTTTTAAAATTTTATTAATAACATTAATTGTATATATATAAATGTTGTTAATAAAAAATTTTAAAATAATTAATAAAATATTAACCCAATACAAAATTAAATTTTACACCTAATAAAAAAAAAGGAATTTCTCAAATTTAATAAAACATACGTAACATACAAGTCCACGATTCTGCCAATCACCACAGCAAATAATAACTTTTTTTATGCTAAGAGACTCTTAAGCCTTATACAAACTAGTTGTGCCTTGTTTATCTTTTTCGTTGTCCAAACAAATCATAGTGGCTAGTTGATATGAACTGCAGGAATGTAGAAAAGAATTTGGAGTTGGATAAACAAGTGATCGTATAATGTCTGTAGGAAACAAGTGATTGTAAAGTAAAGATAAATAAATATTTTAATAATTATAATATAAAGTTAAAATAATATGTATTTAAATACAAAAAATTTAATTTTTATAAAATAATTAAAAAAACCACAAAAAACGTGACAACAGATAGAAAGATGTAATGCTGCATATAAGGCAACATTACAAAAACGTGGCAAACTTTGGGAAGGTGCTGTGGCTTAGAGTTTGAAATTTTTTTACTTATAAATATTTATAATTTTAGATTTTTTAATTACTTATCAAATCCTGTTTAGTTTCTTTTAACTATGATTCAATTACTTTATTTTTAAGTACTTAGGGACCGAAAAAAATATTAAAAGCGCAAAATTTTGAAGGTATTTACGGAAGAATTTTATAGAGAGTCACGGGAAGTTCTAAAAAAACAGAAGGTAAAAATGTGAAGTTTATTTTTGAAATTTAACATACATGAAATTTCTCGGAATTCAAAGTAGGAATTTTCAAAGGGTGTGAATAATGAAGAATTGAAGAATAAATTATAAATTTAATATAAATATTATGTCGGGTGTTGACGATCAGCAACAGAGGAAAATTATTGAGAGGAGCATGTAAGGCAAAGAGGTGATCCACGGGTAGCTCTAAGTGCTACGTGGTGAGTTAGATTTACTTTAAGTAATCTAGATAAATATGAAATATCTAGTGATAATATTATAATAAATTATTAGCTTACGCTTTGGTGATAGTTGAAAAATTGATTGATAGGAATAATGAATGTGTAGAAAATTATTATATGAGAAGTAATATTATTAGAATAATAAGTCGATTTAATAATGAAGGTGATAAATGAAATTCTTGACGAGTTATGGTTGATAAATTGATGTGATATATGGGGAGAAAAAATTAGTGAAATTGATCAAATAGTAATTTGAGAAAATGTAGGATAGTTAAATTAAATGTTTGAATACATACTTGTTTTTATATTTTTGTTCATATGTATATTTCATATAATTGTTCCTATGCATATCCATGAAATAAAATAACCGGGAGGGGGCTAATCTAAATGAGAAACTGTAACAGCCAGTATATTTTGGAGATAAATAAAATCCGTGACAGCTGATATATGTTGTAAATAAAAGAACCGAGAGAGGGTCGGTCTAAATGAGAAAAAAAAGAATCGAGAAGACAATCGGTCTAAGATAAAAACATGTCGACATGTGGAAGACGTTCTCTAATAATAATTCAGGCATTAAATCTGTTTTAGATATTATTGTATTACTGAAATGCTGAAGTGTTGTTTGTTATTGTAAATTTATTGATAGATGAATGAGTCTCATAGAGAAACAGTTATGGTGAGAAAGAATATGGAAGTACGATATGATATGATAAGAAATACATAAACTGTAGACTATATGTTGTGAACCCCATATCGAGGTAATTATGAGATAATTGATGGTGTTAAGGTGAACAAATATATATAAAAAAAGAGATTGATAGAGAATGAGACTCATGATATGTGTAATGATAGCAGAATGTTATTATCAAGTTATATGAGATATAAATGATTAAATATTAAAAGATTATTTATACAAATTGAATATTTCTAACAGATAGGACAGATAGTTTGATAAGTTAAAATTCAAACGAAATCCATTTTACGTTGCATATAATGTTTAAATCAAATATCAAAATGATATTCCCCTAATAAGTGTTGAGGATTAAAATAAAAATTTCTTATTGCTGAGATGTTCAAAATGTGATAATATCGTTTTGGACTGACCAACCTAAGATGGATCGTTACAGATAACAAGAGATATAATGGATCAACTAAACAAATTGAGGAAGATACCAGATGGAAATATGGGAAAACCAAATCTATAGAAGTTGAAATATGAATAAAGAGATGATTACGATTGCTGCAAAATCTATAACAAGTTTGGATTGAGCGCAGTAAGTCTTCTCTTAGCAGCATTAAACTTGAGGAAAACAAGCAAAAAAATGTAAACCCCAAAATGCTCCATGAAATTCTCTTAATCCCATAAATTCAAGCAAAATAAAGCTTGAGAAGGAACCGAAAAATGAAGTATGACCTCAAAACTTCTGCTGATTTCTTTTACCTGTAACGTTGGAAGAGAGAAAGAAGTGAGATGAGGAGTCAACCTAAGGAGAGACGTTGGAGAGGTGAGTGAGGGTTAGCTCAAGTTGTGAGCGAAACCATGCATTAAATCTAAGCCAATTACCATCATGTCAATATCCTTTTTTCTGTTCACACGGCATACTGTTACATCACAAATTTAGGGAGGGAACTTGATCAATGAATTGAAAAAGAACTACAAATTTACAAAGTGCAACTCATTTTCTTCGATAATCTAAAAGAGTCAGCAATGCCCACTGTGTTATCCTGTCCAGTCTGTATAAACACAAAAATTGGAGGAGATCACGTTGTTAAAGCATCAGGAAGCGTCGCTGAATGAGACCCAATTATCTTACCACCAACATCTGGGAATTCCTCATATCCAGGCAGAGGGCCTACTTTCCCATCATTATCAACTTCCAGAGGATACTTGAGGAGGTGACCCTTCAATTTTGTAAAGTCCTCAGCTGTGAATCTTTTCCAGTTATCTTCAGCTCTTGTATTTACTGTCTTTACACATTCCAAACTCTCTGGCACCACGAAGCATTCATCCACGGTATCAAGATGCTCTGCCCACAGTGACATTCTGTATCCATATATCTGCAAGAATGCACATTGATCATGTCAGCCGCACTAAGCAGATCCCACAGAACAACATAACTCCAAGACAATATCTAGCTTCAACATTCACAAACCACCAGCTGCAAAATATTGTCATGGTCACATTGATGTGACAAACTGTTCATGTTGAATGGCACATTTTAAAATATCCTTTTCTTTTCATTCTTTTAGCTTTCAAACAACATCATTTTACATGTAAAATATACTAGAGAAAATGACAGAAAATAACAAGAAACATATTTCTGCATTCCAAATAATTCTATGTTGTTAGTGGGCACTGATTCAAGTTGGTCACAAATCTTTGCTTTATAAAACAAGTGAGATTGCGAGTTCAATAAAATGTAATTTGAATTGAGTATGGCATTTGACTATTGAGTACCAACAAATTAAGAAATAAATATTTTCTTGCCAAGAGATAAGGAATGTGGGAGAGGAGGGGGGGGGGGGGGGAGAAGAAACATCATTGAGAATGGTTTATTGCTTTTGTTAACCACCTCCTGAGGAACAGCCAGGAAAGAGGCTATAAAATCAACAGGTTTATGAGAAGGAAATGTCCAATAAGGACAACACAAACCTGACCACAAGGATGTTTCCTCTTCTCAGCCCATGTGTGATGGGGTTGATATGCACCCATGGCTATTTCGGTGTCTTTCGTACCAGCCATGGATCTTTGGTTGATATTGGCAGATCCCAAAATCACATATTCATCATCTACTATCATTCCCTTTGCATGCACATAAATCATGAATCGCTGAAACTTATATGAATCCGAGATCTGATAGAAAATTGCAATTACATCAAACGCTTCAGATTATTGGACAAAAGCATTATAAAGGGATAATATATCTCTACGGCCAATATAAAATATGATTTTGGTATGAACATTGCATGTGTACTACGATTATATAAACAAAGTTGAATATCTACAATAAACCATCTGAAGACTGAAATCCAGAAGTGGAACTGGACATCTATTGATGAATAAACATAGGCTACCTGGATCCCTATACCCCCATCGAGCCATGATCTGGATCCATGTTCCGATTTGTGGTACATTCACGCAATCACCAAAGTTGGCAATCCCATTTTTTTCTTAAAAATTAAATAAATGCGGGGCTTTTAACTTAAAAAAACTTGAATAATAATGATTTCTAGGGAGAAGAAAGGAAGAAGATAGTAGCTCAAATTGTACTCAAAAGCAATAGATAGTTAGATATATGTCAACTCTTAAGCTTTATACATAATAAACCAACTAAGCCTTCCCCCATTCTACCACGTACAAGAAGGTAAGTACCACATTCCTGTGAACCAAAACACATACCCAGTTTTCTATAACTATTATTACAGCCATTTTTATGATGAGGAGATATACAATTTTCAATTTACGTTGAGACAAGTTGATCGCATTTTGTTAATAAAGACATGCCTTTTAACCGTGTGATCTTAAGCACCCAATGCAACATGGCAGAATGCATACAAGCTTCAGTGAAAATTAAGATGAAATGTTTGTTGTTGACTAGTTACTCCATCTGGGGCTGTATTATGCCAATTATGATCTAAATTGTCAATTTCACATGAATTCCTTTCTAACAGAACCCAATGCAACATGGCAGAATGCATACAAGCTTCAGTGAAAATTAAGATGAAATGTTTGTTGTTGACTAGTTACTCCATCTGGGGCTGTATTATGCCAATTATGATCTAAATTGTCAATTTCACATGAATTCCTTTCTAACAGATATTTGGCAATTTAAGGGCCCTCCTAATGTGCTATTAGAAAGAAAGTCGTAGAACAAAAACAGCAGATATCGTAGATCTGAATGTGAACGTAAAGCAGATTAATGTGATTTGGATACGGATTTACTATGAACACTATAGACAATAGATTGCTAGATACTCCTCGTTTTTAGATGCAAAGTACAGCGAAAAATAACCTCAGCAACAATGACATCAAATAAAAATTACTTATAAAAAACAGTGAAATTACAAAGCCATAATAATTAACAGCCAACTATTTATCCATACTCAGTAAAGAAAAGTTGTTATGATAAGCTTAAAGAAGCAAGAAAAGGGATTTTCTCCTAAACAATTACCTGAACACCATTAGCACTTGAAGATTTATCTAAAAGTATCTCTCGGTTACCAAGGCAATAGAAATTGAGGTAATCTTGCGGATGAGACTCTGCAAACCCCATTGACTTCAGTTCCTGTGCAACAACATCATACATCATTTGCATTGTCTGGCTCTGCAAAACACAAACATCAGAAAGTTAGAAATATTGATTCTGTTTGCTGTTGCCACTGCAATGTTTAACCACACTCCCTCGACAGAAATTCCAAGATGTTAGAGCACTATAAGAAACATACATTTCCATTTGGCATTTCTGTTCTAAATACAAAGAAAACACCAACCATTCAGTCCATAAGTTCTATATGCTACAGTTAATACGGTTCAGATAATACACAACTACATTACCTGCCAAAAGAGGATTTCTTGCACAGCAGCAGACTTAGGATCGCCCTCAGGCCACAAAGGTATGACAATATACACTGAAAATCTCTCCCTAGCTCTGATTTTACTAGCAATCTTTAAAGCCAACTCCATTGGAATCAAATTATCAGCTCCTACTCATAACATTAAGAAAATACATATCAAACATTGTAGAAAAAGCAAATAATGAATATATAATCATACTGCATCACTTCAAACCAAAAATATATCCAAGAAGGCAAGAAATCATAAGAGTTTAAGATTGTGATCCTTACCTGCGTCCTTATATGATGGCCAGGCATATGATGACCCAAGAAAATACTGATTTTCAATATATATATAATGCTGAGCAGATCTGATGGCCTGAATGTATGCAATTTGAATGCTTTTATCTATTACCAGATTTTTTGCATAGATAAGATTCTGCAATAGAAAAATGTCATTGAAGACTGAGAACTGTGATATAATGGTACTATTGAGCTAAAGTATGTTATCAAATAAGTCTTGATACTGGTTGCAACCAGTAAGCATTGTTACTTTATTTAACACATATTGGGTTTCCTATCTAAGAGTAAGACAAAGAGAAGTAGTTCATATACAAACCTGGGCCTCAACGTCCTCAAAAGATTTTGGAAATCCTTTCATTGATCCCGAGTCAATGGACCGGAAAATCTGAAAAGAAAAAGTAAAACTGATTAATTTTTTTTTTAAAAAAAAAAAAAACTCAAATGAGATCTAACAAGTTATTGCTTAACCAGGAACTTGTGTGATAGCACCTGAACATGCCAATTTTCAGGATCATCTTCATCAGAAACCCACACCTTCGGATCATCCTCCGGAATTTTAGTGCTACCATCCTTTAAAACAGCTAGCTGTGGACTACGAATCCATGAGATGCGTCCTATCTTGATCAAAGCATCATCTTTCCAATGGCCTTTCTTTTTGATAAATAGACTGAACTCTTTCCACTTGGTTGACTTTTTCCAACGCTGCTCAAAATTTATAAGGACATCATATGCAGCAGGCCCATCTATTCTGCAGTGCAAGTCATGCCATGGTTGCCTTGGAGCCTTGGTTCCAACCTGATATAACATGCAAAAAAGAAGGGGAAGCAGGGAAAGAGAAAAGGAAACAAGTGTCCAGCATTAGAACTACACGTTTGGGAAGAAAATTAGGAAATATAGAGCTTGAACTCATCAAGAACATGCACTAGCATAAAAAATACGAGAACGATTTAGTTCTGAAGCATAACACAATTTATCAAGCAGATTGTAAGACTTCAGAGGCTACATAAAGAAATTTCAGAAGCTATCCCTGACTCTTGAGCTACCTTGAAAGATAAACTATCTCAACAACAAAAAAAATACACTAATCCTTGAGTAGAGTCCAAGAACATATGCATAATGAAAGGTCTTATTAGGCCAAAATTATGTTCAGACAGAACAGTATGTAAGAAAAGATTCAGAGAGTAAATCGGAAGATAAAACTGGATATCCACTCACTGGAAACGTAGGATTATGAAAATCATCCATAAATACTGTGTCAAGATCACGGAATAGCCGATGCTCAGGAGTATCATATCGACCATCACACAGATCGATGCCTCCTATAAATGCAGTTATCTTTCGATCATTACCCGAAGCCTGTGTGTCAACGAGTACACATTTCTGATGGTGTGTAAAGAGAGTCCCAACAACCTGGAAAAAAATCATGAAAGAAACTTCAGTAAGTCCATCAGCTTAAAAGAAAGCAGGAAAATCTCAAAATCAAAGCAAACTAGTCAAAGCAAGCAGCAAAAGATGTCTTAGAGAATCAAAAGGAGTCACCTTAGGACCATGGTATAACATCATGTCCAACCACAGGAGGAAAGATTGAAGGCAAAACAGAAGAAAGATAAGGTATTTAGAGGGTCAAGCGAGAAAATATGTTTACACCAATACCATATAAAGGATAAATTCTTCCAACTGGTGAACACGTAACATACAATACAATGCAATAGCAGGTCCTAAAACACCTCTCAACAATAGGATTGGAGATGCATCTAACAGGAGTTTAGAATTAAGCCAATATAAATTAAGTACTACAATTTAACTTTCTAGAGTGAGCCAAAATCAATACAATCAATAAGCACTCGAAAAAAATTCATAAAGGGCTCACCAGATTCAAAGAAACAAAAATTCAATGAATATTGGAATAGCACTTGCCCGTTGTTTGAAAAAACCAAGCTTACTACTGGCATAGCGGGGTGCCAGCACACAAATAACAGACGAATGCTTGAAAAACTTCCGTGTCTCTTCATCATGCGTCTGCATTACTCCTGCCTGCATCCATTGCCACTTCACTACATCAACTCAATTCCTTATTAGAATAGAATCCACATAGATAGGCTCATAGATGAGAACAAACATCAATATGCCTCGTGATTACTTCAGAATTCGAATTGAGAACCAAATTGAACAAAAAACTAGGTTCTTGTGGTAGATAGAAATTCCTACTATGCATGAGTTCCATACTTATTATTGATAGCAAACAAGCATTATAATTGCATAAGTAATACAACAAAATCAAGCATTCATAATTACTAAAATTGGCACAAAAATCAAACACTAAACTGCAAGGCTGCTTAAGTAATCCTCACCGTACTGATTCCAAGCTTATCGTGCGAGGTCTTATCATCCCAAACCAGCAACAAAACCCTAACTCCTTCTTGGGATTTATACTTGAGCAATTCGCCGAGAGTCAAGTCGCCGCCTCGCGGTAACGGCCTTGTAGCTGTAGGCTCCCTAACTAGCTTCACCTTGTCGAAAACCGACCAACCAGTTATGTATATCATATGGTGAGCCTCTGATATAGCCTGGCAAATATCCTCCCAGCACTTCTCTTGCCTGTAAACCCTCCCATTCTCCAATTGGATCTTCGGTAAGTTTCCGTCAGACACGTGAGCGTCCTGGTACAGCGTCAATTGATTCCTTTTCCTCAACGGAAAGTACGTGTGCCTGACCCCGCCATGCTCAGGATCGCCGGCAATGCCGTGACGATAGACCGGATTCTCATCGACCGGCGTGAATTTCATTTCGAGGTAGATGGCGGTGTCCGGCTTAGGCGGCTTGTCGTAGGATCCGAGGATCGGGAACCATCCAGAGATAAACTCCCCGGTGGCGATGTTCTGAGCCGGGATTTTAGCCACGCCAATCAGCTGGGAGCCGAAAACGTCGTCGTCTTTGACCTTGAACTCGAGGTTAACCAATGGATGTGCCAGCGGGATATAGAAATGCTCGTTCCAGTGAGGGGTTTGGGAGTTCTTGAGGACACGTGTCCGCGCCAGAGTGGACTGTGGGACAACGACGGTGACGTAAGGGTCGCTGGTGATGATCTTCCGGTGGTGTTGGATCTCCCTATCTCCGACCGATTCAGTTGTCTGTGACGGGGTTTTGCAAGCGTCACAGGCAGTGAAGAAACGACGCAGTCTCTCGGAGACTAAATCCATGTTTGGTAAACTCCTCGCTTTCACTATTTTCAAGTCTAGGTCACCGTGAAGGTAAATTACCCGCTCCGATGATTTCTCCGCCATCTTTCTTCTCCTTGAAGAGAGGGAATACTGTACCAAACTGTAATTTATAGAAGGGAGGGAAAAGGGCAGAGAGGGAAGAAGTGAGTAAGGAGAGAAATGGAGAGAAAGGAAAACAGATAAAACAAAGTAATAAGGTGAGCAGTCGATGGGAGCTTAGAAGGATTTGTGTATTTGCTTGTTGCAGAGATAGTTAAAACTTAAAAGGCCTCGTGGGCTCCCGGCGTGGTTGGGGTGAGATGCTGGCGGCGTTAATTTTGGTAGTATTATTTTATTATACTTGAAATGATTTGTTATCTTGTTTACAAAGAGAGTGATGATTTTGATGAAATGACTCGATTTTCAGATGAGGATGATGGAGGGGAACATGGAAAATAGAGTTTGGGAATGGGGGCACGTGGGAACACGAAATTGAAAGGTGTTGTATTCCCGTTGGGCAATCGTGGATGGCAGTTATATTAAAGGTCTTTTGTCGATTGCATGAAAATATTCCCCTTTGATCTAACTATACAATAATTTAGGATGTTAATTATGATTTTTGAAATTATTAAAACATATAAATTATTTTATGTTTGATAAATTAATCATAATTTTTATATAATTTTTTTTCATATGCTTTTTTTATCAAAAATTAAAACTTTGTAAAAAAAATTGATTTTATAAAAAACAAAAAAATTCATAAACTCAAACAAGTGTAATTGATTTATCATTCGTCCATTGATAATTTAAATAACTTCAGTCATAATATAATACATCGACATCAATCGAGTTCTTTAAAGTTATCTTTGAAGTTATTTAAAATTACCATTGAAATTCTTTAAATTACTAATAGATAAATAATAACACTGCATGCAATTGAAAACACGTAATAATATCTCTAACACGTAATGATTAATACCATTGAAATTATTATGTAATTGAAAAAATTTATTAATAATTACGAAAAAATTAAATAATAATTTTAATATATAATTTTTTAATTTTTTTAATAATTATTAATAAATTTTTTTAATAACTTTTATTTAATCGAGTTTACGGAGTCACACTACTTGATTTTGTAAATCCAAAATCATTTTTTTCACTTTTTTTAAATAATAAAAAAATTATGATTATGCAGTACGGAGTTAAATTGTTAAAGAGCTCATTAAAGGTGCTTTGTTTTTTCTCCCCTCTTTTGATTCAAAAGTCAAATCATTTGAGTACTTACCAACCGTGCAGGGGTGTTTGAAGGATCCCAAAGAAAGATAGTGCTAGCGGGCTACAGTAGTGTATTTCTTGTGACAGGCTGGAGATCCACAGAATCGCTGTCAGATTAGGTGTCTGACAAGACATGAACACCTAGATGAGGGCGATACGAGTAAAACCAAATTTTCTTAGATGAGACGATAAGAGCTCATTTTAGCAAGTATTCATCTTTTCAGATACGAGTATAACTTCTCCCTCACGCAGCACTCGTTTAATCGATCCATCCTACAAATCGAGCAATTTATCTAAACTCGTGTTTAAATTCTATAATTGAAAATATTTAAATTGTGCACGTTTAAAACGAGATTTGTAATGAATTTAATTTTATAATCGATGTGGAAAAAAAAACAATTTACTTTTTATAATTGAGACATATGAAAAGATAATGTCATTTACAATGATGAATCGTTTGCTAAATAGTTTAACGTGTGGTAATTAAATTGTCAAATTAGTCAACTCAAAACGAAGTACTATCAGTAAATTTATCTTGTACTATTAACATGCATAAAAAAAATTTGTCTCCATTATCTTAAGGATTTTGTTTCTCTCGCTGCTTCGTAAGATTCTTTCGAAACAACAAAATTAGAATAAGGTCAAAAGTTATAATTCTACTACCCTAGTATCTCTCTAAAAACTTTTCTTTTTATGTAATTTCGATATATCTATTAACTTAATTATCGAAGAGTTATCTTCGAAGCACATAAACTCCAAAAGACTTCCACTACAAGAGTTTATGTACTAAATTGACGTGAACGCAAAAACGAGATCTAAAAATTCCCTCAATTCTATAAAAAAAAAAGGCATAGTTTCTCCTCCATTCGATTGAGAACTAGAAAATTTCATACCACAAACCGTTACCTTTTTATGGGAATCAACAATACTGAATCATTTTCAAATGTAAAACTTCGTATTATAGGTAAAATTTTGAAAAAAAAGGATGATTTATAACAATTTTTAAACAATCTTTTTAAACATTAAAGTTGCCTCTACAGAGTTTCCACCATTTCAAATTTACTTCCAAAATTATCTCCTATTACTAGTATTATTTTATTTCATTTTTTAGAAAAAATTATTTTTTTAAAATAAAAATAAAGAGTATATTTTGGTAACAGTTTTTTATTTTTTTTGAAAAAATATATTTAAATAACTATAACTCGAAAACTGTTTTCAAAATAGAAAACAGTGAAATGTTGTTTGGATAATCTTATTTTGAAAACTGTTTTGATATACTTTGTAATTATTTTTAGTTTTGAGTTTAAATTTAAAATTTATATTAATTTTATTTCTCATATTTACTAAATACTTAAATATAATTAATATTATTTTATTTTTAAATTTTTAATATTTTATATATATCATAGATGAATAATGAAACAGATAAATAAATACTGATTTTAAGATTATTTTTTAAAAATTATATAAAAAAACATAAATTTAAAATTTTAAAAAAATTACTTTTAATAACTGTTTACTAAATATAAAAAAAAAGTTTTGAAAATACTTTCCAAACATACTCAAAGTGGCTTTTAAGTAGTCTGTACTTTAGCTACCTTTTCACTTTTCCCACTGTTTGCTCGTCTTTTGTCTCTCATTTTAGAATTTTGATTAGGTAACTAATTACTAACTGAACAATTTTATTAGCAATAATAATAATAATGAAATAAAAATAAAATATTTAAATATTTATTATTATTATAATTTTTTTAATTACTAATAAAATTCTTCGATCCCATAAAAACTACCAAAAAAACACTGAATCCATGGAAACAGACTGTCTTTTGCTATTGAGTGTCTAGCTTCACTAGTTCAAAGTATAACTTGCTTTGGAT